>OU744316.1:16673278-17273278 GCA_916610145.1 Eristalis arbustorum | reverse complement strand
GGTTCATTCATGAGAAGACCTTGAATAACTCACTGGAGGCACTAGGACTGTTAGGAACATGCTTCTAGTGTTGACCTGTTCATTTGGAGCGATTGTTGGTATAAAACCGACGTCTTCAGACTCCTGAGTGCAATGCGCACAAGACACTTGCCATCTTAAAGGATACGTTCAAAGTCACAAGTTTGCCCTTCAAATCTGTCAGCCCCCGAACCGCACTGCAAACATCGCTTCTGATGACACCTACAAGTAACACTCGTCCCATTTCCCCTCTGCGTTCGCTCAGCCGACTTCCGACTAATTTCGTAACCAAACAACAAACATTCAACTCACACATACTTTTCCATTACAACAACTTTCGCAAATTCGTAAGAGTCGTCTATCCAATTCAACCCTAGCACCTCGATCTCGTTGCTCTGCAGACAGCGCCTCAACAACTCAACGTTTCCATCAAAATCCAAGGATAATTTCAGGATTCTCAACTTTCTGTGTCGTCACTATCTTCTACTTAAGGCAAAAGTTTGTTTCTCCTCTCATTTCCTTTATTAGTTCATCATTCCTTGTTAAATCCTGTCACAATCCTGCTGCTGCTCGCTTCCGAGAAGAGGCAACAAAAAAAAAGGCAACCAACTTTTAAAGACGAACAAAGGCGAAAGTTCTCCTATGCTCTCCCGTCACCGATTCCCCATTGGTAGCTATTCTCTTTCGCTTTTGTTGCCACGTCAGGACACAAAACTTCCCATAGGGAGACATCATCCGAACCCATGGGGGCGAAGGAAAACATTTATATGACGCCACTCCCAAGAGAATTAATGAAAAGCCAACTTCCGTTCGAAGAAGGACCTTATTACGTTATTTATGAATACGGGGACTCGAGCGTGATTATGGCATATCTCATATCAGCCGGCTTTGCTCACCTGTGCGCACTAAGCCCGTCGTATGTGGGGTGTGCACGAACACATGCCACACATGTGGGACGAGCGCTGATTGTGTGAACTGTTGCTGGAGACTGGGGACGGGTGTGTGTCTTTTTCAATTGAACCATCCCTTCGAAGGAAACTCCACCATTCTCGTGTCCCACTTGTGCTGTGGTCGAGTGATTCCGTTGTCTGCCTGTGCAGCCCCTTGTCGGATCCTTTGCGTGCCCCACATGAGGGGTACGTATTTAAGGACGAAAGTGTCCCGCACGGAATTCGAATACAATTTTAGTGCTGCACATGCATTCCTAACCCCACATGAATGATATGCAAAGGATCTCTATGCGCCTCTGCCTGCATTTCGATTGAAAAATGCGTGCACTCTCTGGAGGAGCACTAGTGTCGTTTTGGGATCCCATTTGGTCGTTGGAGAGGAGCACAGATTTGCACGTTGATGACCATCGGTGTACGCAAGGAGTGAGCACTCTGCAAGGGCGTTAGGCGTAATAACACTATTTCGAGTATGAACCAGCTCTGGAGGTGGCGGCTGATACAAAGCTGATGAAGTTGCTGGTACCATTCGATGTGCATCACTGTGCCTGGTCCTGGTTTGGTTTTTGTCCATGTTTCTTCTCTAATAATGTGTTGCAGAGATTTGTGAATTCTGATGAGTGGTGCTTGGGATACGACTTGTTTGCAGGGTTCACAGCCATTCTGTTGAATTAAATCGAAGAAAATTCCCATGTGTACTTTGGACGTTCTAGGGATATTTGATTTTCGACTCAAACCGCTTGCATCCTTCCTGGGCGAATGGTGCTCAGAGTTTGGTCGGAGCCTGACTGTGTGGTTGCTCATGGACTGAGCTCTGCATATAATTGTGTTACTTGATTGGAAGGTGATTATCGATTGCTGTAATTGAAACTGGTCAGCTCTGAAATTGTTATTTTGTGATTCTGTGTCCTGTGTGTGAATGTCTAATAGTTTCTGAAGTAATTATTATTCCGGGGAAGTACGATTTATTTACTGTGGTGTGCCAGTAGGAGATCACGTAAAGTCAATGGATAATTTTGTTAAATCGGATGGACTGAACTTAATTGGAACCTAATATGGTAGAAATAGATCTACTTCCAAAGTTAAACATACTTCAACTCCATTGTTAACAAGTAGTCCAAGGTGCATTTCCATTTGTCATGCTGGTGCTTGTACTATTCACCGAGAAGTAGCAGAAGTGGACAAAGTCCTTACCTGCCTTTATCCGAACCCCACTCCTTTTGCACTTGGTATCAAATAACTTTGCAAAGAGTCAGCAGGTCAGCAGCTGTCAAAAGAACCAGCTTCTAAACACTGCCATTGCAAAAGCTGCTCTATATCAAAAGTTTAAACTTGAGGACTGTGAAAGAGCTCAGAACCCTGTCTTATCTGTAACTGCTCACTCGCAGTACCATAAAGGAAAAGCCATAATTGCAAGACGCATTGACAAAAGTTTTTAAAGCAGGTGTCTTGCTCCCCCTTGAGTGGAACTCAAATAACATTTACCTAATGCAAATGGAAGCAAAGAAGTAGCACTACGGAGGTTTGTAAAGATGGCATATGGAGCATAAGGTACTGTAGAGCGGTAGCCGGGTCAAGTAATATACATGTCTTCGGCCTAAAGAGTATTCTAAAGGAGGGCCGCTGTGGTATGTAACTTGTTCCCATAGACCTGTGGTCATCATCTCCTCCACGTAAGACCAGAATTTCCAAAGCGGTGTGTGGCATATAACACCGTCCTCTTGAATCCACGTGATGTCCATATCATAAAGTAGGAAATCATAGACCTACAGCGCTCGTTGTTCACTCAAGGAGAGCGTAATTTTTTTGCGATGCATTGGACACTCTCCCCAGGTATCTGACTACAGTCCTTTGCGTCAGTGGTTGCCCGTGTTGTTCGACCAATTATTTTTTGTATTCCCCGAAGCCTTTTACATTCCCCATTCAGAATAAATTGGTTACCGACTTCTGAAAGTTGATATTCAACACTATTTTGATTACATGATGTGTGCATGATCATGTTATCGGTACGTAATTAAGTGAGGAAGATAACTTATCAGCTCGTTCAAGAAAATGTTGACCAGGCGAATCGGCGAATATACAGCATCCTGTTGGAGGCCATTTTGTACTTCAGAAATACTTATAGGGGCCACGTTGCCATTCTTGACGACAAACATTCTACTGGTAAGCAAGCATGGTAAGGTACAGATAGATTTGCAAAATAGACTGAATAAATGCTAGCAAATTTGACAGATGTAATCTCAAATTTTTGTTGACCCATGACTAACGAATAATTTAGTCGCTAATCCTGCAGACGAGTTATCTTATCTTATCTATTCACTAGCCATAAGAACAATGACTATTGTTGTATCCTTAGTCACAGAAGTGGGTTATGACTAATGCATACATCAGATGTAATTTTTAACAATTTTCCAAATATTTGGATTTTTTTTGTTCAGTAACAGATTAAAAGTAAGTCTATAACATTTTGTTCATATGGGAGGTGCTACAGCCTGTATAGGTTCAGGGCTTAGCTTCTGAATAAACCACTCGTGTTGTGCGTGTTATTGTTCTATCACGAGTGGAAAGGACCTACAGGCTTTTATGCCGACTTCGAATGGCTAAGTTTTAGAAGCTTTTTCTAGATAGGAAATAGTCCTTAAGCATTGTCAGTGACACGAAAGAGGTGGTGTCTTAAAAATTAATTTTGTCGCACAGAGCAGGGATCGTACCGCGACGTAGAGGTTGAGATCGACGCACATACTTACAACGCCATGACCGCACAAGCAGTAATCACTGGAGTGATTTTTTTTGTTCAAATCTTTTTTGATCTTAAATAAAATCAATAATTACTACCTCTTCCTATGGTCGCACAAGCTTGAATCCTTGCTGAAAGTATCTGTTAATAACAGCAAAGGCATGAAAAAATGAATTAAGAGGATAGCTTTCCTAGTTACTTCACACGCATACGATGAATTTTACTCACGTTATGCAGCTGATATTTTATTTTTTTTTGTAATTTAAATGAGCGGAATGGGGCCCGTGGCTTTGTGGGTACGTGCGTAGATCCCAACCTCGACGTCGTAGGTTCGATTCCAGCTCTGAGCGACAGAAATAATTTTCACGGCCCCACCTCTTTCGAGTCACTGACAATGCTCAAAGAGTATTTCCTGTCTAGAAAAAGAAAACTTGGCCGTTCGGGTTCGGCGTTAAATTGTAGGTCCCTTCCAGCCGTGAGATAACAATAGCACGCAAAACACGAGTGGTTGCTGAGAAGCTAGGCCGTGGCCCTCTATGGGCTGTAGCGCCACCCATATTATTATTATTAATGAGCGGTAAATACAGTCCCCAGATTTCCCAGATTTCTTAAGCGACCAAAACATTTGTCATTCGTACGTCTATGATTTTTGAATTCACTAGATAAGCAAAATAATACACTGGGAGTGTGCTGTCAGCTATATTCGACCAACCGCTTCAACCTCATTCGCAAGTATTCCAATCGTTTTTTTTTTCATCGCATTTAGCAGATTGTTCTTGCCCTGCACTAGACGTACTCTTAGCATCTGTGGAGGTTCAAGAACATCCGTCTGCGATAACTCTCGAACTTCTTGTATTCCTCTACTCCTTGTATTGCTCAGTTCATTAAGCAGATTGCTACCACTAATACTGACTTAGCCAAAAAAACAAAGCACTTCAAGTACGTCAACGTTGTCATCGGAAACGAATCCCGCTCGAACTCGTATGCCACAGCATGACAACTCGTATCTAAAGCAAGCCACAAAACCACGACTTACATGCGCACCCAGATACATAAATTAATTTGCATTCGAAAACAAGCTTCACACACCAAAAGGATGTTTATGCCAATTATCCCCTTACGTTGGCAACAAAGTCCACACAAAAGTACTCATCCTCAAAACCACTATTTCTCTCCCTTCCCGCACACGCGTGCGTTGTGCCTTTAAAATATCAACCACCCGCAGAGTGTAGCAACAGCCCCCGTCTCCAAGCGAGACTCATCCGACAGATAATTATGTATAAGGCACCACCCACACTTGCATCCGCCCAATGGCAAAGCTAAATCCCGCACCGCTCTGTCAACTCTAATTGATCGATGTCAAACATGAGGGTAAAAAATAACGCCTTCTCAGTGACAGGCTGCCCCCCTCAAGACGATGACAGGAAACCAAAAATAGCAAAAACTAAATCTCATTTGGAAGTTCACCATCCGAGTGGAGATGAAGTTTGCGCCAAACCATGACAACATGACGGATTGCATAAACTTCCCTCTGACACACATAAGCGTTGTCTGCTGTGCTCTGTGTGCGTGATTGATGTTCATGAGACATTATTGAATTAATCCAAGAAATTTGTGTGCTAAACATGACATATTATTCGGATCTCCGACCGAGTGTCTTCTATTTCTATCCGAGTCTCGAGAATCAAACTGAGAGCATTTTTCTTCTTCCTTTTTTTCCGCCTCCTCCTCCCATTTTTTGTTTTGTTTTTGTTGTGGCCTTCCATCAAGCGAGACGAAATGAAGTATAAAGGATTCGTTCAGTCGCAGAACACCACCTCGTTTCCTCTTTAAATGTTGATGCCGCAAAACTGTCTGTTTATTGTTGCCACACCTCCAGTTGCTCGGCGTGGGCTTCCACTTTTCCTCTCTGTTCCTGTGGCTGCTCAACCGCATCCTCTGGAAGTTGTCATGATAAATTATGTCTCCCCGAAATGGATTTGCATATGAAAGCAGCAGAAGAATCTGTGAGTCCTTCGCTCTTGTGTTATTATTATTTCTTTTTTGCGACCAATGACTGAACCCTGCCACCGCGTGCATCATGATGTACGTCAGGTGGGCGAGAGTGGAATTGATGGTCGCTTGTGGGTTTCAAGGATGGAGATGGGTATTAAGTGCTGGGCGGTGCTGGAATTACACAATCGGGACGATTCGTCCGCATCGAAGGCACTTCCACTGATCTGCTTCGCAAAAGTGTACTCTGAGCGCAGTCAACCGCAACAATGGCATTGTCCAGCGTGACGCGCACTTATTATTTCAGTCGGATGAGTCCACAATCTACTCTTCTGGTTCACGTTCTATCATATAATTAATTGTTTGGCCTGTATTTACATTTTTGTAACGAGAAAAAAAAATTGTATCTGTCTTTGCAGAGGAGGACTACGATGCATTCTGTCTGGCGTACATGTTCACTTATCGTGATTTCGAAATGGGAACGTTGGGTCTGGCCTGGACGGGTGACCTGAAGAACGCTGGCGGTGTCTGCGAGAAAAATGGGGTAAGTAATTGAAAGGGATTCCATAATAGCAAGACAAACTTAAATATCTCATGTCATTCGCATGGGAAAGACACACGTGAGTGATGGTTTCTTGATGCTGCGGGCATGGGCATGAGCTTGTCAGAAGCGCGTTTTGTATGTTTTTTTGTTTGGTTTTGTACGTACCTTCAAGCAATTAATATGAGAGTTTGTATTTATCCAGTAACGTAGGGGGTTTCAATTATATATTATACCCTCTTAATGGATCTTTAATTTTAATTTGCCCAAACAATATTTTAAGGGTTCAGTGATAAACTAATTTTACAGCAACTAAGCAAAATACTTCCACTGCAGTAAGCAACAGTTAACGAAACTTAACGAAACTGAGGGAATTGTTAGCGCAAATGCTTAGGATAGGTTAGGTTATTGGTCTGCCAGAAAATTTGCTGACTGGACCAGAACTCAAACTCATTTCCTTAACTCCCCAAACTTTAACTCAAATTTAAGAAGTACCCTGTGAATGTTTGTCTCTTGAGGACATCAGTTTGCAGCACATATCATGGACAGCCATATCATCCACTTCACGCCACTAACAACAGGTTTGCATTTATCTTTAGCACTCGCTGCTGATCATTTCGTTTCCAAAGAACTTTGGATCTATGCATTCTTCAAGAAATCTTAGAGAGACATTTCTCTTCTCGAAGATAATTAAATTTGCGGAGATTCATGCTGGGAACAGAAAAACAGCAGCCAAGCGTAAGCGAATGTGATAGACAATGTCTACACCTAAAACCTGTTTCTCTGTACGTAGAAAAATACTGATTTTGATTTTTTCACGCAATAAGGAAAATTAACGAAACTCAACGAAACTCAATGATTTTGGTTGTGGATATTCTCTGTTTTTTTTTTCAGTTAGCTGCTCAAGTTGACTTAGGTTTCAATTGGTCCACTATAGTTGGGCTCTCACTCGATGTAAACTCGATTGTAAAAAGTAAATACTAGTCTCAAGCATCCCATAGTCAATACCCTTAAAAGAAAAGTTACTGTTTTCATTTTGTTTAATATTTTCCATGCTGTTTCAACTTAAAATTCAGAACGAGCACCTGCAACTCCCAACGGGTCCAATGCTGTGCTCAACGCTGAACCTTAATCATTACTTCCTGATACACGCTTTCATTCCCCAAATAAATTCCAAAGGCCATTTGTTATACCGGTTTCCAAAGGACTTTCGAAAAAGTTTCCAAGAAATAACCCTCCAGAGTCACTACAACATCGAAGCCCTTCGGCTTCCTCGCAATCGGCCACACATTCCGCAAGTAAAACTTATTTTCATCCAGAATCCTTTCGAATATCCCTGAAGCTATTGATTACTTATACGACTACGGGCAAGCATCCTTGAGCGAAGAAAAAAGAAAGACACTTTGTAATCGAAATCTCATAAGTCGCCTGGCAATAAATTACAAAAGTAGTTTCAATAACTCTCGCTCTCTCGCTTCACCGTCCTCAAAGGAGCGCACCGAGATATCACCCACTATGCCGTGGCCCTCGTCCCGCTAATAGGAGAATTGTGTTGCACGTACAAATGCCTTTGTGGAGATGTGAAGATGTGTAGATGTGCGCTAGTCGCCTGGTGAAATGCCAATAAATCATCTGAAGATGATTAATAGCCGAAGACACGACGGCACTACGATAGACGGGGCTTGGAGCTGTTGCTATGCCATGGATTCGCAATACATCGTACATCCTTTCACGTTCGTCCTTTGAGTCGTTTTGTGACAAGAAATATTTATTCGGGGTACTTTATGACCCGGCTTTGACGGGCGTACTGCTATTCCCTGATTCAATTCGCTTTAACGATGAATGCGATGGACCACAGTGGGAAGTCATCGAACAGTGTCATTAGGGAGCGAGTGGAGGGAGTAAGTTGGTTGGTTGGTTTGTTGTGGATAATGATTTTTTTTCCCGGCCAATGAATATTCGATTTTCGTATCAGCCATTGTGTCGTGTTGGCAAAACGATCGTGTACTTTTTTAACAAATTATACGATATTATTGTTAAAAAGTTTCTTATTCTATTAGTTTATTAAATAGTTAAGATTTTGTGGGAATGTGATGGCGATGTTTTGAGGTGATGTTTAAATATTGTATTCATTCCTCACTGATCCTTTTTCGACTTGCGTTCTGGAATTAATGAGATATTCAACATTCCATTGGCGAACCCACTGCAAATCCACCACAATTCACCTCAGATTTTGACGTTTGTGCTCTCGAATAAATCATACTACTTTGTTTTTACGCACATTTGTTAGGAGCGCAGAGCAGCGCCATCTTTGTTTTAATATTTCCCCAATAGTGTCAAAAGTCAGCGAGATTACTGATGATAATGTCAAAAATGGTAATGTTAAATGTCTTTACACTTATGTATTGTGGATTAAGGTAAAACTAAAAGTGAACGAAAGTTGAATAATTTAAGTTTTTACTTCACTGTGTATACATTAGGTCTGTTCTCGTATCCAAAATAACAGTACATAACAACGCAAATCTTCGAAAATCTGTTCCCGCACGACACAAATATGGGTCTTACGTCAAAGGAGCACTTTTGAGAGAGAGTAAACAAATTGCCTACCCTGCCTATTTTAATCCAAGAAATTTCTATGGGAAGTTTGTTGGTTTTCTGTCAAATGAATTGATGTGTCAAAATCTGGAATATTGTTTTGGCGGTTATTCAAAAGTTTTGAACTAGTTTCAGTTTTTTGTTTATTTTTGAACTAGTAGTTCGTTAGAATAAAAATCAAATGAAATTCCAATAAAATTCTGTTTTTTAATGTACAGTTTTTCTGTAACTGTTGACATATAGCATGTCTCGCGTCATAAAGACTGCAACAAGCTTTTAAAAAATAGCAATTGCATTCCCCAATATTTTGCTTCTCTCTGAGAGGTTCTTATACCCACTCCTTAAAAAATGACAGTCTTCAAAATTTGCAGAAAGTGCAGAAAGTACGCGAGCAGACCTATTTCGTTTATCCTGAACTTTAGTTTTCAAACTTAACGACGCATAAGTACATAAAATGTTGCATAAAGAACATAATTGAATGTATTTTGTGAAAATACATTTGTCTCTTATGAATTGAATTGTTGCTGGCTTATCGACGTTCACCTTTTCTTTCAAATAACCAAAAAAAAAAATAATCCAACAGTGTCAAATCACATGATCTTGGTGGCAAATTGACATCGCCACCACGTGAGATAACACGGCCATTGAATGCGTCGAGCAAAACAGCCATTGTTTCGTCAGCTGTGTGGCAAGTGGCACGGTCCTGTTGAAACCACCACAATTGTCCACATTCATATCTTCCAATTCGGTCCATAAAAAGTTCCTTATCGTTTCACGATGGCGAACACCACTCACAGTAACTGCCTGACCGGCCTCATTTTGGAAAAAATACGGCCCGATAATACCGCCAGCCCATTAACCGCACCAAACAGTCACACTTTGTGGGTGCATTGGTTTTTCGACAATCACTCTTGGATTATCATTCGCCCAAATGCGGCTATTCAGCTTATTGACGAATCCACTGAAGTGAAAATGTGTCTCATCACTGTAGTTGATTTTCTTCGAAAATTGATCATCCACTGTTGCCATTTCTTCCAACCATTCGCGCCGTCGACGCTTGAAATGGTCAAGAGGCTTTAGTTCTTGAGTCAATTGCATCTTGTGCGTGTAGTTGCAAGTCTTTATGCATAATGTTCATCAACGACGAGCGTGAGAGGTGCAATTTTTGGGCACGACGACGAGGTGGACGGCTCGTCAGCCACACTATCGCGAACAGCAGCAATATTTTCTGCAGTACGAGCTGTACGAGCATGCACTGGTGTTTCCACATCTCCTACAGACCCGGTTTGCTCAAATTTTTATACGATTTTTCCGATTGTACTCATATTTAGACGATTAAATTGACCGACAAATTCACGAAGTGCACGAAGTGCATGCATATGCATTTTGATTTGAACGCCCATTTTTTGACATCAGAAATGTCAAATGAAATGCAGAGAAAACTTGAAGTTTAGGTGTGGTTCACATTCAACATCCGCCCTTAAAATTTAACTACCCTTTGCATATTCACTTGCACGTCGTCTGCTGTTCTCGAGCTTTACACTTATTCACAGACTCTATCTGTGAAACAGCTGTGAAATGTTATGAAAAACGCAGTCAGATGAATCTGAGGGGTAAGAAACATAGAAGTAGCATATCTCGTAGACTATTATCTCCGATGTTCAGTAAGCAATCTCAAATGCTGAAGAGGGGAATCGAATTTGGCTTGGTTGAATTTGGGCTTAGTGCTCACAAAAAAATGTATTATGTTATGTATATAAGTTGTCCAGCCGTCAAGCTGTATCCGAAATTAAGTGTTCTGAGCAAAAATCAAACGATCGACGAATTTTAGAGTTATCCTCAAACTTTGTTAAGAAGGATCATGGATATTAATTGCGATCACTGTTCTCTGCCGTTGTTCTTATCTACGATCAGCACAGAAATAGAGAGATATGAGGGCAAACCCTATCTGTGAAGTATTGTTTGAGTAAATAAAGGATTCAAAGGTAGCTCGATGCTGTGGTGGATTGGCGTCTATCTTAATATTCACAAGTACGTCACAGCATCGAGTTATTAAAAATGAAATCATAATAATGTATATTTACATTTTTATGAAATATTCCTATTTTAGAATCGGCTACTGCGTGTGCCAGTTTATCAGATCATTTTGTTCTCTTGTGGAACATGGACACGTTTGTTATAAGTTTGGACGTTTGGTAGTCTCAAGTCACACAGTCGAAATTTCTGGCGTACCCATGGATAGCTATTGCAGCGAAAATATTTCAACTGAAATTTTAGGACATATTTTACATTCACAGTATTATTTTGTTGACAGCACATTCAAAATCACACAACATTATTTATTCAGTCGTTTTTTCCTGTCTGTCCAATTCCCACGCAATCCTTTCGCCTCTTGCAGCAAACCAAAATTATAGAAATCTACCACGAACTCATTCCACTTAAATCGGAACAAAACATTACCACTCCCAGTACATAGAAATTGGATTTTGTAAGCGATTTGCATTTAAATTCAATACCAACACGGTTTCCTTTATATTCGAGAGCAAATTGCATCAAAAATAATTCCGTTTGAAAAAATAGAACCTATTTCCGCGACGTTTTTTTTTTTTGCAGAGAATTCATAAACATTTCGACATACCTACCATCAATGAGAAGTAACGTTGGCGATTCCCGTTTCGGCTCACAAAATCGATGGGAAATAAATTTATTTTATGTAGGTAGACAGATAAATTGATGGGCATAGTGGAGGGAGTATGCCTGCGAAACATGCCCGTCTGTTATTCCAGCCTGCACACCCACCCAAGTTTCCACCGGAACTACATAAATACATCAACATGCTGGTGGAAATGAAAGTCCTCGTACCCTGGGAACGGTAGAAATTTAATACATTTTCATGC
The DNA here is from genome assembly GCA_916610145.1 of Eristalis arbustorum. NCBI lineage: Eukaryota > Metazoa > Arthropoda > Insecta > Diptera > Syrphidae > Eristalis > Eristalis arbustorum. The sequence goes on along the minus strand of OU744316.1, from coordinate 17,261,551 downwards.
ATTTCAAATGAACATGCATGAGTGGTGTACAGGCACAACTGCAATCGTGTACAGTGAGGCGTCTAGGAAATTAAGTTACCAAAAACCTTTGTGCTGTGAGGGTCTCAAAGGAGCAATTGTTTATTGAACTGTGGGACCCGGAATACGGGCGAAAGCCTTCAGATAAAATGATATATCTGCAGCTTAGATTTGAGGATTTGAGTTCACGCCTACACCATATCCTGCAACTGGTTATAATATTTCAATACATTTTGTTATAAATCGAGAGTGAAAGGAGTTCAACGCTGGAAGGGTTTTACCTGGGAATAAGTATTGTTGGCGGAAGCCTAGTAAATCCAACAAATCAACCGATCAAATATTAAGTTCTAAGCCAAGCACAATTTTCAAAACGCATTCTCCAACCTTTCGTATCAAGTGACATCTCTCCGAGTAAAGTGGTTTATCTGATAGTACACAACTTTTACGACATCCTTCCTTTCACTTCGTTTATCATTTTAATATCACTTCAATTTAACATCATCCAGTCAGAAGAGTCAACCAAAAAACTTCCTACACCGTATTGTCCAATCCAATATTTGCAGATGGTCTATTCTAAGCATCTGGACTGTAGTTCCTGAACGTGCGCAAATAATACTTATTCATAATTGGTTGCAGAACAACAAGAAAGCAGGCGATATAAGCACATATGTGCATGCAATACCCATGGACATGAGTGGGTGTATATCCCTTTCCTTCTGGCTTAAGTGCGTATGAGTGGAAAATCAATGATGATACGAGAAGCAGGCAGGTGTATTATTTATGAAATATCCAGCATCCAGCAGCTGAAGGGCACTATGAATTTATTTATACATGCACAGATACAATTGTGAGTTACGTTCTATTGTGAACGGGTATAATCCAAAAACGAATGTATTCACAAATATTGGTTGAATGACGGTACGGTAAACTCAAGCTCACCATTACCGGCCGACTTGGAGTGAGAGTGCAGTGCAGTGTTGTGAGTATTCTTCAAATATTCCAGCACAGACATGTGCACTTCATGGATCAATTGGAGCTATGAATGCGCATCCTAGTAGACTGTTTGTAGGGATTTTTATAAAAATACAAACTGGGAAATATGCATGTGCTTTGAGGGGATACAATAGCTCCAAAGCTTGTTACGACAGTCCAGATGCATCAACTGAATGGAATGCTACTCAAGAGGGTGGATGTCGAGTGAATCCTATTTAAACCTATCATTTTCAACGTATTTGAAGCAATTCTTCGTCATTGAAAGCATTCGTTTCAGTTTCACCAGAATTGTTGAATTTGAATTTTAAAGTAAAATTGAATGCAGTGTAAACACAACGTTAGTGAGGTCAATTTGTGTGATTGTTTGCCATTGTTAAGAGCCCACAATCAATTGACTCGAACAACCAAAATGTTTTTTTTTTTTTTTTTCAATTTCATTCGACCAACAAAAGTGCTCATGTTCGCGATGCCATCCGCAGCAGCTTTCAATTTAAATAACTTCGAAATGCCACATTAATTTGAGTATTTTTTTTTCAAACGTGTTTGGACATTTTGTCGGCTTAAAAATCAGTGGGCAATGTTAGCTTAGCTGCTCGTGTATGAAGGACATGGTTTCTAGGTTGGTTCACATGTGGTAAATGATGGTGAAATTGACTGTCATAATCACACAAGGCTTATTTGAATTGATTTGTTCAATTTTTTTTCGTTGAATTTATTCTTTTCCTGTTTTTACTACTTAACTCTTGCCTTACTAGGCACTAGTAGGACTTGATATTAATCTATTTTTTTAATCTGCTTTCACCTAGTTGCTCTGTAAAATTTTTAAAATTACGTCTACTTCACTTGTCAGAGATATGAGAGAGTTTGTATCCGAACGTGTTCGACATAGACTCCACGCTCCTCTACAAAAGATCAAATGGAGGCTTTTTTCTCATCGTTTTCCTCCAAAATCGTCTTCTTCTTCGATTGGCGCTACAGCTTTGGGTCAGCCAACGTAAATGTCTGTGTGCCATAGAGCAGAAGAGGGCTATGAAGTCAGCTTGGTGTTTCGAGACATTGCTCAGTTGCTCAATTGCCTCTTGAGCCCAAAGAAGCAGCGATTTGCAAGAGTAAGTCTGCGCTGTTCTCGTTGAGGTTTCACATATACAGTGGCGAGAAAAGTGGCTATATAATTTCAGTTGTTGTGGTTTTTCGTTAAAGGACCTTTACAAACGTGCAAAACTAGATGCAGGGAATGCGCTTGCGTTTTTTTTTAACAGTACGATTTCTGCCAAATATTAAAAATTAATGAAGCAACTAGTCCTGAACATTTCAACAGAATCTGAAAGAACTAAAACTATGCATTGAATCGTGCTCGTCACTGTAGATATACAAGTAATCCCTTGAAAAGCATAAGAATTCTACAAGTGGCATGAGAAAGCGCATACGTAGATTATTCCCTACCTTTTCTTAAAAAAAAAACTTTAAAAGGCTTTTGATTAGGATACGTTTTTCTATAAGAGAGTGCTTTACATCGCCGGAATTTGAACCTTCGAACCGTAAGACCTCACCATCCAATGATCTACCTGGCACCAAATATATGGTACACTAGGAGGCTTATTCGTTCTCCACAGGGGCGATCCTCTTAAATACAGTCTCCTTTCTACACATTCCAAAAGCGTTAAATATTGGTAACATCTTTTCGTTCAGATGTCAAGAAAAAAAAATAAGAATAAAGTTCACCGGCTTTTTTTCGACGAAACTTATGACTTATTGCTTCCTAAATTGGTCGAGTGCAAAATTAGAAAATGTATGATATGGCTCCATTGCACAGTCACATTTTCAGCCGAAAGAAACGGCGGAGTTCCTGTTTACCTGAATGTTTCGATTTATACAAGACGTCGAAGTTGCGTTTCCGACATGTACAGTAGAAGATCGAAAATAAGAAAAAAACAATATTTATTGTGCGATAAACTAAATCAAATGTAAACTTTTTATACGGAAATAAAGTATCTATCTATCTATCTAAGAAAAAACGTATTAGTGAATTGAAGTTTTCAATTTCACAGCGTGTTTTTTAAACACTATATCCGCACATATTCTTTGACCAGACCATAGTTCGTTTTGTTCTCACCACAAAATCTATTTTTGTTGCTGTTAAAGTTGTGTGGACTATTGGAAGAAAGTGATGGTCACGATGAGTTTATTACCATTTATTACGATCCTTAAGGCAACACAGAAAATTGTCCATCATCCCGCAGAATCCAACGAATTCGACATAAATGGCATCGTATGGCCGATCAATGAGTATTCGGTAATTTCGCGGACACCATTACAATATGGACAACAATTAATCCACTGAAATTTAAATGCTGAATTATCACAGGGGCTAAATTGTTGTTTTCCACTCGCCATTTTAATGACTTTGGTTTTGAGTCAACCATCTGAACTTACTTACTTACTTACATACTTATCAGGCAGACGAACTATGAAGGGTCTGAGCCTGAGCAATTGCTGCCTTCCAGGACCGTTCCTGGGCATGCTGCTTCCAGTCATCATGGACATCATCATCTTACATCCGCGATGACTTGGTCTGTGTACCGGAAGTTCGGTCTTCCTCTCCCTCTTTGCCGAAGCGTTGTTGTCCATTCTCTCGGTGTGGCTGTGCCAGTGTAGTCGACGGCTTTTTGGCTTCCGGACTACATTCACATCCTTGTACAGCTCGTAGAGTTCGCGGTTGCGTCTTCTCCTAGATTCGCCTTCCTCGCAGACGGGACGATATCCGACGAAATATCTGAACTGTGGAAACAAAATCAAATTCCTTATCTTTTCAGCCTTTACATTGTTTTTCTCAGCAAAAATTGCTTTTGTAGTTCTATTAAGATATCCAATTTAACGTGTACCCTCTTCCTTTTTCCCCCAAAACAGGAGGGCACTGGCTTTCGAATGTCAGCGAGTACGGAAGAAAGATATCACCTCATTGCCTTCAAGCATTTTTTACTCAATCCGCCAACGCAAAAATTAAAAACGATATGAATGCCATTTACATTACAATAGTGTCATAATTGCCCGCTGTGTGTGAATACCACAAAACTCATACAGAGTCCATGCATTCATTGCTTCTTATTTAAAAAAAACACTCATCAGTACGAAAACTTCCCCAATGTACGCAAAATGAGTATACAAGTACAGCAGGGCACCCATCCATGTATTTTCGAACTGACGCCTGATAATTTTCAAGACCAGCCATCTCTGTCTCCACCACCCCCTAAACAAGCGAACGAAATAAGTTTCAAATTAATTGTGATTCTCCCTAAATGACATAATTAGCAAATCATGTCCTGACTGTCCAAAGCAACAAAAATCACGGAATCAAATGGAAAAGGACCTTCAGAGACAATTATCTTGCTAAACTTTCTTAATGAGAAAGTCCCAATTCACTCGCACTAGATGCGGCTCCCAACTGTTCAATTGGCAACCTTCAATTTCACTTTGCTCCTTTTAAGTAATTCACCTAAGGAGTTTCGACGTAATGAAAAGAAAAAACTTCGCTGTTCATCATCGGAAAGTTCTCGGAGCAACAATTAATTGCTGAGGACATAAGCATCTGAGATTTTCTCACGACTCGAATTTGATTGTGAAAATGTCAGATGATTTGAGAGAATACTTTCCTGAACTTAATTTTCACACAACAGATAGGCGCTCAAATGAAATAAAAGGCTTTTCTGTCTTCGCATTTGTTTTGACAAGCAACGGTAATGCATAATACACAAGCTTTTTGCATTAACAGTGCGACCGCAAATATGATTATTGACAGATGCAGTCCCTCAATCAAATTCCGCTTCCGTGCTCCCTTGAGTGCGCTCATTACTGACACTGGTGACGGTTTCCGGATTGCGCCCACTTCCTCTTTTCAAATAATTGGCCCTAATCAGTGCAAAGTCAGCAATCAAGCTGCGGTGCGAACACCAATGCAAATCAGCAAATGAATTTATTTTCACGTCTGTAGAGGGTGTAAACATAAGGGTTTTGCTGGAAAAATGGTTGGAGTTGCCTGCCCTTGGTGACGCACACCCAGTTCATGTCGCATGTGACGGTTGCTGCATGCAGATTACTCCCAGAGTTGCTGGCTGCATGAGTGACTAATTATCAACCAATTGTGACCTATAATTAAGGATAATTGCATTTATACAGGAGGCTATTAAAATTCATTATCACTGCATGATGCACACGTTCAACTGGAGGTGATGTGGTTCTTCGCGACGAACGTTGGGTTGAGTAGTCAGAGAGTGGGCGGATGGCAGAACGAAATTGATCATTGGTGGACGGCGTTTTTTGTCTCCTGGGGATTGGGGATTCTCAAATAAGCGCAACCAGGTCGAATAACATTCATTGAGATGAATGAGGGATTAAGTGAGAAGCGTAATCTCGTCGTGTCATTTATCGAGTCGCGCCGTGGCGTGCTGTTTAACATGTTCGCTGAAGAACGAACCTGGATCGCACATCATACTTTTTAACTGTAAATAATCTGTCGGAAATAAAGTCTGAAACCGTAAGCAGTCACTGTAAAACTCCATTTTAAACGACAGTTTTTCTTTTGAGTGCTTTTGTGGATCCAACTTGTGTATGCATCCACATATGTGTACAAGTTGGACCCACAGCACTTAAACGAAAGCCGTTCCTAAGCTTTCCGTTATTGGAACTCTGGACTTTGTCCCCCTTTGATATTTTGTACTTTTTCAAAGTACTTAAACAAAGTACCTAAACAGAAACATCCAATTTTCCTGTATGTGTACTCTATTCAATCGTTCGACTATTTTATTTCCCAAACCACGGAAACCGAAACCTAGTCAGTAACAAGGATCACTATAGACAAGTATGGGCCGCTCTCCCAAAGCAATTGTGTCATTCGACAATGCCATCCACGTCCCACATGTGAATGAAAACCTAACTAAACACAGGTCCTCGCCCATTAAAATTCCAGAATTTAACCAAGAATTGTTTGCTGTTTGCTCATAGAAACGTTGTCGGAGATAATAAACAAAGCCCCAATCCACCCAGCCCCCGCAGCCGCATAGCGCACTACGAAACACGCCACGCACTGAACAGAACTGCAGCTGACAATAAAAAGCAAAAAAAAAACACAGAGAATTTATCAATTCACCGCGCTTAGATGCGACAACTCTAGTGTAACAAAACACAACATCCTAGTTTACCCATCATCCCAACCCATCCCTCTGTCCAACCATTCACCTACCCGTCGCTTCCCAAATGACCACACTTTTCACACAGACTTGCACCACTGGCATTTCTGCAATCACCCCTCGCCGTTGTTAGTGCTCTGCCATTTTAAGCTCTCCAACGGTGTACCCAATGCACACTGCAGATGCACTACCCCGGGCAGCCAGATGTGTGCTGCACACACGCCATCTGGCCATGGCCGGGCCACCACTGGGAGACAAATTGGGTGCCAGCGAATGGCTGGGTATACACATCCTGGCGCTAACATCAGCCTCCATGCATCCGTCCAACCAAAAATGTGTAAACGTAGACCATGAGTGCCGCTGAAAAAGTGTGTATTTCAACGTGATTGAGAGAAATTTCCCAATCGCTGCGAAAACATTCCGCAACTCGGGGGTGAGCCCTCTTCGGTTAGCAGCGCTCTTTCTTTCACACTTCCGCCCAAACAATTGAAAATTGCTATCAGAAAACCCGTTCACCGGTTGACATCGATGGGGGCGGGAAGGGACGGTGCACATTTACATGTAAATAAGCTGCCCATGCCCACCTCCACCACTATTTACCTTCACAATGGAACAGCCTGCGAAAATTGCTTTCTCTCATTTTTTTTGCTCATTGTGTCCCACGAAATTCAATTAATCCTGATTTGTTTGAATTGATTCCGCCGTGATGTGTGCAGAGTGTGAAAAAACAATGACGGTCTATCGAATCCCACCCTTCCCCTGTTTCGACGGGCAAAAGGACAACGGTGGAAACAAAAAAAAAAAAGACCCCGAATCAACGTTAGAAGGGGGTCACTGCGCCGTCCTGTCCCCATTCAGTGGATTCCTATAAACCTGGTTTTTACGAGAATCCTTGGATTGCTTGTGTGTACTGGCGTAAGCCCCATCCTGCAGGTGAATCCTACAGAGCGTAACACTTCCACGTCCTCCTTTCTTTTCGTTCGGTCTTTTGGGCGTGTGCTTGTGTTTTTGCAAAAAGAAGGGCTTTCGCTTTGTGATAGCGCACAGTTCAGCTGTAAATATGTACACTCAGTGAGTTGGTGTACTTAAGATGGAAGTTCGCTTACTAATTTCATGAGGAAGAAGAGAGAAAAAAATAAGTTTTCGGGTCAGAGATAATGGCTCCCCTAGCAGCTTACGAGTGTCATAAACTCGCTCGTAATGTCCTCGTTCAAGTCGAAAATTGCATCTCAAGGCTGAGTGCGGAGCCTTGAAGATGTGAGCCGAGGGTAGGAGAAGTGCCAACTTAATTACCAGCGATGCGACAAAGATTATGTCAGGCATCTGTAATAGATTAAAGATTTTATGCGGTGGCCTTTGCTTTAGTTCGAATCGTGTGCACAAGGATCTGCGGTGTAAGCGGCTTAAGTACGCTGCGGAAATCCCTGAAAATGTAGACATTGGGGTGGTTTCTGTTTCAAAGTTGGTTTCGAGTGAAATTGTTAGTTAATTAGTTTTAGTCTTCGAATATTCGCCTCTGTTGCAAAGTCATGCATGAAATGGTTTAATTGGCGTGTTAAGGCACCCTGCGTGTGTGATGTAATTTAAATCTAGGTCGATGCATTTTTACAACAGAAGCTTTTGAATGAAATATACTTTTGTGATTTGTATTTTGTTTTAAAAATATATAGCCTTGGACATTTTATGTGAGTGCTGGGAGCTCGGTTCAGTACAGATTCCAAATTTTCTGTTTTATTTCAGTTGTTTCGTTTTGAATCAAGATCACAGGAAACAACTGATAAAAGTGGATTGCAATCGCTGGTATTCATTCCTCAGGCAGAGGAAATACATCTTTTAATCCTGGACTAGGCGTAACTTGTTTGTAGAACTAATTAGTCTAAGGGGGGCCCAAGAGATGGTCAACCATAGCTGTCAGCATTAGGGACATCCAGTTATCCTGATGAAAATATGGCAACAATGAGGACGCCAATAACGATGGGAAAAGAAATTCATTGTGAAATATGAAAAAAACACATGTCTGATAAATTCATATTTTCAAATTAAGGCCAACAAAATTGTTAAAATTTAGCTGTCGATAATGACATTTGTTATGCATGTGAATGGAATTTGTTTGTGCCGAATACTTTGTCAACTCGATGCCATGCAATGTGTGTGAAATACTAACGCCTGCGTCTGTTAAAGACTCGATTTCCACAGACATCAAGCGACTGAGCAGATGATTGACTCTCGATGTGAAATGCTAACTGAGATCTATTTTTTGATACCATGCCGAGATTGAGTTATGACAATATTGTATGAGTCGAAATTTAGATTTCTTGATCGTTGTGTTCAGCTCTGAAAAAAAGCAATGAACTAATAAATGTATGCATGTTTCTTTCTAAAGTCATGGCCTTGATATTTTGAATCACGGAAGCTTCTTAATGACCGACAGTATGGCTTCCGCAACAACAGGTCCACTGGGGATTTGAGCGATCTCACCGAAAAGTGGAACCAATCTATGCACAATACAGGCAAAAGCAAGATAGCGATCCGTCATTTGACAGAGTTTGGCATCATTTTGTCGAAAATGCGAGCTTATGGTGTTGATGAGTCTCTGCTTCTATGGATTAGAAACTACCTTTCGAAGCATTGAATCGAATTTGTTTTGGATTTGTTCAAGTCTGACATCCATAAAATAAATGCTGGTGTCCCTCAATGCTCCGTTCTTTGTCCGACACTCCTTCTCATTTTTATAAATGATCTCCTGTCTGCTACTCCTAATCCAATCCACTCCTTCGCTGATGGCAGCGCCTTCAGCAATTCATATTCGGTTCAAAACTCACCACATAGAATCCAAAAGCGAGCTATAAAACATATGGGAGACAACAATATCGCGGGTTCATTAGACTCGCTCAAACTACGTCGATGCTCGAGCGAGTCTAATGTCTTCTTTGCCCGTGTTTTACCGCTGTTTTAAAAACAATGCCCAAGTGAGCTAGCTAACTGCAGCTAACAGCGCCTTCAGCAATTCATATTCGGTTCAAAACTCACCACATAGAATCCAAAAGCGAGCTATAAAACATATGGGAGACAACAATATCGCGGGTTCATTAGACTCGCTCAAACCTCGTCGATGCTCGAGCGAGTCTAATGTCTTCTTTGCCCGTGTTTTACCGCTGTTTTACAAACAATGCCCAAGTGAGCTAGCTAACTGCATTCCCCCCTGAAATCACGTTTACCCTTAAGCCTGCTTTCGGACGCATAGTGAAATTTAGAGACTCGTTTTTCTGCCGCACCACACAAATAAGTAATGCTCAATATTTCCTATAGATCCCATGCACAGGTACCTTTCACCGGTTGTGACAGCGAACTCTTGCCAACCGACGTTTCTTGGGTTCAACAAGTAAACGAGTTGTCTCTTGAAGGACAAAGTTGGCTCTAAAGAAGCACTGATTACCTTGGTCCTGTTGCACCTTTTGAAATGTTGTCGATGTCGATGGTTTTGTTCTTGATGCAGCCAATGGTTTCCGCAATCAAATTTTTTAAAAGTGTCTATATTTGGATAGTAGAATGTTAGATAGTTATCTGCACTCATTTTCCGGTGGCTCTTCCTCGAGAAACATAAAAACAAATTTTGATAAACAAATCCGTCATTGTCAGCTGGTGGAATATGACAGATGTACCTAAATGTTTAATACAATTTGGTGAAGTGTTGCCGTGCAGTTAGCTGTAAAGTTTACAAAAAAACATAACTTATTAAACGGATAACTTCACTGTTCGTGTGTTAGCTTAAACGTGGGAGATAGAGAGATCGGATCGCTATTTTACAAATACGACTGCAAGTGTAAAAGCTTGAAGTAAATAGAATTAGAATTATTGAGATGTTGTGTGTCTACGGATAAAGGACCAAAGGAAGCTGGGCCATGGAGAAAGTATGGAAGAATGACAAGAAGAACAACTTGGCATTAGAAACTGGAGACATCTAGTTGGACAGACTTGGCTGAGGCTCAGGTCCACACCACAAAGAAGCGCCCAGAAAGACTAATTTAATCATTACATGCTTCTGTTACACCTTGCTCCAAACATATTTTTGAAATTACTACAAAGAAATAAATATTTGTTCTACTTTTTGAAATCCGAACTAAAAACATCTGCCAATGCAGGCTCTAGTTTTCCAAAAACTTCAGATAACTTCGACCTTGATTAATTTTATCTTCATAAATATGATAAAATTCTGATTGAAAATTGTATTAAGTTTGCTCAGCAACCAGCCCCAAGCAGCAGAGGCAACTGGACCTGTGTTCGTGAAGTATGTTGAAAACTTCAACAGGATTTTTTTTTGTTTAAGTTTGTTTGATTTTTCAATTTTAGAACGATGATGGACAACAACAATCAGGTACACTGCGAACTGTTCTGACAGCTGAGAATGGAGGAATGAAGGGGAAGAATATTTAATTTCAATCAAAGCTAACTCCTCCACCAGTCTAGACCTCTTTAAGACAGTGGCCAGAGGAAAAACTCGAAGGCATTTCTCTCCCATTCGTCCTTCATCCGGTTTCGTTTCCTTATCCCTTATGGACTCTTAAAAGAAGTTTACGAACTCCGTAGAGGATACTAAAAATACCTTCTGCTGCTACTAATAAAACTTTTATAGTAACTTAACACCATTAGTCATCTTCCGAGTACACTGAGCGGCTTTAATAGCACCTACCCTTCCAGAGATGCCCTCGGTAGCTTAGCAGACTTCTGTTTTTTGTATTCCCTCTACCCGACCTTACATCGGAAATCGAGAAAAAAAGGGATGTTTCCACATCCAACTTCTTCACTTTTGACTTCTTTTTGCATTTCTCTTCTTTTTTTGTTAATTTGGCTACCATAAAACGAAAATCATAAAACGTGTATTCCGAGAGGCCATCTTAGTCGAAATGTAACTCCGTGCTGGTCTCGCTGTTCCCTGCTTTGTTACAACTAAGGGAATTCATTGCGTTAAGGAAAATGATGATTTATCACGGTCTGGCCACCGCGCCGCAAGCATCAAAGCGAAGAGAATCCGCAAAAAATGGGATTTTTAAAACGCACACAGCACATGAGCCTCATTAATCCTGCGAGCTATGTCTGTGCGAACTTTTTGCACAACCACCATCGTTAGTGCATAATTTATGTATGCTTCCATATACGAATTTAGTGCACGCTAAGTATCCTTCAGACGGGCAGTACATCATTCAAATTATGAATTGTTGCTGGGTGTTTTTTTTTTCGATGGTCTGTCTCGCGTGACAGCTCAAGAAGGAATAAATGACATGTGATTGCTGAAGGGGTCATGTGTGTGGGAAAATTTTTTCGGCAAAAGAAAGACATGACAGTTGGAAGGACAAACAAGCGAATTTCACAAATTTCATCAAAAGCGTAGCACCAATTCGGGAAATAATCCCCGAAATTGGACAAAATGAACGACATGGTGAAATACGAACGACAATCGATAAGGGATGAACGTGATGGAAATTCATAAAAAAATGTTCGATTCAAGCATGGTTATGTGAACGATTGGTATTCGCATTCGTAATAGAATAAATGATTGCACCTTGAAGGAATATCCGGGAATCGTACAGTGGTTGTCGAAAGTTTTCCAACGGTTTGGGAAAATATCGAACGATTTTTTGTTATTTTTAAAAGCTTTTTTTCGTCCATCGACAAAGGAAGAAGTAAACTTGAGCAAAACCGTAGTTTGAAAAATCTATCGTTGCTATTTGGCTTAAGGTTGCCTTATCAAGTCATTTCTTGAAGCCAGACATTTCTCTCCGAGACTAAAGGCCTGTTCATACGGGCGGCGAACTTTTGGAAATATTCGCGGTAAATATTAGCAACAATTATTCTTCTTTGTATGCAAAAAAAAATGGCAACAAAAAAAAAGAACTGTGATTCTGAGTTCGTTATACACAAAAATTCAAACGCAATCCACAACCTTCACGACGAAAAAATTCACTGTGAAGTGTCAGTTTGCATCCGTAGGCCTCTGTGAATGAGAAAATTGCATATGAATGGATTGTCAATGTTTGCAAAGTTCGCAATTCGAGGGGAGCTCATATAAAGGGCCGTCAAGACCCAAGCCCATAGAACCCGTTGCATACACTATGGTTGAAATACGCAAAAATGTTTTTTTGTTTGCGGACTGGAAACAGCTGCCCAATGTATACGTTCGTTGCAACCGGAAGAGTAAATAAAAAAACCCAGAAGAGTAAAATGTTTCTTTTACTTCTTCTTCTTCTAATAATGGCGCTACAGCTCGGGATGAACCTGGACCTCAGCTAACAAGCGTCTCCTCAGAAAACCATCAACGCAAAAACACTAAAGATTGAACGCAAGACTTTATTCTCGAAAAATCCAAGCGCGTCTTCATCCGCTCGTGAGATAGTCCAGGCTTCTGCGTCATAGAGCAGGACAGGATCAGGATCTTATACAACGTTGGCTAGGTTAGTTTAGATTGCTCTACTAGTTAATTGCCTCTTGAGCCCAAAGGAACAGCAGTTGGCAAGAGTTATTCTGCGTTTAATCTGGGTACTGTTGTTATTCTTACAGTTTAATCAAGAGACTAGGTAGCCTAGGTAGTCCTTCACCACCTCGAAGTTGAAACTGCCAATGGTGACGTTCTGACCGAGTCGTCCGCATATGCTAGCAATTGCACGTATTTTTGAAAGATCGTGTTTCTTCTGTTGGCGAGTGAGTGTGTTTTTCAATACCTGCTCAAGTAAGATATTGAAAAAATCACATGACAGCGCGTCGGCTTGCCTAAAACCATTTTAGACATTGAAGGTCTCTGTGAGTTCGTTACCGACCTTGATGAAGCAGAGAGAGTTCTTCATCGTCATCCTGCACAACCTGACGAGTTTGGCAGGAATGTCATAACTAGACATGGCGCGCCCTTAAAATCGACAAATAGGTGGTGGGAGTCGATCTGCATCTCTTGGGTACTTTTTTTGAGGATCTCTTTTGAGGACTTCCAAGGCTTAAAATTGCACTGATTAGGACCAGGTTATTGAAGAACTGTTTCAGGCGCTCACACAAAACAGCAGAGAGGATCATGTAGGCGATGTTTAGGAGACTTACCCCTTTATAGTTGTCGAGGTAGAAAGGGCCTCCTTTCTTGTGGACCGGACAAACGACGCTGAGATTCCAATCATCGGGCATGCGCCCAATCAGCTCATCTCCAGCTGCATTAAAGTGTTCTGTAGACAGTCCGCCTGCACCAGCAGGTTTATTCGAATTTAGTCTCAATATCGCTCTATCCTTACCTCGTCTATGTAGGGGGGAGGAATTTTCTTCTATCGTGGTCCATTGCGTGGAGAGGAAAAGCATGTTTCACGTACATATATAAATCATATATAAATCATATTTATGTACATTTGAGGATGAATTGTCAAACGCACCAAAAGCTAAACGTTAGCCAACTTTATCCGTTCTGATGCATTCCACATATAAGCCAGATGCGTTTTCTCCCTCCCTTTTATTAGGTTTTATGTGTTTTCAACGTTTTGATATGACGCTAAGCACGCAACGGATTCTACTGGTTTGGGCCTTGCTGTCATTGATTCGTCTATCCAACCACACAGTTACACAAATGAAACGAATTTGCCAAGCCACGCTGACATAAATACCTGCCTTTAGCCGTCAGAATTAAGTGTTAGAAAAAAAATTCTGTAGCGTCGCTAGTCTATGCCAGCAAACTTTCATTAACATGGCTCCATTGTCGAGGGCATCTCTGGACATAAATTTTCTGCAAATTGGTCAGAGAATCTTGGAAGATCTTGATCAGCAGCATCGCTATACTACACAACTTGCCAAACAGCTCCAGAAGCTCGACGTAGGAGAAAAGGTGTGATGATGTTGGGACAGAATATCCAAAGTGAGATTCTGAAATACTATGTCGTTAATGGTGAGTTATATTCATGCAATCAACAGGAAAAACACACGACATCGTCTGTACATAGTGGCGCACAAATTCTATCCTCGCCGAAATCTGGGGACCCAACTATCAAAACCACATCCGCGTTTTATGCAAATTCCGATCCGAAATCCTTGATCTTTTTGTCCATAGTCCTCTTTGTCCCACGAATAGACTTCCCTGACCGGACGTGCATTGCCCGCTGAGTCTGATTCAAAAGCGTAAATTTCACATACGCCCGAGTGTGTAGTACATTAAAAAAAAACCATTCCCCGCGGATGTATTTCCTTTTTTTGTCAGTTTTTCTTTTCACTTTTGACAAAAAGTTCTCATTCATCTGACAACAGAATCTTCACCTCGCGCCACGAATCAACCATAGACTCGTGCAAGTTTCATTTCCCGAACGTATTCACCGACGACAGTCGGCAGTTCGTACACAAATCATTCACGTTCGTCTCGTAACGCCAAGTCTCATGCATCGGTTTGTTTGCGGGGGATACAAATGATGAAATCATTCTTCATCACTGCCAGAGGATACATTAATAAAACTGCCACAATCGGGTGTATAGAGCTGCTCCGTGGAGTAAAGGGACTTTCATCAACCATTTCCCCCCAACGAGCCACGTTTGAATAGAACTTGAACTGAGTACCCGATGAAAACAAGTGAAAACCACCGCAGGGCTGTGTTCGAAAACCGTTTACAAATAAGCATTTTAATGGAGCCTGGAACGGGATACGGGATAGAAATTAGGTTGCGCTGTGAACTGGTGTTTGCCGATATCGATACACACGATCCGCGGGGCCTGCGGGGACGGATGCTAAGCACGCGTACGCGTACGAAGGTTTTCAATTAACTCTTCCTTTGTGTGTGCTTGTGTCTCCTGCCGTAGTCCCGTTGGCTTTTCCCCGCAAATGAATGAAGACGAAGATGAATGAGACCGAGCATTTTTGTTTTGTGTTCTAATAACCACAGAAAGTTCGCCCGAAAGCAACCCACCCCCCGTGGGTGTTGTCTATTACGACAGTAGAGTGAGTCGAGGCCGTGGGAATTGGAAATTTATCACTTGGCAATGGCTCGGCATGCCGCTATTTCCCGTAATGAAAAAGTCCTTTCTTCAGCATCACCGCCAACGCCGCCGCCGCTGCCTGGGTGCGAATATATTGTTCGGGATTGATGAATGTGTGTGGTGCAGAGGGTGGTGTGAGTCATTGAAATGGGTTTCCATATTGTTGAGCAATTTCAATACTCCACTCATCTTCATCACGGAACGATGTGCCGCCCGTGTTCAAAGGGGACGATTGTGAATATATGCGGGATGATGATTTGTTTTTTGTTTTGATGGAGGATCCATGTCCTTTGTGCTGGCAAGGAAGTGTTTCTCATTTTTTATTGGAATTGAAAATCACTCGTCATACTTTTATTATTCAAACACAGTTGAAACGAAGAGTTATGTGACAGATGGATGTGTTGTTTTCCAATTCATTTGACACTTGTTTCTCTTCTATGGGGACGCAATGGGGATAAACAATTCAAAGTGTAATCAAAATGAATGCTTCTGTAACTAGGTGACATTTCTATACTTTGGCTTTGGTGTAGTGATGAACATACTTGCTTCTTATTGCTATGGGAGTGCATTCTTAATTCACTTCTTTCGCAGTCTTTAAACATCCTTGCGAACAAATGATTTTAATGGTTAAGTACTAGCTACGAAGAATTTTGATTTCATTCGTGAGGGCCGTTCGCTACAAATAATAAAGGAAGCGCACTTTTTCATAAAATCAAATAAGTAATGATGGGGTGCCAAGAATTAAGCACTCTTAGGATCGGAACATTTTTGGTCTTGCCCCAACCATGTCTGGATATTGACGCTATTAAAATGTTATTTAAAATTGAACAGATCAACACCACATTTTTCATTTATGTATGGTATATGACATCGACCGTGGCGTTGTGGGTATTTGCGGCGACCCCAACACACACCTGGACGACAAAAAAAATGTTGACGGCCTCACCTCTTTGAAGTCACAATGACAATGCTAGTACTCTTTGAGCATCTGTCCCTCAAGAGCGTATTTTTTTTTTTTTTTTTTTTTGACTAATCAGTACTCAGCTCAGTAAGATTTGCACCCGAAGCAACAACAAAATAATTTACTGCTCAGTAAAATTTTACTGTCGTTGCTGGCTAGGACGCGTTGAAAAATCTGATTCATAGATGAAGCCAGAGAAAAGACATTTCAAATTTTTGTTTTGATATTTTCTTGTTGATGTTACTCGCACAAATCTGTAAAATATCAAATCATTCATATTACTTGAAAAAATGTCAGAGACTTGAATTTGACTTATTTTTGACTTTAGAGTATTTAACATCTAGTGCGGTGTACACGTAACCACACGTACCAACTTTTAGAAAAATTTAACTCAGTAAAAGAGCGTTTTAATGAGAATCATTACTGAGCTGAGTACTGAGTAGTCAAAAAACACGCCTTTATGCTCTTCTTTTTGGTATGTATTGATACCTATAGGTACAACTTCATAATATACGTACCTTATTACGTACTATTTATTTTATTTAATTATCGTAGTATGGGATTATAAACAATTTTCTTTTTTACAAACTGTCTTTTTGAAGCAATTTTCCCAAATGTTTGAAAATTCCAATTTCTGAAATATATTTTATATTTAAGAAAAGGTTTTTATTATTCACGGACTTGAACATAATATACCATAGTTATTATGTGATTTGTACTTATTTTGATCTGCGATAAACAACTGACGTCATATTTAGTCATAAGACGCAGGAATATAATATGTTGTATTCTATGTATCATGGGTATCCACCATTGCATTATACATGACATATATATCAGTACGAATGGTAGTCCCCTGTGTTGGGGCGCGAGTTCCGCATACTCTCAATAACTATGATGAAAAATTCACTTGACACCGGCTTGCAAACGCTTTTTTCGTGAGAGTTTATTACCGACTACGATGGAGCCTAGCGAATTCTTAACTGTCGTTTTCCACTGTATAATTGCAAGAGATCTATGGTCACAGAGAGCATTAGTCATACCAGTTGTTTAATTATTATCTCTTCTTGGCCACCTTACATCATTAACCCAGACTTTAATGAATTATTAATATCGAATGTACAAACCACCTGAATTAAATCTTAAACGGATGGACTGACCCGGTGTGAAAATATAGCAAAACTTTTATAAAGACTACCCGCTGGTCGCACGAAAACCTTTACGATACGATGGCACATAAACTGAAACACATCCCATTGAAATGACCGTTGACAACACCATTTATGGAATCATTCACGCGTTGGCCAGCCACCAACTCACATGCAATGGCCCTCAATGCAGAAGAAAAAGGGAATCTAATGAAAGTATATTTCCGTTTATTATCCAGTTTCAGCCCTCGAATACGGCTTCCTTCCAACCAATGGAGCACGTGCCGTTTAGCATCCTTCTGAAATTATCCTGATAATGGCTTTTATTTATTGACTCATCTTCCGCTGGCATCGCAAGCTCCTTATAAACTCGCACTTGACGATGTCAGGAGTCATTCCGGCATTCTCGTAAAGTGTCGTATGCTAAAACCAAACCGGAGATCCTTGTACACATTCTCTGCATTGTACTGTGTGAGAGCCGGATTCCATCAAGCACAATGGAACACAACAAGGCTCTTAAAGTGGCCATATTCCCATTTCATGACATCGCAGCAAGTGTGGATTGCGAATAAATTTCCCTACGGCAAGCGTACACTTTGATTTGCCCTCCTTAAGCTCCGCACAATAACTACAGCCATTTGTGCTGCTATAAAGGACTCCAGATGAATGCTTAATTCCCAGCGAAAATGCATTGCTCCCACAGCGCCTGGCTGGCGTTGCCGACTACACAGGACTCGCATTTCTTCTTTTTAATCCGATTGGGATAGAACCTGGATCAAACACCGGAAATCTGATGTTAATCATGAAGTGAACTACATCGTTGGCATTCAATTCGATTTCCATGAATTATTCGCCGGCAATGTCGTAGGGTCATCTAGTCTACGACAAAGTTCGTCCCTGATTCCACCGACTGAGGCAAACTAACTCAAACACTAATTCTGTGTAATCTGGGGCATGCATGAAATAATCATTCGACAATTGGGTCATCGTCGATATTGAATTTCAATGCTGGACTGCAGCAGAGGTAGCCCGATTCAATGTTGGTACAATGTGGCAGAGGAAAGTGCACACACAAATGGGTTAGTTGTAGGGAAGGAAGGCTGAATATATGTATTTTATCAAAATCATGGGAAGGCAAGTGGCTTCTAAATAAATATTTTATCCAGACGAGATGGGGTTGCTAGAGTGGTTTTAATTGATTTTTCCTTCAAAGCTTAGGTTTCGAGCGACCAGTATCAGTTTACTTTTGCCAAACCACTCAACAGCATTGATTACAGTACCTAACAGATGGCCGCAAGGCAGGATTGTTCCTGACTTCCATTTGGAAATGCTTACAGCAAACAAAGCAAGGAACAATTTGAGGTCATCATGTTTCAAGAACGGTTAAATAATTTAACCGAATGTCAAATGTTTGTTAACCCTCTCATGCCCGCTGTTGCATATACGCAACATTGTATTTATGAGCCTCTAACTACCGTTATTTTAAATTTTTTGTTTTGAACCGTTCGCAGAAATATAGCTGCATGTGTTGAGTGAGCTTACACCTAATTGTTCGGTAGTCAGCTGCACATGCGTTCAGTTAGTAGCTATTCTCCCGAGAGCGTAGTTGACAAATTCATTGTGCAAAAAAACGTGGTTTTAAAAAAGTGTTAAAAAACATTTAAATAATTACTTCATCCTAAAACCAAGTTCAACAACTAAATAAAGAAAGGTAAGTGAGTATTTAAAAAAAAACCCCGCATGAAAATATTATATAGTTTGTTTCTAATAATTTTGTGAATGTCGTGTTGCGTATATGCAACATTGGTCTATTGTGGTAACTTTCAAAAAATAATTTTTTTTTTGTATGCAGATTGTAAGATGCGCCCAAAAGGTCTGACTCAAGCTGAGATTGATCGATCAAGCGATTTCAAATATGAAGCAACGAACAACTTGATTGCTTGTCGTTGGTATGATAATAAGAGCGTACAATTAGTTTCAAATTATGCAGGTAAGAACCCAATGAGTGAATGCAACAGATGGTGCCGCAAAGAGAAGAAGTTTATAACTATACCTCGTCCAGGTATAGTTGAATGTTACAACAAACACATGGGAGGGGTTGATCTTGCGGACATGCTGCTTGAATTGTACAAAATCAACCACCGCTCAAATAAATGGTACATGCGCATAGTATACTGGTGCATAAATTCAAGTTTAGTAAACAGTTGGTTGTTGTACCGCAGAGACATCATACATACAGACGGCGAATTGAAGCATATGCCGCTCATAAATTTTCAATTGGATGTTGCTTCCGAGCTTTTGAACGCAAGTCAAACTAAAGTTGTCGCCAAAAAGAGAGGTCGTCCATCATCACTCCATTTGACAATGAATTCATCCCCATCATCACCAGCTCCATCACCACCAGCTCCATCATCACCAGCTCCATCATCACCAGCTCCATCATCACCAGTTCCATCATCACCAGCTCCTTCTACGGGCTCTGAATCAAACCCCTATAAAAGAGCTTATGTTGCAGACCCAGCAAAATCACTACGACTTGATGGTAATAACCATTGGCCGGAATGGGGAAAAAGAGGAAGATGTAGAGTATGCAGCACTGGGTTTCCAAGCTGTAAATGCAGCAAATGTAATGTGCACTTGTGCTCCAATCCCCAAAAAAATTGTTTTGTGTCCTATCATACATAAATAAACGGCATTTGAAAAAAAAAATCAACTTGTCTTTAAATATATAGCACCATTGCCCAATGTTGCATATACGCAACATCCTGTAGCTCTTGAACCAGGACACCTAGGACAATGAAATTTTTGTCAGTTGATATTGAGGTCAACTCTAGCTTATATGCCTACTCCAAAAAATTTTAGCCACGCCCATTTTAATTCGGGCATGAGAGGGTTAACAAAACATCATAATGGACTCAGGAATATGGGTACAGTGCATAGTGAACATGGACCCGGCTTATAAAGCAACTACTCGTGCTGTGTTCACCCTGGAGTGACTCAGTTTTACGGAGTTCCAGCGAAGTATGCGACACTTTTTATAGACAATTGTACTCTTATGTGGAGGTGTGATTTTTGAAAACAATTAATTGTGTAGAATCACGATCGTCGTGAATCTAGACACACAGATTTGTCGACGTACCATATAATGGCGTGCAATTGCTGTAAACATACCTGCACGAGGAAAGGACATATTTTAGTCAATTTCCTAAAGAAACATCTCGAGTTTGAGGTTTCTAATGCCGTTGATGAGCAACTGACACTCAGTAGCTTTGACTCTTTGACTTTCAATAAAAAAATTGTACGAATACCCTAAGCCTAGGCAGCCACAGAACTGGCCATTGGTGGTGAGAGCACAGGCGGTTACTGCGTGTTATTGATGAAGGCGCAGAAGGGGCTCTTTTCTATTTTTCAACAAGAAATCCGTGCATGTAATCACACTTTCATTGACAAGTGGCAGCAGCACCTTTCGATTGTTCCCACAGGTGTTTAGAGACGTCCGCCTTCTATCTGTTAGCTCTATGATTGTACCCCTTTCTCTACGTCTGAAAGAGGTGGTTTGATACATAGGATTGCCTGGGATGGGTCGGTTTCATTTCCTTTCCTGGCAAAGTTCATCAGCTGTCATATTTCCGGCTATTTCGCTATGAAGGGGCATTCGAAGTATTAATTTTTTAATCCAACCAATGTACTTGCGTGACCAGTAGAGGTTGTTGGCCTCTCATTGAATTGGGGAATCCCAATGACATTCCTGCCAAACTCGTCAGGTTGTGCAGGATGAGGATGGAAAAAACTCGCTGCTCCATCAAGGTCGGTAACGAACGTACCGAGACCTTCAATGTCAAAAAACAGGGCGACGCACTGTCATGTGATTTCTTCAACATCGTCCTGGAGAAGATAGTGCGGAACCCACAAGCCAATCCCAGAGGCACGATCTTGTAGAAGTGCGTGCAATTGGTCGAATACGCCGATGACATTGTCGTGACTTGCAGAGCTCAGCGAGCCGTCAATGAGGCATTTGCTGGCTTGGACAATTTCACAAGCGGATGAAGAAGTCCTTGGTCTCTTCACGTGAAAAGTTCTGCGTGCGATCTTTGGTGTTGTTTGTGTTGACGGTTTCTGGAGGAGAAGTTTTAACCACGATGTGTACTGGATATACAGCTACGTGAGCCGAGCCAGGCGTATATGGATCCAACGCCTACAACTCAGCTCCGGGCAAAGAATCTTCGAATCCGAACCTGGAAACAGCTACCCAGAGATCGCGCTAGTTCGAAAGGCTTATTGGTTAAGGATCCAGGTCCAGGTTCACCCCGGACTGTAGCTCCATGCAAAGAAGTCGAAGAAGAATAAGGCTGTAATCTTCTCCTCCAAGCCAAGGTCAAATTTTGTTTTTTGTGTGTTATTTTGGCTGAAGACAAGTTTGGATACTGGATAGTGTGTTTGGAATGGGTGGTAATGCCCTTAGTTTGATTCAAGCGAAAATAACAATCACTTGACATGGTTCTTTGGTTCTGTCCAAATCATTAGTATAGCAAATGGCATGTGACTGGGTTCTTGTTCAGCCCAACAATAATGTGGAACTCAGGATTTATCTTGAAATCTTACATGAAATGCAAAATAATCTAATTAGCCTTGTTCAATTATGACGTGAAATTTTCTGATGAGTATTCTACGTCTAAAACAAATTACGTACAATGAATGAATAAATAAAATCGGTCACCACACAAGAACATCGATTGTTAAAATAGCGATAAGCCAGAGGAAAACTCGACAGAGCACCTCCGTCTTCCCACAAATCGATTGGCTCTTGCTGAATATCCATCAAAATATGAGCATGAACTAAGTCAATGTTAGAGCTGATGTCGGATGGAATGAAATATTTCTTGCATCACTTGATGAGAAGGTTATGAATCAGAAGTAGCAAAAGGCACATAAAAATCAGTGAGAAACGAATGGGACACGAGTGCTTTTTTTGGTGGATTCCACACTTGAACCCATTCAAAACCAATTGAACGATAAAGAGATTTATTGATACCATAGATGGAGTGATCCTGAGTGCGCCTACATTGTGCAAAAATCGGTTCCACTTTTGTCATTAAATCAAGAGTAGACCTGTTGCTTCGGAGGGGAGGGCCATTGAAAGATGACGACGGACTGGACTGCTATTTTTCAAATGAAGAGTAGGGTAGATAGATGAACAATGAATAACCCCACCACACGACACCACAAAATTGAGCAGGGAAGTGGATTTTCCCCGAAGCAGAGTCAACGCTCTTGACAACTTGTATTGTAGAATCACAATGCGAAATGCTGTAATATTACATAGACAATAGAAAGCGGCACTGATTTTTTGATTTCTAGCTGATTTCTTTATATTTTAGACAGATGACAGAAATACTCCACTTTTCTACTGAACGAAAAGTTGAAAACCTGTTGGAAGAAAGACAATACCAACGTAGCCTCACTTCTGCTCATTCTTTCATTTTTGACACAATTATCAACTACACTCAAAATTACGGTTCAGATACCAACGCTAGTATCTTTTTTAAAAGTGTTAAGCGAAAATTGGGCATCATCCTGAAATCGGAACAAAATGTTGGTCACTCCCAGTTGCAGAGTGGGTTGCCTTGAAAAGCAGATCGCGTTTAGTACAATGTTTCCCTCCAAGTATATTTACTACATCAGCGTCATGTACCAATGACCATCGGTCTATATTTATGTATAACCTTCCAGATCTTACCTTCAATCGGCATCGGTCAGTGGATTGTGTTTTAGCAGTTAAACAACGATGTAAAAAAAAAGCCCCCCCCCCCCCCCTCTTGTGGGATGACCCCGATTGCAATAAATAGCTTGACTGCTTTATGCACACTTTGAATCTCAATGCAAACTTTCCCTTTCATTAGTTAGTTCAATAGATTCAATCGTCAAAGGACTTACCATCGTCTCACAAAAAGGAATGGTTCCAAGCAAACAGACCTAATGAATTCCCTAATGAACGAATGGTTATACATTGCAGCACACCCCTAATTGTAAGTCCTCGCCACCTTACACCTCCACCGCTCGAATTCCAAATGTATTTCTCCGCCCGGCAATCCCGTGAGGATGCTTTAAATTAAACCGAATTGCATCTGGGTCACTACCTCGCTGAATTCTAAAGTGTTCTCCACTCTTAGCCAGTTGATTCCAATTTTTTCTTCTTCAACACAATTACTCATCTCTTTGTCCTTCATTTTTGTGTGCGCATCCTTTCGGCATGCATACATTGATCGTGTTGAATGCAGTTTTTAGCTTCGTGCTTTCTGCCACTCAGTTAAAATGAAAAATGTTCCCTCCCCAGTTCAGTTTAACCTCCCTCACACTGGTGAGAAGTATGTAGACAATCCGCACTCACTCTCACTCAAAGGACACCAGTGAAAACGGAAGAAACGAGATGGTGCTTGAAAACAAATATGCAAACGAAATAAAACACATTTTCGTCGATTAGTTGGCTCGGGGTTTGTTCTTTTTTTGGTGTGACTCATATGGCCCTTATGATGACTTTGCGGTTTGGCACTCCCACAGAAGCGGCAACGCAAAGTGGAAAACGTAATTTATGGATTCTGGTGTCGCAAATGGCGCAATGTCTGTGCACTTGCATTGATCTTCTGCCCTCATTTGATTGCTATTTCACTTTGGGTTCATGTGACATAGGACGTATTTGAATGCTGGTGTAAGGACTTTCCCTCCGAGAGGCACGCTGGGCGTTCTGCTCTGGCTTCGACATTTGCCTGAAGTTATTTAAATTTCTATTTTCTTTTTCTCTCTCAGCTGAAGGACATACATTATTTGTGTTGGCGCTCGCGTTGATACAGTGAGGTTGAGAAATTTGGTTTTCAACATTTTGTGGGGCATTTGAAATCTTTTAAGTTGACGGTAATACAATATTCCTCTCACAGAAAAATTCTAATGCGAAGCAAGTGACATTTTACGTTTCCGGTTACTTTATTTAGTCGCCATTTTGATTTCAATGACATCTGTCAGTTGGTATTTGACAGCCTACTTAATTTACAAATACATTATTATTGTTGAGGCGGAGTCAAATTTTCTATGGCCCAGCCGACTACATAAGGTCCACTGACGGAAGGAATGTCGCGTATAGTCTACAATGTCAGTAGTTGATTGATGTCATCTACATATGTAGATGCCTTCGTCGTAATCGCAGACCGCACAGCATTATTGAATCATAAAGCTAGGGAAACTCCGTTCGTCTTAGCGAAAGTAGCAACTTAAGGGAACCCTCTCACAATCCTCCTTAACTCAGTCGAATATTTCTATCAGAGCGCCTACTCAACCGCTGATTACTAAGAAATCAGTTCTGGTCCCTTCGAAATGAGATGCATCACTAAAATCATTTAAATACCCACTTCCTCGCAGAGTAATCCCAAGACCCAGCAACACCACAATTACAACCGAAAAGCCGATCAGAGATAACATTTTAGCTTCACTGTTTTCGGCACATGTCAACAGCACCGCACCGATGGGGGACACTTTAAGAATCGAAAGTCTTTTCAAGGATTAAGGGCATGCATAGCTTGAATTATTTATAACGTCAATCTGCAAATCACCCTCTGCTCCGCCGTTACTCTGGATTACGTTGGAATAAATTTGCGTCCATTTGTGAGCTGTAACTCTGCTCCGACTGCTGCCTTAGTTATCCCTTTTTTACGATTCGTGTGCATAAAGAATGCCTTACCGATTGATTCTGAGTCCTTTTTGAATATGCAAACTCGTTATGCTACATATCGTTAAAAAGCAATTTTTAATGTTTTATCGGACCCAGCAGGGAGCGCTGTGGAAAATGCACTCTCCCATCCACATCCACATCCGCACAGCAGGAGAGTGGTCTTTTCATGCCTCGCACTGGTACCTTTGATGGATCTCATGTGGAGGTTTGTTGTTCGGTGGTCCGGCGGGTGAATTAAAAATCAATCGAACTGCATTCGGGGTAGCTGCCTCTGTTCGTGCAAGTTGCATTTGTTGTTTAGATTGCTTACAATTCTACGTGCGCGCCGGGATTGGGGATGACTTTTGTGTGCGCTTCGCTGAAATATTAATTTTAAAATTTTTTCTCTCTTCTCTTCCTTGCAGCACTATCGAGGGTCATTGAAGTCACTGAATACTGGAATAGTTACGTTGTTGAACTACGGAAAGCACGTACCACCAGCTGTTTCCCATGTCACGCTGGCCCATGAAATTGGCCATAATTTCGGATCACCGGTGAGTTAGACATTTATCTGCTGGCGGCGGATGAAGCTGAAAAAGTTTTGCAATCACGTGTGTGAATGGATGCGACTGCGAATTGATTTATTGCTGAATGAGTGTTCTATGAAGTCATACAATGACTGACAGATTTGAGCACATGCCATTGTTGACAGGAAAATGAATGTGTTTTTCAATGCAATGACGAATGGTGACTCCAGTAAAATGTTTGAAGTAGGTCAATTGAAATATGTCAGCACTCTGTATGAGACTAGAAATGAGTAGATGCTGATTGCTTTCCGGCTGTCGCACACAACGTTTTTCGATAGAGATGTGAGAGACAGAAGGATAGACAAACTAAAAACAGAACTTGCACAAATCGGTGCTGAATATATCACCAGACACATATATGAAATGTGAATGAGGGTTAGCCCAGTTATGTGTCAAAGTTTTTTGTGTTCCTGAGAGTACTGGCAGGCAAAAGCAGCTAAAACTCTTTACTTTACAGAATGTTTGTTATTCCTTTACGTATGCCATGCAGTTCTGGATTCACTTTAGTTCACTTTCGATGTACAGGTAGACAATGTGCATTAGACTTCACTTCAACGTATATTGTCGTCCTTTAAGTTATGAGATATATATATAAACGTCCGAACAGTTTAAAAACTTGCCGTCTATTGTGTTCTGTAGGCTGTAACCATCCACAGCCTACTGTTACGTTCTTGAGCTGCCAACGATATTGCCAGCTAACTTAGATCATTGTTGATCCATTGCGATACCCAGTGCCGTTAATTAAACGTCAAATGGCGACAGGCCTCGATTCGAAAACCAAATAAAAGCATATTAACTTTTGCTTTAACTGGGATTCGAACCGGCGACTCCTATAATGAATGGTAGGCACTTATCCAACTGCTCTATTCAGTAGTTTCCTGGAAGAGCTAAACGTAGAAACGGGACTAGTAGCATTAATCAGAAGAGGGACAACTCAAGGAGGAGTATCATGCCCTCTCCTCTGGACCATATCGGTAAATAAACTGCTACTACTGTTGGTAAAGACTGGTTGCAAAACTATTGCATAACTAAGCAACTGGGCAAATGAAAGTGGTCTGGGCATCAACGCTTAAAAGACGGAAATCGTCTTTTACTCTAAATGGCACCAGTATTCCGTTCTCGAGGGTAAGGCTAAATACCTCAGCCCTATTTTGACAAAAGCCACTACGACCGTGTTCACGAGCAAGAAAGCAATTGGATACAAATTAGGTCGTCAAGCTCACACTAGCTTTTTATAGCTCTCATCAGACCGATCTTCTTGTACGGCGTGATTGTGTAGTGGCCTATACTAAATGTCGCCACTCACCGAAAAAATTAAGAAAGGTACAGAGAAAGGCCACACCCACAGTTGCGCTTGAAATCATCACGAACCTCATGCCGTTGGGTATGCTTGGAAGCAACCAGCAACCAACTGCGTGGTTCATCTAATTGCTTGTTCTAAATGGTGCGATTACACCTAGAGGTACACCAAAATTCTACACGAACAAAAACCACTCAAGTCGGTATACTTCAGCAGAAGACGAGAATCTGTCGAACACCTACCTGTCAAGGCAGAACAGCCTTCTTGGAAAAAAAACAATCATTTGTGGAGTTGAACGACTTGAATTGGGTTTACCTGGAGAACTTTCTTAGACATACACATTAGGTTTAGATTTTCTTTTCTTACAAAGGGTTTCCTAATAAGATTTGCCAATTTTTTTTTTTAATAAACGTACATTTCTTCAAATGGTCCATCGGCTTCAATTCTTGAGTCAACTTGATCTTGTATGAGTGTAAACCAAGATCCTTACGCAAAATACACCATATGTGATCTGAGCGTAGCCCAATTCTGGAAAGCGCCGTGGAATAGACTGATTTGGACCGTTTGCTACAGACGCCTGAACTGTAGCGACATTATCGACACTGCAACCAACCCGTTGTTTCACACAACGGCACACAAAGAATATGTCGACTCAATTTGTTCATTAAACTTGTTATTGCTTGTCTACTATTGCTGTACTGTACTGTACTACTCCGAATTTCGGTAGAACTTGCAGATGTTACTCGTTCGTGTAGTTTGTCACTACAATGATGGTGAGTCCAGTGAATAAGTTGACAGCGACAGCGCTTACAAATTAAATCCATGATTGTCAAGTTCCTATTCGAGAACCCTATACAATCAATCTCACGGTCAACTATTACGGGTACCATCTTCCGAATACGTTGGCCTACGTGAGGTACGGTCACAAGGTCATCAGGGCACTCACATGCGTATGTACCTACCCACCCAACATGATTTTGACAGTGTAGCCATGATTCGGGGTGGATATCGGTAGGGATGCATCTGCTTTGTCGGTTAAAAGCGCATATTATAAAAAGACATTTTATTGATTCTCTCCAGGGACGCCAAAAAGTCTGCAGATATAAGATTTAATTACCAAAAGCCCCCACAACTAATTACTACACGCAAAAGTAGTCCCATTACAGGCAAAACTTACTCCCTACAACTTTACGCGACAATCATTCGTGAAGATTTGCCTCATGTCTCATGACAAATTTCATAAAATTACCTCTCCAAAAATCTGAAGATAACGTTGTGAAAGGGATACGAGAACAGAAAGTAAAACACGATGATGGAAAAATGGGGGGGACTTGCGAGCAATTTTCGAAAACTTTTAAGCCTCTCCTCATCATGTCCTAAGTGAAACCACTGTCAATTGCTCAAACTCCCTCTCTGCCACTGCCTTCAACGCCACAGCTGTGGTGTCACTAGACACAGACCTTTTATGTAAAATGTGCAAGGGAACAAAACTTTTAATTACGAAAAATATCCTATTGAATTATTAATGAGTCCGCTTCTTACACATACGCTGCCATCCGCACCGACTTGGGGAACACGGTTTCATAAATGTAACGCTCCTTACAGAAAATCTCACCCTAATTTGGGGAAAAAAGAAAACCGAAAAGCAGCATGAAAGGCTTACCGAACGCTTAAAGCTCGGAGAAAAACCTACCCAAGAAGTTTTGGAAAGTCCCTGCTGAACAATATCCCCTTTCTCATTATGAAATTGCAAGCAGCAAGGATATGTGTTTCGTCCTTCAGCAGTGAGTGTGGGTGGAAAACGGGTGGGAGGCGAATATTTCGATGCAGTAGCTTCAGGACGAATTTTCGGAAAACACGACTCAAACAAACTGGCAAGAAGCAAGCACGAGAGGAATGCGAGGAGAATTGGAAAATAAAAAAAAAACACACACAACCCAAAGAAAGGACAGGGATATTCAAACTTCGTTGCAAATAGCGAATGTCACACATGCCTTCGCTTGTGTGCAGCGACGACCAGGCGCCTGTGTATTAGTGTGCGGCGCAATCGTTGCAATGCTCTTGGGGCACCAGTGAATGGCACATTGCGGAGTAACTTCAATCCTTTCGTTCACCCTTCGATAGGACGGGCATCGGCAGCGACAGGACGATAGGAAGGCAGTCTTATGCTTATACGTAACCACAAAATTGAGCATTCCAAAGGAAAATGAGTTTTGTGTCCTTGTTTTTATGGTCCTTAAGTACATAACAAATAAGATTCGGTTTGCAGAGCGTGTGAGTCCTGCATCAGATGGTGGCGGGTGTGTGTGGGTGCGAGTGGGGTGAGGTACTCCTGGTGGACATGGGGAAAGTTTTTAACCCACTTTATGATACGTGTCCGCCTGATATGGGCCGCCTTCGGCAGTGGAAAGGAGACACTGGGGCCTGCTAACGCCACGCCATCTGGTTTCAGGATTTTTCCCTTTTTGTTTTTGCTCTTTTTTTGTTCTTCCATCCGACCGACCGAACGCTGAAGAGGAGGAAACTTTCATTTCCGATGAACCCGGCCACATCTATTTAATTTGTTTTAGTTAGTTTGCTGTCGGATGGAGGGGGCACGACGCATGGCAAATCTTATGGGAGCATATTTGTTACAGATATGCCTAATGAGATCGTAAATAAAAGGAGAAAAAAATTACACGACAAAACTTCTGCACAAGGGCAGTGTTTGCACACGAATACCGAGGCGGACTGCGAAGCTGGTTAGGCATGTGATATTTGTCTTGGTTTGATTTTATGTCCTGCGGCTGGTGTTTCATTAAAATACAAATAGGAGCAGTAATTGGAGAATAAATATGAAGGTTTATTGGTTGCAGAATTTTTGTGTTGAACCAGAAATTAGCCTTTGGGGGATATGATGAGCATATGTGATTTGATGGAGGAATAATGTCGTGGATGGTGTGCAGTTTAAGCCAACAGTCGGTTGATTCCATACAAATGAATTCCACAAGCGCCATCCGAAGTACAATCGTCCTTGGCAACCGTTGTAACTTTGGTTTAAGGAAACAAGTCAAAATTCCTCACTCGATGGACTAAAATGATAATCTACAGAACACTCATTTCGTTAATCCTATTATATGGAGCCGAAAGCTGGAGCATGGACAAAAGAGCAGACTGGATTCTTGGTTCCTTCGAAAGGAATATTTTATATTGGATAGGTGCAAAGAAGTTGAATGGAGAAGAAAACAGGGCTGGGAGCGATTGCTCGAATTCAGACCCTCTAGGGTATCTCCATGTACGGCCAAGTTTGAAAAGTTATTTTTAGACAGGAAATACTCTTTTCATTGTGAGTGACTCACTGTGAGTTGGGGCCGTGAAAGTTATTTTGGTCGTACAGACCAGGAATCGAACCTACGACGCGAGGTTCAAGTGCGTTGGGATTGACGTACATACTCACAACGCCACGGGCCCAACAGTAGGCGCGATAAATATGTGAGTGGTAGATAGCTAAGACATTAAGCACTTAGCATATGGTAGGCCCATTGTACCGCCACGTGGTAATTCAAATTAGGAGGGGTTATTATGACAGCTAGCCAGTTTTGTTAAACAATTTGATCAGTGTGTTGACTGGTGTATTGCTGAAATCATTTCAGCTGTTATAGGTTAGGGGTTAGGTTATTGGGTTACCATTGTAAGGTTTGTTCATTATTGATCCAATGGCAAATGGTGGCTGAACCGCGTGTGAAACAAAAGATTAAAGCTTTTGCTTTCACTGGGATTCGAACCTGGGACCCCTATAAACAAGGGCAGGCACTCAACAGACAGCCCCATACAGCCGTCCAGCTGTCATAGAAGTATGTCACTATAGCGGCTTTCCTAGTTGATGCGAGAGGAAAGGAGAGCCGAGGAGAAGATACTTTCCACTCATCCTCGTCTAGGCAACTACTTCGGAAGTGATTGAAAGGGCGTAGACTTTTTCCGTCGAAGTCTAGTAGGCAGTGTTCGTTTTAGAGAGATCAAGCTACTTGATCTTTTTAAATCAAAATAGGCCACATTTGTTTTGTCTTTCGGGAGGTCCTACTCTTTTAAAACCATCTGGCTTTTTTTCTGAGTACAGAGGTTATTGAGCTTCAACTTAATGGCAGCTAAAGGGGTACCTATGTAACAAGAAATTTTATTAATCTGCAGTCTGGTAGAGTGTTTAGCGAGTTCGTCAATTCTACACTTTTTTGGAATGTCTCTATGGCCTGGCGCCCAGTACAGGCGAATGATGCGCGGCAAGTGATTAATGTAATAAATGAGTTTATAGGGAACGATGTTGCCATGATATCCATGAATATAGCCTTAGCCAGAGGCGGAAGGTGAAGATAATGGCATTAATTCGGTTTGTAACATGCTGCAGTGATCGAGGAGACAAACAAATTTATTCAGATTGAGACACTAGTAGAAAACGACACTACCTGATCCATTTTCCGTCTTGGATCCAACTGTATAGACGTGTATGTCTTTACCAAAGAGCATATTGCCACCATACCACAGGTCTTTCTCGAAGATCAGGGTTTCGGAGCTGCTTTCTCGGTCTTGGAGAAATTTGGTCTATTTGGATTTTGAGTATGGTCAATGAATGCTGAGTAAGATGATTTAAAACACGCTGGTCTTCTCCAGGATTTACCTGACCAATCAGTTCTTCCTCAAAGTCGATCATACAGCCCTCGCAGTTCATTCATTGTCTATTGTCCAGACTAAGCCATCGATTATTAACTCTATCCAGTGCTTCGACTTTCAGTTGTTTCCCTAATAGAACTTAGCGTGTATACCATGTCGCTGACTATGATTCAAACGGTCGTTACGGTGAATGCATCCGTAACCCCCAAAGGAAATAGCCGAACTCTTAGTGTTGTCCATGCTACATTAAGTTCTTGCATCAATCTTATACGGCAACCTATTGAGATGCCCTCCTTGGCGATGCGGAGTTCAGCAGACAAGAAGCCAAAGTGACAATCTTCTTCAACACTGCCTACTGTACTTCCGCTGTATTCTCTTCTCTCTGTCATTGTACCAATTTCTGTACGAATGGTGTGTCCTTTTAGTGTCCAAAAGAACGTACTCACGCTTACACATTTCCATGGTGCGACGAATTGCTTGAACTGCCAATGAAACCATGATGACAACCGAACGACTAAAATCATGTTGTGTATTCAAAACAGAGCCCGAATTTTGAAATTATTTGCTAATTTCCGCACGCTCGGCAAACATGAAACGATGCATTATAAAATTGCAGTCCCTACTTTATACTTTGGCAGGTGGATAGCCTTGGAAGCATTGACAACTGCGGAAACTCATTGATTGAAAAATCTCGTATTATCGTCGTATATATCGTATATCGTCACGTATTATTCTCGAAACACTCACAACTGAACAATTATTTGTATTCAATGCCGTGCTCCGTATAATCATGACAGTGCAGCAACATTTAACCAGAGATCGTGTCCAACCAAAATCGACTAGAAGCTCCCTGTCTGAATCGTACATCCAGCCCAAGCACACAACAGTCTCACACCATCAGTATCCATTTACGAGGTCATTGATCGGCAATCTTTTGCGTTTTAAAAAGTCCAACATGTTCGTGCCAACGACCAGTCAATAACCCTCCTTAAAGAAGCCTCCTTGCGTGTGGGGACACAACAATAGCCCACCATCCTAATTACCCCACTGATTAATTATTCAGGCCTTCATACACCCTTTGTGCACATGAATATGTGCGTTTTCTGAAAGCAATTATCCGCTCCATCGCAAAAGCATGCGACAACCCCTGCCCAGGTGACTTTTCCCATAATACGCTCAGCCTGACACCCGCAGGATTGTGCGAAACCGACACCGCGCCAAAGTGACAATTTTGATTCAAGTGAACACTCACATAAGCAAGCGTTAATGAGTATGCGAGTGTATGTGTGTGTATGTTATGCGAAAGTGTTTACTGTGACATGCCAAGTCCACACCTCGGCGTTGTCCTTCAGCAACGATACTAATTTTCCGCTTCCCAACTATTTGTCTCTTGCAGCACGACCCAGAACAATGCACACCCGGCGGTGAGGATGGCAACTACATCATGTTCGCTCGTGCCACTTCGGGTGATAAGCGCAACAACAACAAGTTCTCCCCCTGTTCACTGAAATCCATTGAACCTGTACTCAACGCGAAGGCACGAAGTGTCAAAGGCTGCTTCACCGAACCGCAGACGTCCATTTGCGGTAATGGTGTCGTCGAACCGGGCGAACAGTGCGACTGCGGATGGGAGGAGGACTGCAAGGACAGCTGCTGTTTTCCAATGTCCCGGCATCCAAGACCGAACGAGAAGCCCTGCACCCTGACACCCAGGGCTATGTGCAGCCCATCGCAGGGACCCTGCTGCACCACCGACTGCAAACTCAAATTCGGTGACAAGTGTCGCGATGATAATGGCTGTCGCGATCCGAGCTTCTGTGATGGACGCATGCCGCAGTGTCCGCCATCGGTGAATAAGCCCAACAAGACCATCTGCAACAAGGAGTTCGTATGCTACATGGGCGAGTGTACGGGCAGCATATGCTTGGCCTATGGCCTGGAGTCGTGTCAATGCATACCCGGACCTAGTGACCCGAAGACCAAATCGTGCGAGCTGTGCTGCAAGCAACCGGGTGAAGGACAGTCATGCCGCAGTTCGTTCGAATGGAACGAGCCACCATTCGATGTCCCGGATATGTTCGCCAAGCCGGGAACGCCATGCAATGACTACAACGGGTAAGTGTAGACACCTTTGGCCCTGTTCTGATTAACAAATCCTCTTCCTTCTTTCAGCTACTGCGATGTCTTTCAGAAATGCCGTGAAGTTGATCCTTCCGGTCCATTGGCCACTCTGCGAAAGCTGCTATTGTCCGAGGAGAGCATAGCGTCATTCAAGAGATGGATACAAACCAACTGGTACACGGTGGCTTTGGCGGTAGTTGGAGTCTTCATCCTCCTGGTAAGTAGAAGCCGAACTGCACTCTCCCAGCCAGTGGCGGTGGCTGCTGCGGAAATGGCCTTTTATAGGATTTTGTTGTCGGATTTCCGCTTCCCTTACATGTTTATCCGGTTATCCTTTTCCTCCGTATCCTCCTCCTGATCCTGATCCCGATCCGAGCTCTATTATTTTTCCTTCTCTTCTTCGAAATTTATTTGTCTTCCGATTGAATTTTCTTATCCTTGCCGTTGTTGTTGCCGATGATACTCTCAGTTTGTGCGGGTTATTGGCCAAATGACCGACATCGACGACACGACCAGCGGCGGTAGCTGTGGAACGGACACCGACCCAGGGAGTAAGTTACCTCGATGTGTGTGCGCTTGTGAGTGTGTGCTTTGCGCTGTCTATCACGTGTATCGCTAGTTCCCGTTCCCGCAGCTACGGATGGACGATAAGAAGTGAAGCCCGCAACGATTGCCCTGAAGATGATTATGATTTGAGATGGGCGGGAATTTCCTCCTGTGTTCAGTGGAGCATGGAAAAATGAGTTTTTCTTCTTGTGTCCGCCTCGTAGGTCATGCTAGAGTATCATGAGCACCGTATTGGCATTTATTATGTGCGTCAATGGAGGGTAGTGTTCATGACGTTCATTGGCAGTTCATGAGGACATTGCTTTTGTTTTTGACTTGTACGGTGGATGGGGTTCATCTATGTTGTGGCTTGTTAGGATGCGGCTTAAGCGTTGTTTGCGGTAGGCTAACATCACTTGCACATGTTCGATTTGTCATTCGATGTCATTGCCTTGTCAATCAAGGGTCATTGGAAGCAGCTGTATCGTGCTACGGTTGATTGGCCTCATTTGTCGTGTCAACAATCAACTGGAATTTGAATCATTCGGCGTTCGTGTTCCTGTCCCGTTGAAGGAGATTAAAGTGGCACTCAGCAATAGGGGAATGACTATGCGTGGTCAACTGGATTTATCTTAGTCGAGAAAAACATTCTACGTACGACATGAATATTTTCATCGTTGGTCAGTGAAACTCCGACTACTCCCTTGCCGTATACATTCTCGTTGCACTCGTATCTTCTTAGTCGTACTTTTCACCCACTCTTCATTTGTTCGTGTATCGCTATCAAACACGCTCCATGACTCGATCCCTTACTTATGCGTTTTTGTTCTCTTTCACAGATTCTCAGCACGAAGCTGCTAGCCAAGCGATCCAACTTAAAACTGAAGTCAGTCACAATCATTCATAGTGCGACCACGGAGACGGTGCGCCTACCAGAAGACAATAACGGCGTTATCGTACACACGGCTGTTCGTACAAAAGTTCCCTTCAAGAAGAAAGTCCGCGGCGAGCGTTCCGTGAAGACAAAGATCATCAGCAAGTCCGCGAATGGCATGCCACCTGGCAATCAGAAGTCACAAAACATCTTCAACGCGAAACATCAACGTGATGCAGCTGCTAAGAAGCCTCAACGCAAAAAGAATCGCATCGCAGCGCCAGGAATTATCGCCAATCCCTTACCACCGCCTGTCGCAACTCCCGTTGCCACCACCGAAGACATGACAAAGACTACCGACGCCAAGTTCAAGTCGAAGATAAAAACCGGCAAGAAACACAAAGAGATCATCGATTACTCGAACCGAATGCCTCCTAGCGGACATACGAATACGTTTGGTAAGGTCCACAAGTGGCTGTTGGAGTCGCCGATAGTCTCGCAGCCGCTCTCGCACATTGAGCACTCGTCCAAAGTGCGAAATGTCATGTCGAAGTCACAATCGACTCCGGAGCGGCTTGTTCAGAAGTCACCGCAGAAATCGAAGTCTGTGGGCAATCTCAGCAACGAGAAGGTGAAGCTGCAAGTTGTCTACAAGCCGCCGTTCAAGTTCTCTCTCAGGTTGTCCAAGAACTCTGCAGTGAAGACGCATGTGATAGGAAGCGGTCTCAACAAAATGAAGCGAAAGGTCCGCTCCAGTGATAAGAAACGGGTCAACGCCACAGCAGCTGCCGTACCAGAGAAAGCGGAGCGGACCAAGCGGTCAGCGATCCTTCTGCGGCGACACGTGGAGGAGGAAAGCCAAGTGCTGACCAACAGTGAGCCAAACTACGAGACTCTCAACCCCAAACATCCACCTCCGCCGCTCCCACCCGACAACCCTCCTCTCTATGAGAACATGTTGCCGCCCGGAGAAGGGTCACTCCCCAGCAACAGTCTCACGAAAGACCCCAAACCAAGCACATCGAAGTCCTCTGGACGCATTAGTCGTAGCTCGAGCAACACCAATCTCAACGCTGCCGCTCCGCAGCCACACAGCTACAGTCGCAGCAACTCCATATCGAATCAATCCACCGCTGCAAAGCATCCGGCCAGCCGCAAATACAGCGACAACTCGGTGCACCTGAGTCGCAACTTCGGCAGCACTCAGAACCTCATCCACCCCAGCAGCAGTCAGACGAATCTCTCCAAGTCGAAGAAGCGCAGTAGTCTGAACCTCAAGACCTCGTCGTCCGCCGCGGCCGCGGCTAATCCTCAAATGCCAACGAAGCGCAGTAACTCAAATCTGAATCTGCGCCGTGAAAACCACACAACGAATGACACCAAGACGCCATCGCCACAGCAACCACCGCCGCCAGCACAGCCGCCCCTAAAGCGCACTGCCAGCAATAATTCCCAGCCAGCGGTGCCACCACCGTCACTACCAATACCGCCGCCACACCGTGGGTCAATAGCGCGAGGTAGCTTTAGCAATATACCACGTGCCAGCCTAAATATAGGGGCGAATTTCCAGCGGCAAGCGTCGACGTCCGCCGCTTCCGCTTCTTCAAATTCAACTCAACCTAGTTGTAGCAGCAATACTAGCAGTAGTTATAATAGTTTTAGTAATCATCATAGTTCTAGTAACAATCGCCCCCACACTGCCGCCTGTGATGACAAGCCACGTCCCTTCGAGTGGCTGCAGCCCAGTGGGCCCAGTAGTCATAGCATCGGCAGTAATGTCAGCAGTCATGATCAAATTCGACGCGGTAGCCGCAGCAGTGCGTCATCGGGACACCATCATCAGCTGCAGCATCAACTGCAGCACCAGCAACAACAGCAACAACTGCCCTCCGACTTGGAGGTTATGGTCTCTGATGTCGAGAATCTGGTTAGTTAGGACTTGTAGACTTGTAATAGATTAAAACTGATTAGTTTTCCTAGTTTTCTCTTCTTTGGGGGTTGAGTTCCAATCTGTGTGGGGTTTTATTTTGTTTCTGTGCAACGGGGCTGGGCGCTAATGGAACATTTTTTTTTAAATTAAGTAGGTCTTATATTATTAATGATTGAGAGGAGTGTGGGTGAATGGGCTTTCTTTTCCGAATCGAATTTCTGTTGCTAACTTTCGATGTGCAATGTGTAGCTGCTTTTTTGTTGCTAATGGATTGGAGAGTTTGGCTATTCATTGACGGCGCTTCTTGCATGTGGTATACATTTAGGAGTTTTACGTTATCACTGAGGGGTGCCATTCAGAACTGGCAGGTGCCGAAGGACTGTCGCTGCAGAATTGTTAGGACTGGTTCACGGAGCA
The DNA here is from genome assembly GCA_916610145.1 of Eristalis arbustorum. Classification (NCBI taxonomy): domain Eukaryota; kingdom Metazoa; phylum Arthropoda; class Insecta; order Diptera; family Syrphidae; genus Eristalis; species Eristalis arbustorum. Next base: position 17,224,145 of record OU744316.1, on the reverse strand, counting down.
TTTCAATGCATCAGATAATGAACGGTTGTGGCACACCAGATTCTAAAGTGTGACACAAGGATGAACAGCTGAATATGCCTCGCCAGCAACATAAATGTAAACCTATTCAAACTTCGAATGTCAACATGTGAGTGAGATTCGATTAACATATTCAAATTTTTTGGCAACATACTTGATGGCCATCCCTTGTCTTCTATTAAAAGCCTCCACTGTGAAACTTTTCCAGCGCCACTAAGCCATATGGCACTGAATGACTTTTGAAGAACATCGTTTCATGGGCCATGCAGCCACTTATCACTCGTATCATTGCTATTCCAAATCCCGTTGACCTTGAAAAATAAGCCTGATTAACACACTGTCTACATGGTATTGAATGACAATGACAATGAAAATGTGTTTCTGTTGGCGTCTGTTCAAAAGGAGCGATGGGTAGAAGTTTTGAAAGAATTTAACTAATAAAAAAATAGGGTGATACTTTTTATCGACTTCAAAGCATTTTCATAACTCAGCGCTGACTATTCCGCCCGCCTACGAATTTGATGAATCAGAATATATAATGCGTCATAATTTATTATGCACTGGGTGAATACACAAATCGACTGAAAGCTAATTCCATCCAATCTACCCCTGTCGTTGAAATGCGATGAAGATTTCCATTTTCTGCGTAATTTGTCTTGTCTATTAGCGATCAAAGTGTCGTAAAATTTGGTCTTAACTGCTGAGTCGTCTTATCACTCGGTACAAGCATAACAGATTTTTGTTTACTGACAGTTAAATCAGTTGTAAAATATAGAACAATATGGAGTCAGGGGTGTGTTCGCGTAGTCACATCTTTGTTTGTATGTACATTTCTGTATTTTAATTGCAATAACAAGGATATCTACGTAATTTAATGGCATTCTTATTTCAACAGTTTCTGATTTCATTTCTTCAAATCAGCTGCACTTGATCCACTTTATCATTTCAATGGTGTTCCAAAATGTTAAGAAGTTTGTATTAATAAATGGTGGAATGCCATTCACACGGGACAGAAAAAAAAACCCAATAAAAAGTGCAATGAGGTCAAATCAAATGATCTCGATGACCACTAGGTTAACTATTTTTATGCTGAAACCGACCACTGAATATCTATGGAGCACGTAACGCCAGTCCGTTGGAAACACATATCGCTCACATCTGTGTATATCATCCAATTTGGGTCTAAAGAGTTTAGTTACCATAGATTGGTAATCTTCGAATCCGAACTTGTGGAGCAACGCAACAAAGGACGCTCGCATTGAAGGTGGTGCACCCAAGTATAGCACCTCAACCAACTTGGTGTGCAAAACTGGAAACAGCAAGCCAGAGATAGCGCTAGTTGGAAAGGCTTGTTGTTTGAAGCCGAGGTCCACCCCGGATTGTAGCGCCATACAAAGAGAAAGCGATCCTCGATCAAATCATTATTTTGAAAATAGAACAGATCGGCTCTGATAAAATTTCCTGTTGAAAAACAGGTCGCTGAAATTAGTTTGTCCACTGATCTAGGCTCCAGTCAGGACAGTCGCTGACATGGGCCAATTCCCTTCAACAGCTGGATTATCCAACTGATTTCTAGATCATCAATTCGTTGAAATCTGCGAAAGGCATAGTTCGTACGCGCTATACAAAATTTATTGCCTTGCGTTTTCCAGCGCTTTGTGACAGATATACGCAAGTGTCTACTATCACATGGTAATCCATATTTCACGATCGTTGACGGAGCATGGTATTCAATCCTTTCGTGGAAAACGTCGGAGAGAATGTTTTACTAAAATTCACAATTTTGGATCGTTGAATATGTTCGATGTGAATTGTTCACTTGTCGGTAAGGTGAATCCCTTTCGAGGCCATCATGAAAAACGTTCGAATTGAAACACCCCAAACAAAATTTGACATTTCTCAAACGCAGCTAATTCATTGCGTAATTCATTGTTTGCCGTGAAGAAGACAGTGAAAATGACTTTCAGCACGGATTAATCTTCGCTTTGAAGACATCCAAACGGTTTGAAAATCCTGTCGAAGGTTTTAACAAATATGAAAAAATTGAATAACACTTAGTAGAATGAAAAGCTCACACCAATTGCTGTAGTTCGCCTTACTCTTTTAGAAGCTACTTCGACCTCATTAAGCCTATACTAAGCCTATACTTTAAATTGTTCTTACTTCATTCATGTATTTGGCTTGCTTAATTTAAATTTGAGATTTTTTCCGGCAATAATTGCTGTTATTTATCACAGCACATCAGTTTTGGGAGTTCGAAAAAGTCATTATTTCTACACACAATTGTGAGTTTACACAGTACCGGCAGAGCACACATCTCGGTAAATATCTCCATCTGACTTATTGCATCTCATACACTTTTCTCTCTAATATTCGTGTGCTCAGGTTTATGCAAACAGAAAGAAAAGTTAATTCAGTGCAAGCTGGTTCTCTAACGCCCTATTTATTTCATAAATGGCCTTGAAAGTTTAGTCAATGATTCCTTAGCCAGAAATATACACTCCGGCATAATTATCGATTGAAACGTCTTCTCCAAGAGTCATAAAAATGAGTCTGCAAATAAAAAACTACATTTAGTCCAAGACTTTATATCGTGTAGGTTTTGACTGAAAGGTAGTAGTCACCAAAGCAATGTATTGGGAAAAAAACATATGTTTTAGCAAACAATAACCACAGAGGACATCCAAAAAATGTGCAAAACACCGTACATCCTTACAATCATTAAACCAGTGAATTTCCCAGAAAGCCAACTCTCCAATCATCCCCAACGATCAAACGTATTTGAAAATAATTTCTCTTATAACTCAAAAAAGACAGATTTCAGAACAAAATAATATCATGTAATTTATATGTAATATGGATGTGTATTTATAAAAACGTAACTAAACTAAAATTTAAAATGTTTGTGTCAATTATCTGTGCGATGTATTCGAGTTGAGTTTGAGACTTATTTAAGTAACTTCAGATGAAGCGTTTAATTACAAACTCGTTTGTATTCTAATATGTTTTGTAATATATGTACCTTCTTCTACCTAACGAACACACATTAACTACGATACAGATCAACTTAAACTACTAATTTTCCTTCATTTCCTATACGTTCTACTTCATTTTGAAACAACAACAAAAAAATTATGTAAATTTCTAGATATTATATATTTCTAATTAAAAAAAATCGAAACGAATCAGCTAAACTAAATAAGATATAAGATATTAAACTTAATATGAACGATAATTATAAATATTTAAAACTAAAACTAAAACAAAAAAAAACTGCTGTGCTTGTAAGAAATACAATTTTTGGCGTTTTAATTATTTTTTATCAAAAGAAAAAAATCTAAACAAAAAGACAATGAAAAAAGTAAGAACAAAATTAAAATTGTAAAAATGGAAAATGGCCAATTATTTTAAATAAAATTAATATCTTAAGTATATTTTTTAACAAAATGTGAATGAAAATTTGTTTTATTTAAAGGGGGTTGTCTTTTTCGCTTCTGTTTGAAATGGCATTTGGAAAATTCCGCCGGAAATGACATAACTTTCGCGCAATGAAATTTGAAGGCTTACTTTTTAACTGTGCCTTCTTTTCATTTGGTTCCCTGAAAGTTACAGGCAATAATCATATACAAATGCTTTCAATGTCGTAAAGAGGGGCAATTAATATCTTGAGAAGAGTACAATAAAGGCAATCATTATCATTTCTAAATGGGAACTTAACGAACACGACTCTAACAGTGCAAAGTAATTATGGTATTTACGACTGTTCATCACAATTTGTAAGTATAATGGATAGTTAGTACTGGGAGCGAAGGTTTCATACTTCAACAGCTTTAAACAAATTTGCATTTGGTCGTGATCAAATTAGGGAACTGAAGCCGACTCTACAAATAATATCGTGACTTCGTTGATTGGTAGTAAAACTAAATAGTGACAGCTAATTCCCCACTTCATTTCTTCGCCAGAAACACGGAGAAATGCAGATATTTTGAGTCATTCAAATCAACTGGGCTATCATCGCTGATTGGGTGAACGAAAATACGCATTTAACTTTATTCATCTACAAACTAAAATCATCGCGTAGCACGAAACATAAAAGGCTATTGTACAGCATTCATATACTTCCAGGACCTCAATGTTTTTTGTGAACTAATCAAATTGAACCATAAAATCGAAACGCTGACCATTTTCACTTAATATCATTATTTATAGACGACTAATCAAATTCTACGATCGACCTCCAGGACAAAATTGGAACACTAATTAGGCCAACCCGTTACAGCATGCGATGGAAATAAAAGTATAATTTGTGTACTAATTATTGTCACATTGTAATGCTTCGCCGTTCTTGAGATAATTACTCAGAGGCTGAAATCTACAACTACTGCATGTTGATGTTGCAAAAATAATTAGAAAAGAAAGCTGTTTTCAAACACCTACCTATGAGTGTTAAAGCAGAATAAAATCCATGTGTCATGGTTAAACTGTCAGCATCGATCCAATTAAACCATTATGGTGTGTATCACCATCAAACCAAAAATTAACTAGTCGAGTCGAAGCGCTGCATGAGCATAGTAGGTGATGAGTTTTTTTCTTCCTCCTCTTCACCCATGCAGCTTCTGCCGAAATCAATCCCCCGAGCATGGGTGCCTGGTTATGACTCCTATAAGAGTCCTTAATGAGTGCTCGCTGAGTCTAATTAGACTGAGTGGCCGTTTTATATTAAGTGATGGCCAGATTTCTTTTGTTTTAAGGCAGGATGCCCTTTAGCCATTTGTTACTCGTGGTTTTTATTGTGTGAATCTTTAAACGATGGTATGCTGTAGCGATCGACATGGAATGTGGTGGTACCCGTGCTATTGATAAGGATGAGGTTATACCACACCTGGCGAGTCCATCGACTTTGCAGTTTAATGGAGTGTCACAGTGTCCCGGCATCCACGTGAGGTGAATGCTAAAATGCTCAGTCATCTCGTTAAGAGACAATCTGCAATGTTTTTGAGTAAAACATGACAGACTGTCCGAACAGATGGTATTATTTGACGCAAGAATATTCACTGCGGCAACCAAAACTACGCACAGTAGAGTCAATAGGAGAAATGTCGCAAGCAAAACCCATTCCTTAAAGACAGTAGCTGATGATACTACATACACCCCCTTATAATGAAAAGGAGTTTTCTTAGAGTGTTTTCCTTGTATCAATTGACAAGTGATGATAATACATTTTTCTGGTTGCTTTTTCGGTTAAAAAATATGACCAATCTTTAGATTTGAATTGATATGAATATTTAGAGATACTGCCATTAGTTATGGTAGTCTCCTTATGCTGAAGAGGAGATGCCAACAAAATCAGAGTTCAAGATTGGCCTGCGCAGTCCCTAGACCTTCACTCAATAGAGTACTTGTTGGAGACAGGCTAATAACACGGATCTAATGCAAAATTTGGATCAGAAATACAAGACAATAGAAGATGCATGGATAGGCGCACTTATGGCTATAATAGACGACCTTATTCTGTCCACACCAAAGAAATGCATGGCTGTGATAAAAAGCGATAGCATTCTCAACCAAGCAATAATTATTCCGTATGATTTGCTTAGTTTTTTTTAGAGATTCTGTATTTATAGTTAGGGGGTGCTTTAGTTTTGTCAGACCCAAACTCACTTCTATACTCTATGGTTTTTTGTATTTATGCCGATTGTGGAATCCGACGGATCGACTGCGAAGAGAGCAACTCGCATCCGCAATCGAAGTTCGACAGTTTTATAGAATTTCTTCGGATGAACTACATTATCGGCCCGCAACCTTGCCCCTTTTGTTTTCTGTCAATTTTGAATTTTCTGACTCAATTGTTCTGAAAATAGTTATTGAAAGAGCGAAAGAAGTTTATTATGAACTCAAGTAACTTTTTTATGCATTCTGAATAGCAAGAAAATGATTCCCAAGATATTCGTTAGAAAAATCAGAAGTAGAGCGAAGAAAATACTGCCACCTGTGACAAGATCCACATCCTTGACTCCTAAAGAAGTTGGCTGCATGCTTAATACAACCGTCATGTTTCAATTGTTCTTACCGAGGTTATGAAAAAACATAACTATTAGAATTTATTTCCAATGTGGATGAATTCAAGCATGAGCGAAAAAAGCGGAAACAAAAATATGTTTGTATGAAAAATCAAGGAAAATTGTCATATGTTTCTTGTTTTAAAATTGACTTTCGTTGCAACTGCTCATCGTTTTTTCCTCCAAATCCACAACTCATTTAGTTCGTCACGAAATGTATGAACTGCGAATGATTTCCTTTATTTTTTTTTTTTTTTTTTTTTTCCATTATTTCACACTACCTTATCGACATCCGCTCACTCTCTGTAATGCGTGCCTATAATAGAAAAGTATGCGGATGCGCAAATTTTCCCTCCGCTATCAATCTGCCGGATTCTATAATCGGCATGATTGCTTTTTTGCTTATGTTTTTTGTTTTTTTTTTTTTTTGGTAATGTGTAGAACATTTCACTATTATCACTTGTCTTTGTCACCAGATACAAGGAGAATACTTTAATAATAGTCCCTTTCACCAAGTGGGTTCTATAGTTTTGTCCGATACTGTATATACTTGCGTATCCTTTAAGTTCACGCCAGTTGACCACAAATACACATTTACATTCCAGGAATATACATAGCTAGCAGGCCCAAATCTTCACATCCGACTTATCGCATGTTCCAAGATACATGCTTAACGCCCAGAAGCCCAGAAGTTAGGTTTCTCAAAGATAAAACTATGTATCCCCAAAAAAGGAAAGAGAAACTTTTAAATACCCGCCCAGGTCACACATATATGTGAACAATTTATTTAAGGAGCTCTCCTCATTCGTTCCTCCACACATTCACATAAAGAAACAGGAAGGAGCGAAGAAAAACTTTCAACACTTTAATGCGTTATCACTGTGCGTAGTTCATTTGAAATCTAATAAATGTCATATCATCAGGATGAAATCCTGATTCCTAGAGCTGACTGTAGAGCCGAATCGTTTCACAATTAACAGAGGCAGCCATGGGGATGGATGATGATACAATGAACCCCAAACCGACGTATTTACATATCTGGATAAACGGATGAAATGGCAGCAGCAGCTCCCCATCCAGTGTGTGTGTGTACGTTTCAAAGGATATGGATATGAAATTTCACAGGAAATGACTATGAGTTTGGGTATGGTGTGGTTGTGAATTGTTTTTAATAGTTTAAGTAAACAATTTGATATGATTTATTGTTCTATCGGTTTCAATTACTCTCGGGCATACAAACGGTTGCCGGGATGATAAACGAGTTTCCCCAGGATTGAGGATTGAGATTTATTTTAGGCCGAGGCGTACGTATCCAGTATCCACAAAACCCACACTTATCCATGCCATATGTGTTCATTTGAGCATGGAGCACTTTGTGCTCCTCGATGCACTGTGCGGTTGGACGGCTGGTAATAATTACAAATATTTTGTTTGCTTTGATCATAAACATAATTGTGTGCGAATTTTAATGGATTCTGTTGGGATGGCAATTTTTGCTTATTCATGAGATGAGGACTAACGTCAGCAGCAGAATTCTCATTTACTTGTGGGCAACGCATTAATATTAATCAATATGCATGCGATGTGTCATAGTTTCATGAGGTGAGGTTACGATCTGTTGAGCGTGTGTAGCGAAATAAAATTAATGCATTCGGTGGCTGAAGAGGATGCCGCAGTGATGTGGGCATCGGCCCAAGGCAGATGCCATTCGTAGCTGAACCAATTGCGTAGATGGGTTGAGTGTATCGATGGAGATAATTTAACTCTGCTGAACGTGCAGTTATGTTGATTTAAATTGAGAATAATTGATTTTTAGGCTTACTTGCACATACGCTCAACTCTTTTGAGATTGACGGTAAAAGAACAACTTGATACTTTCTTCCGTACCGTAGATTTTCAATTTCTTTCCGAAGACTATTCTAGAGTAAAGCTACTTATCTGAACGTAATAAATATGTTAGCATTATAGCAAGCAGTAGACCAAATAAGTTAAAAACAAAGAGATTAAGTGGAGGGAAATGTATTTGTTCTGCCGTCTGATACAACTGAAACTGAAAAATACAAAGCTTTTTTTCACTCTTATTCGAATGTTTACCATCGAAACCGTCTTCTCTTTAACAATTTCATCTTTAGAACAAGATTCAAATAGAAAAGTGTTTCTGATTTCAATGCGTTCAAAAATAAGCCAATGACGGAAGTGAACGTTTCGACTCTTCTCTCACCCGGGCCATAATAATGCAAAGACTATCAAAGTTTGCGCAAGGCTACAGCCCCCAGAGCTACGCAATGGCGTGGTCCAAGTTCCCAGAGAAAACTCAACAAAAAAAGATTTTTTTTATCGCCTGTCGATTCACAGTCCAAAGAGTGGTTTAAATTCTCCCCAGTGTCACCCACTGAAACTGACCAAATGAACCACACGCCCGATTATGTTGATATTTGCATGACCCAAAACCTGCGTGCTCTACACAAAGCACTTAAACAAGACCGAAAGCGGGTAACCCTCCATTAAACTCATAACAGCACATGATACACCGTAAAATGGTGTCGGCTTTGTCAACACTGCTCCTTTATTCGCAGCGATCCACACCAGGGAAAACCCCTATAATTTAATTGAACCCCACCCACGAAGATCCATCTATGTTTAATTATAATCAAGCTTTGTCGGGCTGTGAGGATGCAGTGTCCTTTAATTGCTGCATGTTTTATTACCTGTGCATTCAAAACAATTTCCAGGACACACAACTAGAGTCGCCCATCTTAATCGATATTTAATTCCATAATATTAAGCGCCCGTGCTGCCTGTGGGGTAATTAATGCAGTGCACACTCTGCTGCAGTATAACTGACCTATTTCCTGTAAAACAACTTCAGCCACACAATTAAGTTCGTGCAACTGGTTCTTCGCCAAGAGACCGAAGCTCCGGCATAGTGGTCCGGCTACCGGAAAGCAGAATGGAGGTGTGTTTGTGTGTTTTTCTTCAGTTTTCGACAGTGCAGTTTTTTGTTACTATTTTGGGGCTGTTTATATTGGCTGATGACAGTTTTCAGACTTCGGCGATAGTGTATTACTCTGGAGGAAATGTAGTGGGCGAAGACAGAGTTTCATAACAGCATTGTGTCGAAAAGTTGAAGGGGGAGGAATATAATATGGGTTTGCTACTACCACCACCGGACCAGCATTTTTTTAGGTCAGTTGTCTGGAATGTTGGTCTTAAAGAATACGATACTCTTCCGCAAAAAAATAATGTTTTGGAACTGAAGTATTTTTTAGACTTGAGTGATATCTTGATATTGGGGCTTATAAAGGAATAAGCGTCAACCCAAATGGTAACTAACTCGGTTCACCTTTGTCTCTCCTTTCAACACGGCACGTGCTATATTCACATTATAGCATCATAATTATTACACTATGCCACAGACGAGAAATGTACAGACGTCTCACGCCCATGCAGAAAAAGAAGCATATTTTTGCCGTGGCAGACAACGTTGTGGCAGACAAAGAGCTTTCAGAATAATTGCAACAAAAGATCAATGAGAAAAGCTTTTTCTTAAAGATCACCCTTCAACTAACGAAAATAAACCAGCAAACATAGCTATGGAGGATGGTACACTCTATATTAGTTTGACTTCAATTCGCACAAGTGCATATCGCACCCATGTAGTTGGAATTCCCGCACCCTTTTTTTACAAATCTCCTGATATCCCTCACCTCGCTGTATATAAGTTGTTGTTGTCACGAAACTCGAAAAAATGTATTTGCCTTCGTTTGTCCAACAATTCGCACATTTACAGTGATCCTCAAAAGTAAGTAATACTTTACTTGTACTTAGTTGCTTATAAGCCATCAGCCCATTAGTTGTTTAAAGCTTTGAAAGTCGCTGAAGTGCTCGCAATAGAAAGTGTTGGAGAATTTATTGACCAAGATCTTCGGCAGTCGAACTAAGTCAAAAACAAAATTTGTTTTTCTTACAAACTGGAATTTGTAACACATGTCTACAAAAACGCACATGGTGCAAAGACGACCTACGCTGGTGACCGGATCTGCATGAGAACCGCTGACGTTGTAATTAGCTTACGGTTGTCAGCAGAAATAAAGTACTAGAGAGACTTCTACGTCTGTTTCCCCTAAAATTATTTTGACAGCGTTTTTTATGACATTCTCCCCAGGTTTTCACGACACTGGGGACTAGAATACGTGTGAGCTCTTCGTACAGCTGATAGCCTTCCTCTGCAAGTTGCTGATGTGGACTATTTAACGGTCGCAGCAACCTAGTACTTTATTTCAGGTTGTCAGGCGCTTAGTTTCAAATAAAGTGTCCAGAAAAATGGTCAATAATAATAATAACATGGGTGGCGCTACAGCTCGTAGAGTGACAGGATCTAGCTTCTATGGGAACCACTTGAGTTGTGTGTACTAAGGTTTTTTTTCACGAGGAAGGACCTACAGTTTTTCTAGATAGGAATACTGACACTGTTATCGATTTTTTCTTTCTTCTCTTAAAATGTTACTATTATTGGTACAAAAAAATGTTGTTAACGTGCCCTCAGTTAGCCGAGAAGGCATCATACTTCGACCACATCATATACCATAAAACTCAGCATAATGAAACAGTTATTGAAAGCGCATGACAAAAGTGTCAACAAATTTTCATGGGAGTTTCTGGGATGAAGTACAGAAAAAATGAACGCTGATATTTTTAATAGACGATAGATTAGGCAATTAAATGACTGAAGTAGAATTCAAAGCTTAGAACTCACTTGCTTTGGTTATGACTAATTTCTTAGGCATGACGAAATCTGGCGCCCATGTCGATCATGAGTGTATGCTATCGAACTTGCAAGAGCTAGAGCATGCTTTACTCGCATTTGGACAGATTTTCACAAAATACGTACGGTTTTAATGAGGAAGAGGGTGAAAGATTATATCAGGATCTTTGGACAACGAAAGGGTGTTATCATGGGCAACGGAACTCACATATGATGGCATATTAGTCCTAGACTTTGCAACGTGATCTACTTAAACTCGTTCGTTCAAGACAATCGTATACAAGGTAATTTACTGTGGTTTATAGGAATTTGTTTAACATAATAGCATTTATTATCAAAATATTTAGTAAGAATTAGAGCTGTAAGTTATCTCTCAGTCAGGGCCATAGAGATACGCAATAACAGACAAAAGTCGAAGGAAACAAAACGTGTGTTGGCCAAAATTATATAATATGGGTGGCGCTACAGCCCATAGAGGGCCAGGGCCTAGATTCTCAGCAACCACTCGTGTTGTGTGTGCTATTGTTCTCTCACGAGTGGAAGGGACCTACAGTTTTACGCCGAATCCGAGCGGCCAAGTTTGAGAAGCTTTTTCTAGACAGGAAATACTCTTTGAGCATTGTCAGTGACTCGAAAGAGGTGGGGCCGTGAAAATTTGTTTCGTCGCTCAGAGCTGGAATCGAACCTACGACGTCGAGGTTGGGGTCGACGCACATACCCACAACGCCACGGGCCACCACAAAATGCCAAAATTATGCACATATTTATTTCGAGGTTACATTCATGCCATTGTATAGGTTACCTCGGCTTCTGAGGATATGCGCACACATATTTTGTTTCACAAAGAGAATCGCTAATGTTGATTTCATATTCCTCGAAAGAGTGTGATCAAAGACCCGACATAGAAAACATAAAATGATCGCGTGATGTCACATATTCGGCCAAGACTTCTTTCCCAAAAGGTGAGCTACACAGTTATTTACTTTGATTATAAGTTTTCAAAATTTCCCAACGTTGTTTAGGCGTAAATCGACTCGTATTGTTCAATGGGGGTATGACTTCCTGAACTTATTTCAAGATGTATCGCAGGAAACTGCAGTCAGTCTCGAAATAACATATGACTCGAAAAACCTACATCTGTGGTATTCGCAACTGACTCTTCCGAATGAATACATAATGGATTCTTCATATTTTCATTCTGATCTGGACGATATATTCATAATTTATTCGATTTGCTAAAACCGTACGAGGATACATTAAATATCGATTAAAATATACGCTTTTTTCTAACCAAATAAAACCTACTAGAGTTTTTGCAAGAATTCACCACAGACATTGAATGTCAAATGTGACTCATGTTTTCTTCATGCGATGTTCAGACTGTTGTATTAGCTGTTGGAATACCTATCACTAAAGTGTGAGTTACCTTCGCCAACTTAACGTTTATGTCATTACCCCACGGCTAAATTTTCAACACACATAAAATATCGACATATCTTGGCTTACACACTCAATATCTGTTCAGTTTGGGAAGTTATTTACTTCCAGGAGGGTGTCACATAAATCAAAGATTTATGCACTGCACAGTTCATAACATGGGGACGGTGCAAGGATAGGAAAGGAACATTAGATCCACTCTCAGGAAAATTTGTTGATGGGCTTGTTCCTGGGTGCCTTAAATTATTCATCCCTTCTCCAATCTCAAGCTATGATTAAAATATCGTGGTACACATAGATAACGCCCCGAGGAGAAGTCAATACAAAATCCAAATGAGAATTCAAATTGCACCGCACTCGATTCGGAAGTGTGGTTCCGTACACGATGCATATCTTGACTCATCACACAACCTAGTGCCATCACCGCACACCACATGGACATAGTCCGCAACGGAATTAGGATATCCCAATGCATTAATAATCAGTCCACTGCATAACACCATACTTCGTAAAATTAATTCACTATCCCGTGCGACGTGATCCATCCTTAACTGCATCTTAATGACCTCCTTCCCTCCGCCATAACTATCACCGCACCGTTGTCGGGACACCTCGCCGAGAACAATGCAATCAGGATCCCATGAATACGTGATTTTACCTGCTTAAGGGTGCCCCATGGAATACACAGAATAAGCAACGTGTTTTTAATTGAATCAATGGATGACTAGAAAAGTGGCCACACAGAGCCGTCCTCCTTCATGTCCCAATAGTTTGTATACGCGACCGATGGACATCCCCTCCAGCACCTGATTGGGGCGAACGGAAAACAGGAAGCACTCACACACAACAAGTAATTAGATGAAAGTAATTTTGCAGCTTTTCTGCTCGTGTAGCGGGATGGTGAAACTCGGCAGAGAAACAGTACACTCTGGTGCCAGGACATGGTGTAATCCTTTAGCTGACAATCAGACTCTGTGTACGTGGGTGGGCTGGAGTCGAAACCAAAGCCGAAGCCAACGCAGAAAGACATAACGATACATCGCAACAACGTGTACCGTGATCTATGCAAATGATGTCCTGGGGCGAAATAAATTAAGTAGGTGTTGCCGAATGGCGTCGGATGAGCTGTGAAGTTGGTCTCTTGCTTGTGTGTACACACATAAACAGACGGCAAACTCAACAGGACAACCAGAGCCGGAGCCGGGGCGAGGGCAGGAGCCAGACAGTGGCAGACTGGGTGTGGCTACTTAACGATGTTAATTCCATTCGTAGCACACTGAGAATGGAATTGCCGTCGATGTGCGGGTCGTGTTTTCTGAATTCAAATTGGGAATAGAAATAGGAATTGTAATGACGTTTGGCGTGTGTGTTTCGGTTGGTCCCCTCTCGCCATCACACAGGGTCTTGTCTGTCTCCTGAATAAACAAGGATTTATGGGAGTCATGTTTGAATTCATTTCAATTTGCTTGCGAAGAGCGCCTTAGTCAAAGATTACTCCGGATTCGGTTGTGATGAAAGGGTTGGAGTCACGATCTCAGCAGATGTGGTGTCGAAAATTGACTACTCGAAATGATGTTACATAAATATGGCGCGTGAATGGATTTTGTGTTGTAAGGGACAATGAAACATTCTTAACCTTCTTGTCCTTCTGGGCGAACGCGTTCAAGTGAGTGTGACCCAAGACGATATCCGATGTGTATATCACGTTCTGAATGACGAAAGTAATGTAATCCTAATCCGAATGTTAGGCTGATAATATAGTTATGTATTCAAGAGAAATCTGCAAATGGTTGACTGTGGGATGGTAAATTTCCGGATGAAGAAGGAAGTGTCAGTGTTGCAAGGATTTGCAAATGGGTTCATTTGTACACTTCCGTGTACAGAGGGCTTTAAGAATTCCTGATGAATGTTGTTTTTTATAAACTTTAAGTGAAATAGAATTTTATTATATCTATGCGAGTTGTGAATGGATTCGGAGCAGCGCTCACAACTTCATACGCGTGGTCGTTTATATAATTTCTGCATGCGCAAGGGATTATTGGTATCCATAAGTGTCAGGGGTTAAGATACAGCGTATCAACGCACATTGGTCTTAAACATCTGTCTATGGAAAAAATTGGATTGGGAAGAACATTTTTTATTCGGGTAATGCGGCTAAAAAATGAGTCTCTTGATTTGACTGTCCGTCCGAAAGAAGGCTTGAGGGTAAGCTGGCCCAGGCAGGGTAGCCGCTATTTAGAAATGTTTTTATTATATTAAACTTCACTATCCGGTCACTGGTTTTATCAAAAAGATTATTATGGGCTGCATTGCAAAGCAAGCAATGCACCAGGAAACCGCAATAGCAATAAGACCTATCGCGAGATGAAAGAATATAACTTGCTCTAAATGATATTGGAAAAAAAAACATTTAAGTTAAAGTCAAGGCTTCAGAATGTAATGACTACCTCGCAAGACTAGGTTATATGGTAGAGTTGTGTGATCTGAGACTGTTTCAAATATAAGAAGATAGACATCCATTTAGTTTAATTTATTTTTCCACGTAAAAACTGACTTTTTTAAAAATCCAGACAAGCTGGAAAGCTTTTTGGTACAGCCTACAGAAGTTGCCGTAACAGGTGAACTCTTAGAAACAGTGCAACCGATACAGAACTAACAAGATCTGTTCCTACTAATGCAGTTGTTGATCAGAGCTTAGTTTCCAACATCAATTCCTACAACCTTCTCTGCGTATTTTGTCTTTGCAATAATCCCTTCTGCAACGGCCTGTTCAATTTCAACACCTTAACCAATAAATGCGTTTGATTTCAGCGACAGGGCTTAATATTTTCCAAAGAAAAAATTAAGTGGTCGGATATTGGACTAAAATGACCGAATACTGAATTTTAGTGGCTGAGTATTTTATTCACTTTTTTAGAAAAGACATTGATTAAAAAATGTGGAATACATTTTTGAAACTGGTATTTTTTTATTGAATACTAAAGATAACCCATAATTGATCAAGACATATAACGTATATATATATTAGGTGGGCGGTTACTGGTGCTCTTACCCTACACGAAATAGATATGCAAATGATATGATAGCTCTGCAGTTACAGCATTATGCGGTATTGGCATAGAGGCTCCTAGATTGGCTCGGTTTTCTTAATTCCTTTCAAACTACAGTGAAGTATCCCTAAGTCGAATTTATTTCTGACTTATTTTTTTTGTTTGCCATTCTTCTCGGTTTCATAATCATTATATCAATACATAATATAACGTGGGTGTGGCGCAAGAGCTCCGAGTGCTACTGTTCTTTTAAGAGTGGAGGGACCTACAGTTTTATGCTGACTCCGAACGGGTAAGTTTGAGAAGCTTCTTCGAGACAGGAATACTCTTTGAGCATTGTCAGTGACTCGAAAGAGGTGAGGCCTTGAAGAGAATTTTGGGCGTACCAGGGACCAAACCTAGACACGAAGGTCCAAGTACGTTGGAGTTGGCGCACATACCCACAACGCCAAGGGCCACCACTATGTGGAACTAGTTTTGATATCACGTGACAATTCGACTTAGGGAGAGTCCACTATATGTCTGTTAGCCCAACAAAAATGTGTATACTTGTATTGTCAAAATTAGGCATCTCATTAACTGAGATTTTCAACCGACTTAAAACGTATTCGTTGTGACAAATTGTAACCTTTTTAATAAGCAAAGACTTCAATGGCTTGATCAAAGAATGTGATCCTTTTGTGAACTTTTTCAATTCTATTAATTGCCAGATGGGATTTGACCAAATCATCTGCATACATTAAGCACTCTGCAAAAATTGAAGAATATTATTTACAAACAAGTCAAACAAAAGTGGGCCTAGATAACTGCTCGCGGAGCACCTAATGTTATATTAATAAAATTTTCGGCTTGATGGGTAGGAACGCAAACATTTAAAAAAAATATCGAGTTTGAAACATTAGAAGTTTTTATAGTAATTCTCAAGATGAACTCTGTCAATCGACAGTGTATCGACTTCCATTCTATTCTCCATTAAATTTTAAAGCACAATTGCGAAAATATTCACGAACCCATCTCGTTTCGGTGATATCGATTTTTTAACAGCTAACTTGTAGAACCTTAGTACATAAGTAAAACTTCGATAACTGGAAAATGAAATGAAACCGGTTGACAATAGCCGTAGACTGAAGCTTACACGTAGTTTTTTTTATTAACTTCTATAACTCGAATGTTATACAAACTCTGACCTTTGTCTGAATGCAGTTCGATCAAGCCATTGAAGAGGGCATATTAACAAAGAGATTTCAGATTAAAATTAATATATTTATAATACATAACTTATATTTCCAAAAGTGTTCATTTTATCGGTTGAATGCATGAGCGAATATCCCATTAATTATGACTTTTTTTAAAATTTCGCTTTCGAACCTAGATTCCAAACAAACGGAGAACCAAAGCATATCAAAACATATCCCAATCATAAATTCACAAAACGAAATATAAACGACGACGCGACGCCCTTTGCCTTACCCACTTCGTCGCGTGGCAGCCAAAACATGAATGTGATGAATGTGAAATCGCTTTGTGCCTGAAGTACACCCATTAAGTCATATTGCAAGTACGACTCCAACCAAGAAACTTTGAACTTTCAATTTACGAAATAAAAATGAAAGAAGTCACCTTGCGCTTGTCGCTGAATAAGTGAGTACAAAAAATCCATACCTGCACCACGACCGAAAGCCAGACAGTTCAAATGAGAAAAACTCCACCCTGAAGTTGAAAACATAAAAGACATATTCCGTTAGTACGAATAAAAAAACCAGTCGCAAATGAGTTCACTGCGAAACGAAGTTTGGGCATAAATAACTCCTAAAATGCGAAATCAGCCCTCGTCCCTATTCCACCCACACTCAGTCTACGGGGGCCGCGGCCGACAAAGCGTAAAATTGACGTAAAATGAAGCTGACCCCTGCTTCCATTCCGGCAATGCTCACGTCCGTTAAAAGAGTCAACATTCCTGAAAATATTTACGCAATCATTAACGGAAAAAACAGAAAAAACAAACGGAAAACAGGAATGCAGATGCAATCTGCAGGACATTAACAAACGAAAACGAATCACTGACCGTGAAAAAATAGCTGTTCACCCCTCCCATTCAGCCATCCTGTTCAGGCCTTGCCTTCATGCCGGTCGCGATGAAACCGGACAATTCTGCTCGAGAGCTCCTCATGCATTCGAAAATGTAACCGGGCTCCGGTAGCTTGCGCGGCCGCCCCCACGCAGTCATCAAACAGTTGAAGTGCTTGCCATCCCCACTCTGCGCTGTGTGTTCGCTGCAGCTACCGCACTGGCATTCATTCGGTGTGCACCACAGCGAAATCTGAATCATGCCGGAATAAAGTTTTTAAATTGAATTTACCTTTAACTTTATTAAGTTCTGTCAACTATAAATTCTTATTAGCAGCGACAAGCAGTAGTAGAACTAGCTTCCGCTGTCCTGAGCGGTTATCCTGGATACGGAGCCAGCGCATGGCAGCTTGCTGTAAGGGTTTTCGGGCTTCAGTTCAGCTCGTAAGTTTCAATTCCACGGCTGCAGGGAACGCAGACACAGTGAGAGGGTTCCGCAACTTTGTGATTCAAAGTGGTAACGCAGGATGAAATAAAAGAAGCTTTGGCAATAAGCGCCACTTTATATTGGAACAGATGCATCATGGCGTTGTGGGGGTAACAACTGCTCCAGATGAGGCTAATGGGAATTGTTTCAGGTGCTCCAAAGGCTAAGCATGACTAATGAGTTTACTATGGTATCCTGGAGTGGTTATAGGGAATTTGTATCATGGGCGGTGGCCTAATAAGGACCAAACGTGCACGTTTCAGTTAACTGAAGTGAAGCCAAGTGATTTAAGTGAATCTCAGACTTGTTTGTGAGAAAAATTGTTCTTTAATTTGAAGGACAAGTGGATGGCTGACTGGTGCCCTTAGCAAACAATATGTTTTTAAGGGTCTTTGTGTTTATCTCCCGCAATACAGTGAATCGAAATGTTTTCCATTATTATTACATGGGCTCTTTAATACATCAGATGAAGGAATAAACATTTATGAGTAGGTTGAAAGTTCAAACATGTGTATTATTTTAAATACATACTTTTTAATTACTTGTTTTTATTCTTTATAGAGCAACACAGAACACTACGTACTCCCTTCTAGACTTCTCAATAGTTATCAAACATTTTATGAACATGGTTTGTAAAAAAATAAATAGTAAGGGACTAAAATGGTTACCTTGCGGCACAATTTTGACCCCCCGAAATTTTAGAACTATTATTCTAAGACCACTATAAAAGTTTGGTTTGAAATCTAACCGACTTTAGATCGTTCAACAGGAAAATGTCTCTACTTTATCGAAAGGTTTTGAGAAATCAGTTTAAAGTACCTACATCAAATTTTAAATGATTTGTTTAAGTTTGCAGTTATGCATGTACACAAATTAAAAAAAATGTTGTCAAATTGTCAAACTGATACGTCTAGTCACTCACTGCTATCGGATCTATTTAAATCTATTGCTGGTTTGGTGTGTAAATGCTTTAGCAACATGGCTTTACAAATATTTATATCAATTACTAAATAAACACAAGTTTTTGAGGTAAAATGAATGAGTCTGAGGCACTATTAAATGAGTTTGTATATTTAAGTGCTTTTGTAAAAATCAATTGGCCAGTAATTAATAATTTCCGCTCATATAAAATTTCCAGACCGATCCGCTAAAGTACGCACTAGATAGTAGATATCTACAGGCCACTCGATCCACCGCAATCCATGTATGCCCAGGCGCAGTTTTTGGATTTGGTCTAATAACCTCGCCCTGGGTCTGCTAAATGATGGAGTCACATTTAAGGCACTCGTCGGCAGAAGTGATGATGAAGACATTTATGCCACGTGTCCAAACCTTCGAAGCTATCTCTTTTTGTTCGGAGAAGAAGCTGCTCGACATTGAGTTTCTCGTGTTCGGCCGTGTTTCTCACTCTATCCCGGCGTAACTCCCATAACAGCATGAAGAAATCTTATCTCCATGGATTGTGTTTGCGATATTATTCCCTCGTTCATTCGAATAAATACTGAGTTCCTTCGAGTTAGAATAAATACTGAGTTGAAAACCACTGACATGGCTTTGACATCAAGGTGGGTTTATTCTGATTACAGATCTTCTAAGCTTTTTCAATATTGACCCAGCTTGGCCAATCCTACATGAAAGCTCATCATTAGTTATATTTACATTTTAACATCTCCACCTTCTGCAATGGGACTCCACTCACATAAAGATCGTATTGGACAGACGTTCTGGAAATCGCCATAACCTATGATTTGTCCACGTTATCCTTCATCCCAGCCTCTACGATTTAAGATTATATTTGTTTTTAATTTATACATGAACAAATTGACATTACTTATTCAGCTTTCAAACAACAAGACTCAGCTGTCTTTATCCGCAATAACTTAGTCAGCTTAGCCCACTCCGGCACTTTCGAAAAATAGTTTTTTCTTATATTTAAATTGTCCCCCAGACCTCAAGAATGATGTCCCAAAAGATTAAGATTGGAACACATTTCTAAGTATTCGATTTTCGAATTTTAGTAAAAGCCATAATTATTCATGTTTTTCAACTACTTACAATTTTAAACTCGCTCTGTCTATCACAAAACTGAATTTTTCATTTTGTTCACAAGAAACGCAAAAATGTTAAAGCAGATTTAATTGAAATATTGATTAAAAGTGAAAAACTGCGTACTTCTTTATTTGTTAGTTTTTCTTTGAAATCAAAAAAAAAAAACAACTGGCTTATTATAATTAAAAAATTACGATAGCTGTTTGTTCCTGCCGTACTCCCTGAAAAAGCCAAGACGTCATCCAGAAAATTCTGCACAAAACCTGAAAATGTTCACATTGCTTCGACTGCTGCCGACTGCCGAGTCGTCACATTGCTGCTTCACAGCCATGATACACAGAATAGAAGGTGGTATATTCCTTTGCTGCCAATTTTGCGTCTCGTCACTCGGTTACCAAGAGATGCCGTTTTCTATACAATGGAGACAAATTGTGAGGAAATATTGAATTGAAATCCGCATAGTAATAGTAAAATTAATTTTATTTTCTTCTTTGGGATATATATTGATACCTACCGGGTAAAACTTCACAATATGCATACTTGACAAACTGCCTTTTTTAAGCAATATTCCGAAATGTTGTTTTTAAAACTTCAATTTCTAAAATACATCTTACATCTAAAAAACATTTAGTCATATTTAAAAAATGGGGGAACAAATTTCCTTGTATTCTGTGTACCATTTTGCTGACCGAAAGCAATAGCAAAGCAAAATTATCAATCGATGTCTGCTGCAGCTGGCTTGCTATACTATTTATTTTAATCTCGATTTGGAGGTCCAATGGTCCTGTTTTCTGGAGCATTGCTGTTCACTGGCAATATGTAATCAATCGATTCTTGGCTTCTGGACTACATTTTCTCCAGTATCAGTTTGAAGAAATAACACAACAGCGCAACTCCATACTGTAAGTTGGTGTTTCAAATGGCTCGGACAATTAAGCAGTTTCTATATTTAAATTATAATTAGTGAGTCAAAATTGCTTGAAAATGTTATTATATCTACTGTTATTTGTTGGCATTTCAGTTCCAAAAATATTTCAACATATATTCAACAATTCCACAAATGTCCATGCGCTGAATGGTTTTTCGAAGGAGCCAATTGCATCATGTAATTCAATTAAAATTTTGTGAAAAAATGGAGTCCTCTAATCAAGAGCAACTGCAGTCATTGAAACGAAATTAATACAACACAACTAGTTTTTTGGTCAGCTTTTCACAAATTCCTAAAATCCTTTGGCGCGACCATGAGTGGTTACTGCAAAGATATTTTTCCAACGACTCTATGTGTATGCGAAATTCCATTACCCAACTGAAAGTATGTCACGTTCGCAAGTGCTGGCCCTGCCAGCACCAAATGCTTCTGGGTTACATTCACGTCTGAGATTTGTTTGTGATTTCAAATTCCTAGCATTCCATTTGAAAATTGTTTTCGTGGACACAGCAGCACTAGCATTCATCAACTATATATATTTTGTTCTTCTTTTTTCATTTACGTTTTTGTAGCGTCATCAAGTCGTTAAGCAAGCAATCGTACGTTGGAGCCTCGGGGCATACACAGTCTTGTGTGTATCAGAGGAGCAATCAATTTATTTTTCTTCGGCCGCCACCCCTATCATCGCTAGTTGACCCTTTCTGTAAGTGGATGTGTGTTCCTGCTAAATAACGCTGTTGCCACTTCCACTTAATGCCTCACTTAAGGACAAGGGAGTAAAAAAAAACGGTCACCCTCCAGCAGGTCCTTGAGTCGACTACGAAGCGAAGCTGTGCCGTCCTTGTTGTAATCAATGACTAGTGGGTGTGATTTTTAAAGTTTGATTGAGTTGGGTGGACCTGAGGACAAAGCTGCCGTCCAACCACTCTCTCTGTTGTGTATATTTGTTGTCCACATGAGGATGGATGTATGCGTAGACAAGGATTTGTAGCTTAGATGAGTCCATTGCATGATTGCATGGGTGTCCGGTTCCGATGTGTTGCTTGTCCTTCGTCAATTGTCATTTGATATTGCGGAAATTTAATTTACGAAAGAGGAGTTCTATCCTTCTTTTCAGTTTGCTCATCCTTCGTGTGTGTCCGTGTATCTGTGGATAGGAGTAATGATTAGATATATTGATGCTCCTTCGGTTACTTGGAGATGAGTACTGTGAGTGTTGGAGACATGGTGTGTTCGCTATTTTTAGGATTGGACATGCACTCGACGTCGATGGGAGATGCTTTCAGGAAAATAACCTCTTTAATGGATGCCGATTGAAATACTTTCACGATATCATCATCCATCAAGGATAAACGTTTTTATATTTATTTTAAATTGAATTTCATAAAAATCTTATTTGCAGACAACTTAGCCTTGTCGAATGGAAGTTATTGGATTATAAACATTTTACAATTACTTATGTGATCGTGTATGGTTGTGAATGGTTTAGTGCGTCGTAAGACATCGTTAGCTTGGCTTTTTTATTCAATTCTTAATTTCTCATTCTGAGAAAATCGATGTTGCATGGCTAGGTGTTTCGAACCCGAGCGGTGAAGTTTGAGAACCTTTTCTAAACATTAACACTCCTTGAGCATTATCGGACGTCGCTTTTATTATTATAGTGGCACAAATTTTACAATGTGTTGCTTACATTTAGTTAGGCAGATATTTGATTTGCATCACCTTACTACTAAAATATTCATACAATCTTTATATAATATATCACAGAAAATTTTATTTAAGTCTGAAGGAAAAGCCACTTAAAAAATCTTCATGGCAAGTTATCGGACGTGGTACCTCGAAAGTCGAACGATTTCTTTAACATAATTCTCGAGAAGATCGTGCCTTAGACTCAGGCATAAACACTAGAGTCAGTGAGTTTTTCACAAATATGTGCAAATGCTCGCATATGCCGATGACATCGACAACATCGAAAGAACTCAACGGGCTATCAGTGGCGCATTTGTGAGCATTGAGAAGGAAGTGGCGAAGAGGTCTTGCGGTGGAAGAGGTTACATGCTGTCTACAAAACAGTTCCATAAAAACAGGCATCTTGGACAATTTGTCACGAGGTACAATTTTTGATAGGTATAATTTTTTTTAGTCCCAGTCCTCCTCTATAGCACAAAAGCATGGTCAATGTCAAATGAGGACGAAGCGATTTTTGGTCGCTTCGATAGGAAAACCGTTAGAGTAATATTCGAAGCCGTTTGCCAAGAAGGAATTTAGAGGAGAAGTTTGAACGACGAACTCTACGAGCTGGACAAGGACATGGCCTAGTATTAATAACACCTTCAATGACGCGTCCAGCTAAAAAGGGACTGGCGCAAGCCCAAAAATGTACTACTTTACGTAGAAGACACCGCTTGGATAAAAATCTCAAGAAATAACTTCAATGACAATAACTGATGAACAAGCTTTAATTGCATCATTTGATTTTGTTTTAATTTTTTATGAAGTACGGAACTGAAGTTCACCTCACCTGACAAATATCAATATTGACAGCACTTCTTATTATTTTCATATTCAAATGACTTTAGTAGTACTGTTCGTAAAGACATTGTTTTGTAAATATGTACGCGCTAAAGGTAATAATGTCTTTATTAGGACTGTCCCAGTGCTTTCTGCACTAAATTGTGAAAACTGTAATTTTTTAAGGAGTGGGGGTACAAACCTCCCAGAGAGAAACCAAAATACCAAGAAAATAAGGGAATGCAATTAAACCAATTGTGTAAATTGTTATTTTTTAGAGCTTGTATTCTTATGATGTGAGAGATTCCCTACGTAACAACATGTAAATTAAAAAACAGAATTTTATTGTAATTTATATTGGTTTTTATTTTTACCAACCACTAATTCAAACAATAACTATCAACTTAAACTAATTCAAAACTTTTGAATAACTCCAAAAACTATATTCGAATTCTTGACAAATCAATCGATTTCACAGAAAACCAAAAAACTATCCACCGAAATTTCTTGGAATAAAATGGGCAGGGTGGGGACATTTTTTACTCCCTCCAGAGAGCGCTCGATTGGCATAAAACCCATATTTTTGTCATACGGGAACATACTTTCGTAGATTTTCGTACTACTTCGTACTACTTATTTTGGGTGCGGGAACAGTTCTAATGCGAGTTAAATAGAAAATGAAATTACAGACAAATTATCAAAAACTACGGCGGCATGATTCTTCACACAAGTTTGTGTCAGTCATAGACAAGCTAACAGTTTTAAAACAGCTTGATGATGGTGACGCGCGAAAAACGAATTGTGTTCATTTTAATTGCAGTGCACCAGCGCTAGCACGATTTCATTAACAAAGCTGCTGAACGAAAGCAGAGTATTTCGCGTAGGTGCTGCACCTCACAGTAGGGTGGACACATTTTTGGATCCATTAAATTATTCGTCTACATGAGATCTTGTTCATATTATCCAATGTCCGCTTGGATGAAAAACCTGGTTAATTGATATGAGCCTCCCTGTTTTTCGTTATTTCATTTAAGCGAGTTCGACTGCATTAATATAGATGTCGCTACATCCCAGACTAGCTTTGCAGCATCCACTCGTGTAGTGCGTATTATTCTCCGAATCCGAACGGCCAAGTTTGAGAAGCTTCAGGACAGGAATACTATTTCAGCATTGTCAACGACTCGAAAGAGGTTGGCCGTAAGAAGTATTTTCTGTCGTATCATTGGTCGAACCTAGAATCGTAGGTCCAAGTACGTTCGTGACGACGCACATACCCACGACACCGGGGCCACCATGCCATAGAGAATTTATTTAAGTAATCTTTATTTTTCCTTATAAAAACGATTACGTCAGCAGGATATCGTCATATGTGACAAGAGATAAGTAGTCAAGACATCTTATGTTTTGGGACTATCTGCATAATCTGCGCAAAAATGAGGATGATGTTAGATGCATAAACACTATACATTGCGCCATTTTGTCTGAATGTGACGCCACATCCAACGCTTCTTCGACATTTTCCATGTTCATGGATCCCACATTAAAATTCGGAATTAATTTACGGCAAACATTAATGCATTTCGGGAATTCAGCTTTGCATCCCAAAAAATAACACACAAATCCGAACTGTCAAGAGAACAGTACGATGTACGACCACACCACCTTCACACAGGAACTTAACTCACTCAAGGCTTTCCTAATTAGAAATATGCTACTCCCGTACAAACCAATGCATCAGTCTCTGCATTCCGATGGAATTGCACTTCCACATTCTAATTTACTGCCTCTTGCGCTTCGCGTCAGCTCCTGCCTATGGAGTGGTAGTCTCTTCAGGAAAACCCAAAACCAACACCCAAATGTGTACGAAGGCTTGTATGCCGGAATAGCACACTCGTGCCATTTCGCTAGTCATCCATCAATTTCCAGGGGAAAATTCCACACCGACAACGTCGACAGTGAAAATTGTTTTTCACGCGCGAATTTATCCAACGCTTTGTCTCAGTGATCCTGGCATCGCCTACCACTCACTCACCCCTTATCCAAATCCAACTTATTCAACTGGGAGTGAGCCTGTTAATCTTGTTTAAAGTTTTCCCTGCATCCAAGCGTCGATGCGAGAGCAGAGAACTTCCACGGAAGTGATGCTAATAAGTCTTAGTGTTAAACAAACGATAACAAACGATAATGGTTGTTTCGTTTTAGGATCCTTTTTCTGTTCGTTCTTGTTTTCCGTTTGGTACTTTTTTTTTTTTTGTTTTTTGCTTAACTTATTTTTTTTCATTTTTCAATGGCCAACGAACGCATAGGGAAAACTTTATCCTACGTTCCGACGGCAGCAGAGTTATGCAGTTCTTGATGCATGACAAATTTTGTTGCCTGATGCAGGAGTGTAGCGTAGAACAATATAAAATGGAAAAAAAATACATAAAACAGGATCTGTCGGTAGATTCACACTTCAGCGTCCGTTAAAGCGGCTTTTACAAGGTCTGGCGGCAGTACTACAACACAGGTGCACAGTTGCCGATAAAGTTTGACAGGAAGTTGTTGAGTATAATTACGTCACTTGCGCCTCCCGTCGCCGTCGCGCCCTTTGGATGTGGACGGATTTTCCTCTCAATTAAGCGAGAACAGGATCTGATTATGTGACAAATTGTCTAGTAGCGAATGGCTCGAGGACAATAGATTTAATCGATTCATGAATATGACATAATTAACACAAAACAGAGTGTACATGATTGTTGTGCTTAATGCTAATGACGAAAATCGCATGTGTATCCAGAGAGAAGCTTGCAGTTGCTTTGATATATTCATCATAATTATTTCGATGGATGGAAAAGTGGTTCATACAAACATACATATATCTAGTCCTAATATTTGTTAAAATATACATAAATACGTACTCAATTTCAGTTAAATATAAGTCAGTGTGTAGAATTAGTCATGTTTTAAGAGTGGTAGCCACAATATTTTCTTTGCTTTGTGGCAGAGAACGAGACAACTAAAAAGAAAATGTTGTCAAATGTTTTAAGCCACACTTACCAAGATTTGACCTTCTTCACTTGGATCAACACTGGACGGAAGATATTTTGATTCCGAACAAGCTGTCCACAACTCCTTTATAGCCTACTCACGAAGTCGTTGAACCAGTAGACACCTGACTAGATAAAAGTCGTTGTATAGCAGTATAATCGCCGTCACCTCTACCAGCAGCCACAGACACCACTCAATATTTTTTCTTCCAACAAAACCAAACGTTTCCATGGTTCTGATTTTGATCTTGGATTTTGAGAAAGCACTCGCGGGAATCATGAAATTGAAAAAAAAAACTACTGTAGTTCAGTGCAGGTAAACAAATATATTCATATGTAGTATAAGCGGCGAATTGCGAAGTCGAACTTTCAGAATCAACCATTTTCCAGCAAAAAGTTATACCGCTTGGTATGCAAAAAGATAAGCATTAAATTATCGAGTTTTTTGATCGACAAATATCTGGTCAATAGTTAGTTTAAGTGTCCTTTTTATTGATTTAAAAGTTTTTCTCTGCGTTTTCTCTTTGCGAACTGTCACGCTGATATCGCAATACACGCAATACAATCCACAACTTATTCCTTTGCTCTTTACTCTTCTCTGCTAATTATTTCAACAGTGCGTTGAGAGGTTAAACAAACTGTTTGATCAAAGTAGCTCTGAACTTAAGATTGTTCTTTAAGCTTTGGTAGACAAAATTATCTCGGTCTCCTGTACTGTTTATACAAAATGGTAGTCAGACTCATCCTAACGATCTCTGATGCGATGTCAAATATAGAAGTGGAAAGAACTTCGCTTATAGCTGGCGAGGATTGAAAAATGTACCTGTCTAGATCAGTCGATTCGCATTAAGTTTCAGAAAAGTAGGGTTCCGAAATAATAAATTCTATGTGCACACATCTAGCATCGCCAGATGCCTTCAGCTGCGCTAACCAGTTGGTTGTGGCCTTTTTCCACTTCTGTGCGCCATCTCGTTCGAGGACGTCCTCTGTTGCGCTGTCCCAATAGACCGGTATCGAAGAGTCTTCGGCCCTGAGCTGTAGTGTCCATCCAATTTACATGACCTAGCCATCTTAAGCGTTGGATCCGCAGACTCTTAACTGGGTACAGTTCGTGGTTGAATCTTCTCCTCCAGACGCCATCAACGCAAAACATACCAAAATATAACTTTTCTCTCCAAACAACCAAGAGCTTCTTCATCCTTTTAAAAGCGTCCACGCATCGTCATAGATAAGGATGTGGATGTTCGAGAGATGGCTCCGTTACGCAATTGCCTCTTGAGCCCAAAGAAGGATCGATGGGCAAGAGTCATCCTGCGTTTGACGTACTGGTGTTATTGTCAACGTTTACTCCACAGCCAATGTAAACGAAGTCCTTGACTACGTCAGAGTTCGAATTCGTCTAAGTCGTGAGTGAACACTAAAATCCAACCACACGAGTGTGTTTCACCTCTTTGAAATAGCCTTTGAATTAATTTTTGTTCAGGCTCTGGACCTACATTTTGATATGCTAGTGCCAATTAGACATCAGGGATAGATCCAAGTAAATCCGAGACTCCGCTATGTATTCGCACTAACTTCAACACAAAAAGAGAGTAAATAGGCCTAGCAAAGGACTAGAAAAATCCCGTAAAAATGGTATAACACACATCCCTGAGATAAATGTGTGAAAGATGATCAGCAACACGTTGATGTCCAAGGATCCCATGAGAAGCAACACCCTCTGGTAGCTTCTTGTAGATAAATTATCAACAGCTCTAATGTCTTTAACAAATTTAATGAATATTTCATACCCTTATCTCATATTATCCTACAAACTATCCTCTAAACAAACATGTTTAGTCTAATGCTTGACAATTTACTATTTTCACCTTCAAGTCACCCCCATAGAATTTCAGCCAAGGTAATTATACCGTTCAAGGATCCATTATCGCACTTCTAAACACAGCTCTTTCCCCTGAACCCTATTCAAGAGTTATTGCTTAACCCACCACATTACGAGCCAGCAAAATAAAACACAAGAGTAACCCATTAAAGGTATTTCGTTGCAATTAAATTGGAGCTTGCGCTCATTCTTGACTCCTCTCCCAGGACAGAGCTCTTAATTTCGAAGTGGTGCAATCACTCATTTCCCCTCTATAGAGGTGTGGTTCGGTTGGTGGCTCCATACAGATCCGTCATCAATAAAACACTAGTCGCTGTAAATTGCGACTGTCTTTGCAAATATCAACACTGGTCCCCTTTCAATTTTTCACACAGTCGTACCTTATTCCCCAGCCGTGCTCAGAAACGACTCACCCCAACTTTTATTGCTTATCCGTTGGCAACAAACCGTCGGGTCTCATTCCGGATGGATGCAAATTTATGTGCATAACACCTAAAACTAATGCCCCTCACCGAGGGTGTTGAGCAACAGCAAACTACTTCACCCCACAATACAATTATCCTGCACTATTGCCCTCTCGATAGGGGACATCGCCGTGCTAACACACACACTTCAGGCTTCAAGCGCCCAGCAATCTTCCAACGAGGTGGCGGCGGCAAGCCACCCCGGCCAGGAGCACTGTTTCCCGGGGTAAACAAAATAATTTATTGGGCCCTCGAAAGTGGAATTATTTGTCGTAGATAAATTCCACCGCCGCAATGAATGGCGAGGAACGGTCCAGGCTGCTGTCCTCTCTCGGTAATGCCAATGTCCTTTTCCACGTTGTTCCCCCTACAGTTAATATTCGACCGGTGGGTGGGCATGCCTTTCCCGTCTATTATCTCCTGGTTGCCGCATAAATCCTCGAATTTATTGCCAAAGTCCAAGCGGGCAATTTCGTTAGATTTTAATTTCCCTTGCCGTTTAAGATACATGTTTACAAAAAAAGGACACAAATGTACACTCACGCTGCTCGAGGCTCCAGGAATTTGGAAGAAAAAACAGAAACTAAATTTAAAGAAATATATATGTAAAGAAATAGAGCAGTGTTGGACTAGACTCATTCAGTTCATCAAGCAGCTTTCGTATGTGGGTATCATGTACTTAATGTTGATGTACGCATCAGGGCCCCCGCATCGCTCTAGTGTCTGCAGAGTGTCCTCTATAACGTCACCAATGCGAGCATCACGGTCAGGATCGATACCATCGCCAAGGTTGACATTGATTTGCTTGTATAAATTGCACACTGGTAGCAGTTGACGGAAATAGGGCACTAGCGCTTGTCCCACACAAGGACCTGTTGGGACATGTTTGCCATTTGGCGGACAATACAGCAATTATGTTAATTCTGTGAACGATGTGTGCACTTGTTAATTACCTACGACAACCATCAGCTGAAGGACCTTGAGCGCTGCAATGATTACTTTTTTGACTCTTGTGTTGAATGCCCGTTTGAGGGGTAATATAAGTTTTGGAATCACTGGAAGAACCTGTGAGTGAAAACGGAAACGATGATTAGAGAAAAATAACTGCTAATTTAAGAGTACAAACATCTCGAATGGCACATTAACTAAATACACATGGAAAACACTCTGTGTTTGGAATGTTGAGAAGATGGCAATTAAATTGTGCCTATAACTGGGAATTAGTTTGTGGGAGGTGAGAAGTGTGATTGCTTGCAGGTTTTTAGTGTGTTTGCTTACTTCCACAGGTAAATTATGGATGTGGCGAGAATTGTCACCAAAATTGGACTTAATCTGCTTTCTGTTGGTTGCATTAACTTGGAATTGAAAGCATACAGTCTTTATTTCAGGAAGTGCATATGCATACACCGTCTGAAGGTGGACCGAATCACTCCGCCACTTCCTCCTGCAAAATGATGTAGTTCATATCAGCTGTCGGAGAATACAGACTACACGTTACAGCTCAACCTTCTAAGCAAACAAAAAAGAATTGACAAACGGAAAATAGATACCATGTGCCAAATTTTAGATCCGACAGCCTGATCTCAGAATGTCCAGAATTAGTACAGCAGTGAGTGTAAGCCCCGGACATAACCATGCAATGCTCGAAAATAACTCACAACCTTTTGAAAGGTTTTTAAATTTCTCCCTCTTGTTGAAACTTTAAAAAAGTCACTTAATAACCGATTTGAATAACCTTAATTTGTTTGCTCTTGGTCGGAGAGAAATCATTTTTTCAATACTTTAGTTTCTGTTTGCGATAACACTTAGAGA
Organism: Eristalis arbustorum; assembly: GCA_916610145.1. Classification (NCBI taxonomy): domain Eukaryota; kingdom Metazoa; phylum Arthropoda; class Insecta; order Diptera; family Syrphidae; genus Eristalis; species Eristalis arbustorum. Next base: position 17,193,587 of record OU744316.1, on the reverse strand, counting down.
AAAAAATAATCTCATTTAGCCCTCGAACAAAGTTCAGGCAAGTAAGAGCAAGTAAATGTGACAGACAGAATATCAAATAATACTGTTAGTTCTTTTGTTGAATGGGCATAACTTAAACGCAGCACTTCAAGGTGCCATCCCTTCTACTTCAATACACTTTTGCCATTAGACACAATATTCTTTCATTGTTTCATAAATTAAAGCTGAAATGTCCTTTTATTTCTAAACTGGCATTGGTCACGTTTTTCATACCGGTCTGTAGACTGTCAATAGACTTTTTCCTTGAATTACATTTTAAGCGAGAAAAGGAATAGTTTAAGATATAAAACTTTTAAGAGTTTACTTTAAGTAAAACTGAATTCTTAAAATGTTTCCCATCCTGCCCAAAATCGCCGGAGTAATTACCTCAGGGCAGTGGTCAACGCTAAATTTGAATCCGCTATTGTGGGTAGGCGGAAATTTGCCAATAATTGGTCGAGTAATGGAATCATTAAGCATACTTTCGACTTCTTCTACTTATGATGTATTTGAGATAAATTTAATAATTGAATTTTAAACGTATATTGACGACATTTGAAATAAGAAAAATTCAAGCCAAAAGCAAGCTATTGAGGATATTTAAATACATCTCAGAGCAAGAACTAAATTTCGATGACCAATAAAACATCTATGATTGAGAAACCAATCAACAAGAAAAGGTTAACAGTTGTTTTTGAGCACTACTGCCATGCTATTCTTAAATATGTTCTAAAGAAGCTGCGTAGATGAAGAAGAGGAGGAAAATGTACAAGCTATCCTCTGCTGCCCTGCATTGGCCTAGATTAGGAAAGCCACACTAGGCTCCTACATTTTCGACAATCAAAGCGACCTTAGCAAGACAACAGTAAAACAAAAACTGCAGTTTATTGACAAAACTGGTTAGCTGTCATAAAAAACATACCAACCCTACCTTCCTGTTATTTGAACCACGTGGTGGTACAATTGGCGTACTTGGGCCTAAGTGCGCCTCGAAATGCCACTTTAACCTAACCTAAGCCGACAAAGATGAAAACAACTTAGACTTGATTGCGAATGTCGATCGTCTCATAAGATTGTGGAGTGGCAAGAAGACATGGAAAGTAAGCCGTTCACAAAAACAGCACGATTTTTCTCTAGAATTCGATCTTATTTGATTTCATCCTCATGAAACCCTCCAAAAACCCTGCCGTATTGTACGTCTCTCGAATCAATGCAAAGCTGGTCGTATCCAGTATCATTTTCCAATGCTAACAAAAGAATACCGGAATAAAATTCTCGATTATCAGCAACACATTTGTGTATATGATTCCCTTCGCCAGAATTTAATACACTCGCAACTCACTAAGTAATCAATACTTTTGTTTTGTTTCAATGTTCAAAGTTTTCGACTGACCTTCTTGCGGCCCCGCAAAATCAGATCCATAGCCGAATATTGTGCCAGATACCTTAGCTGCGAATCGAACTCGGATAATCTGAAAATACATATCTAATTTCAGTTCAAGGGCACCCACGCCCACCGTACACACAGTGCAAGCACGCAATCGTGCAGTGAAGTCCTTCAACATACCCATCAACAAATATTGGCAAATAGTAGCAATAGTCCAATTTATCTGGATCACAGTACCACTTAATGGGGAATTGCTTTTTGGGGTTGTTCAACTTGATGGGCTGTCCAATACTGCACACCGGAATGTCACCCCTCTCGAAGTACGTCCGAAAGAATGTCCGCTTCACAAGCCGGGGCGTATATAGGTAGAGCCTGCAATGGGAAATGGCACACAGCGGATGAGTGGTTATGCGATTGTACATGTGGTTTCCCTTCAGCTGTTTAATTAGGGAAAGCAAATCCTATCTACCATTTCAAGGGCCCTCGAGACTGTGATGCGACTGTTTGTTCCTTCGTAAATCTTTTCTTCCTTTCTTTTTGTTTGTTTGTTTGTGAATAAAGGCCCAGACAATGTAAGCTCTCGAGGGAGACGGGAGCACGGTTGTCATGTCTACACAGCATTATTGATATCAAGTGCCTTAATGACAATCCAATCAGACAAATTGAAAATAATTGTACTTTGCATGAAGCAACCACTCCAGTATAAGGGATTCCCTTTGCCTGAAAACAAATGACATTTCCGTTTTGCTCGTATGCTCATTAATTTGGGATTACGGGTAAATCCTAAGAAAATCTGTGTGAGGGATGTATTCGATTGTGTATGAAAATTTATGTGAACAGCTTTGTAATTCTATTATATAATTGTGCGGTGCGAGCGGGATTATGAATTGCGTGATTTTTTAAAGAAATTATATCCTATCAACAGTAAGCGCTTATGTGTAGTATTTTCCTTAAAAAATTAAACATGACGTTGTTCTTTGAAATTGTAAGATAAATCCTTTTGAAAATTTATAAATTAATGCAGAAGCAACTCGATGCCAATTACTTAAAAGTTCTAAGCTGTATATTTTCGCTAGGTTTATGGGATTAGGATTCTTTAAGTGGGGGATTAGAACGACTGAAAATTGAAAGAAGAGTGATTGACAATTGAAAAAAAAATACAAGATAAAACGAGCAACTTAAGATTATTTGAGTAATGGAATGATATTGAAAGAATTTTCTGCGTATCAAGCACTAATTTTAAAGAATAGTAACAACTTCAATGCAAATTCTTTGACGTCTAAAAGTTTTGAAATATAGTAATTTAACGGATGTATTAATTGTTAGAAATAAACAACACAGGAAAGTTTATATTTTTATTCCAATGGAAACCACAAGTTTAGAATTAAAATTTAAAAAAGGAGTTTTTATCAATAGAGTCTGAGAACCTTAATTGGCTACACTTTTTTTTCTGTGAAAAGTTGCTTGTCAGTATGAACATTTTGATTATGTATTTTGTGCCAGGATAATTGACGACGCAAATAAATGTTATACGGATGGGTGGAAGTCTGAAAGTGATATTGAAGTATGAATCTACAGTTTTGAATGAATTCTTCGCTTTCAATGAAATAACAACAAAACTGTTTAACATTAAATATCGAAATACTCTCGGCAGCCAGGCTGTAATCAAAGCTGTGAAAAGCTTCACATTCAATTCCAAGACTGTCTCGGAATGCCACAAAATGCTTAACACGCTCGCAATTTAAATTTAATACAGGTGCCAGGACATGAAAGTCATGATAGCAATGCTAAGGTCGAAATGCAAACAAAAAAGGAAGCAAGTATTTCTTTAATGGGACGCTTAAGCAACTGGCATATACCACATGCAGCTTTGGAACAACAAGGAGGCAGTTTTTCACTTCAAAAAATGCATATGATCAGAGAAAAAAAACCAAAATTGTCTTAAAATTAATAAAAAATAAATCTAAGAAGACTGTGACGGTGGTCCGTGGCGTTGTGCGTATGTGTGTTGACTCGAACCTCGACATACCCACTTCTTTCGATTCACTGGAAATGCCCAAATACTGACTTTGCTTAGCCGTTCGGAGTCGGCATATAACTGTAGGTCTCTTCCACTTGTGAGAGAACATTAGCACGCACAGCACGCGTGGTTATAAATACTATTATAAATAAATTTCTTGAAGAACGGCTGATTTTTGGCTACCGTAGACTCTTGCTTCGAGTGCATAGGTTCGAATCCCGACGGGAATAACCTTAGTACTTCAGCTCTTTAAAATCATTGACTCAGCCTAATCCTGACTAACCCCTAAGATTGTGATTGTTAGGAAAAAACTTCGCTAACACATGATCTACACATAATGCATAAGATTCGACTCACAGATCTAGAACGTAACGACAGCCGCGCACCTCGAACCATATTATTAGTAAAGTCAAAACCGGTTATAGCGAGTTACAAGGGACTAACGAATTTGGCATGCGAAGACATTTTTTTTTTCAATTTGCAAATTTAACATTTTTGTTTCAGATGGACGACAATTTTTAGTACGAAAACTAAGCCCCTACAGTAGAGCATGGTAGAGGTAACGTAATGTTTTAGGGGTTGTAAGACCTCTTCCAGTGTTGTATTCTCGACTCAACGATGAACATATATGGGTACTTGAACATACTCAAAGAAAACCTTAGCACAAAAAACGGGGTCTCGGCAATAATTTCATATTCCAGTGACCTGAAGCACACATTGTTTCTGGTGAAAGAATGCTTAGCTTATAACGTTAAAATATAAACTAAATGCCATGCTGTCACTAGACTTAAACCCAGTTTAGAATCTGTGGGACCATCTAGAAAAAAATTCGGAAACACACAATATCAAATAAAACTGACTCGAGGGCCATCTTTCTTGATGAATGAGCTTTTCCAGCCACGACTTCGAAACTGGTGCTTTTCGTGAAAAAGAGGTTGAATGAAGTTATACGGAACAAAGAAGGCCCGATCAAATACTGACTTCTCTTTCATTATGTTGAGAATGTGTTCTACTTATTACTCTTTTGTTATTAGTATTACTTTTAGATTTAAGAAAATAAAGAAATTTTACGGTGGTTTCACAAGGTTTGTGAATAAGTTTTAGTCTTTTTTCCAATAAAACATTTTTTGGGTTGTTTCCTGTAGTCTGTAAGTGTGGTTCTTAAGTTTTCGAGCCGAATTAAAGCCTTTATCCCACAATTGAGAATGGTATTAGTGGTGTATGGAGATTTGTTGGACTATCCCTTAAAATTGTAAATATAATGGTGTGTGAAACGCAATACTCTTTGGCAAGGTATTTGTGAGAATTGTTCGTTTATGACTCATAGCGCAACCGGGAATGTGGCCTACAATTTTATGTGACCTTAAAAACATATAATTTCTACAGCCACTTATCACAGAAAAATCCAGCTAAATTGAACAAACTTAAAACGAGTAATAAAGACGAAATAATCATTGTAAATGTTGTAGAATAGTTTCAGTAAGCTATAAAATATCCGAAATCCTATTTATGTGCACAGATGTATTCATTATATATGCAAACAAACAGGGGGTTTCAGGAAAACAATTTCTGTCGCACCAGTAGGAGTTGGTTTTAGTCGCTGTAATCAATATATTACTTCAAAAAATTAAAAAATAGGTCGCTTTAAGCGGTATGTCGTTGAAAGTGATGCGTTGTAAGCGATATGTCATTCAATTGGATTATAACGGATCTCACCCGGGACTTAAGAACTTAGTCGTTTTAACCGATGTGTTGGCCACTCATGACATTCATCATTTATGCCTCACCCATATCGCGAAAGTACAGCGCTTTATCTGGTCTGGTTTGGTCTGCTGACTTCAATTTTACCCCTGATGCTAGTCAGATCTAAGTATAACGAACAACCACCAACCATGTGATCAGCTCAAAATTGACACATCACCGTTTTTAAGTCGCACCCACAACAAAAGCTTTCAGCTGTTATATTTCAGTTCTCTAAGGCGGAATAACAAGAGCCTTGTAGAAGATAGTTTAATTTTAAAATTACCATAATGATGGAATTTATTTAAATTTATAAGCCACAGACATGAGTGTACGATTTATCATATTGTGCAACTCTATTGTCTTGTGCTTAATCGAGCACTTAAAGATTTACTTACTGAACTGGACGATCGACTATTGTATTTCTTTGTAAGGCCTGATAAGAGAACGCCGGCACAACTCGCGGCAACTAAGAAATAAGCACACGCCATTGATCACCATCATGTCACATTAATAAAATGAGATTATGTCAATTTACCTCGTTTTCCTTGCCGAAACGTTCCCGAAGTTTCTTCCCCGGAATATGCTTTCCCATTGGGTCACCAAAACAAATGACAATTTACTGCAGAGCTTTTCCGAACGTTCAGAATTTTAATTCGAGGAAAACGGTTTTTGTTTCCTTTTTAAAACGCTCTTATTTATTCAATTAATTTGACGTAATGTGATAATGTGCACAGGTACACTTATTTATACTGCTGTAGCTGTACACAGTGATACCCAAGCGTTGATGGCCCGCATTTCGCTGTGTCGCTCAAACCGTGCAAAAAATTACATTACGCATTAATTAGTTCATCACAATTATGCGCACAGTCCCACACGCAGCAAACTGCATGTCCTGTGAATAGCGCGGTAAATAGCTTGTCTGTCGCAACATGAACAATTAATATTCATGTAAACGTCCTCGACGAACGCTACGTGCACAATGACGCTATTTGTAGCTCACAGCAAAAGTGACAAATCAGCGGAAATTATTTATGCCAGGACATACAGTTTTTGTTATTCACGTGCGAAATGCGTCCTTGCAGTCGTGGTGACGGTTCATTCGAAACGCGTCCGGACAGACAGACACACTCAGGCGCACATTGTCAGTGGAGCTTGAGGTACAAGGGTTTAATTAACAATTCACAATGCCCACGTTAAATGTATGTTTATGTTCGGGTGTGAAGGATGAAGGGTTACTAACGCAAACGACCGGTACACATTGTCAACGTCCGGCTTGACAAACAACTCACACAACTCACAACTGTCTAATTATTTTCAACGAATGAGGAGCGGTAGCTCCATCCAAACAGGTGCTGTACGAAGTGATGGAAGAACTCAAATTGTTGTGTCAGTTTCACTATACACAACGAATCGTCATTCTGGTGGATGGGAGCCTGAAAGTGAAGCATCAAACAAAATTTAACTCTCATCGTCGGCGACCTTCAATAGAAATTCAAAATTTAAAGCTCTTGATCACTTTAATGCAAATTAAGGTTGGGTGCTGAAAGTGGTGTTCTTGCAGGAGTTCGGCGCGTGCCCTTGCATAAAATTAACTCGAGGATTCTTCAATTGTTTGTTCTACCAAATAAAGACAAAAAAGTGATTCATTAATGTTAATGGGTGTTAACCAGCGCGGCAGATTGGGCGAACGTGTTTATGAAGCAAGATAAGACCAGTCAAAAAGTAATTGCGGGTACGTGTACTCTTCAGCGAATTAATCTCATAAAACATTTTCATTAGCTTGCAACCTCACGGAAATAGGATTTTTTGAATTCTCAATTGTATTGAATACAAATTGAATGAATGTTCAATAAAGAGCCGCTCATATGAGCGGTAAATACGAAGCAAAGCTTAAGAGACAACCCTCTTTCCAACAAATATGAAGGCGACTATTCAGTGGTCAATTTAAGCGATTTATTAATCTAGAAACTTTTGCAGTTGCGGCTCGGCTTAATTGTTCAATATAAACCAAGCTAGCAGCATTCTGTCCCAACTAGACCTGTTTAAATTGAAATTTTCTTTGTGTGATACTATTTCTCTGACATATCCACCCACTTTTCTCGAACCCAATGAACCAATCAGAGAATGTCAATTGTTTGTATAGAAATAAGCGCGACGACTAAAGACATGATTGTTTTCAGCGATTTCATCTAGGAGTAGTATTGACAGAATTGAATTGCCAAGGGTCGTCAAGAAAAAGTTCATGGAGGCACGGATTTTTTCTACTTTCACCAAGTATCAGAAATAAATGAGTAAAGCCTCTAAATTACTCATTTATATCTGGGTTAAGTAGTAGTTGAATTTGGGTGATATAGGTTCATGTTCACTGGTGCCATTAAAAAAAAAACCTATTACTTTGACTGAAAATGTTCAAAACCTGGAATGTTACTCAAAACAAGCTTTCTGTTAGCTTGAACGACTGGATTGCGCAGTAGGTTGAGTGCCTGTTTTTGTTTCGGATCAAATTGACGGCACTGGGTATCACAATGGACCAACAATGTTTTAAGTGTACTGGCCTCACTAAAATCTAACAGTACGGAAGAGAATGCTTAGTTAATTCGGGAGATTTTGTAAGTAATTATATAATCATTAGATTTAATCACCACGCCCTGAGCTTAGAGCTTTGTACGCCAACGAGTTTGTGAAAAATGTATGGTATTTTTATCAGCTATGTTAATATCCTATTTATAATAGCAACTACAGTTACTACAGGTTAACCTCATAATTGTAGAGTGATTTATCTTTTCAAACTTTTTGCAGGACACCAAATAGAAGGAGGAACACCCTACTCTAATCTTTAAATCTAGGACTAAAATTTCTATCCACAAGAAAAGATACCCCTTCAAATGCGGCAACTATAGAGGGATAGGTCCTTATCAGTATTGTTTCAGGCTTGGGAAGTCCACCATCGATCATATCTTCACATTACGGCAGATCCTCGATAAAATTCAGAGACGCACATCTACACCCACCACCTATTTGTTGACTTTAACGCCGCATACCACAGCGGTCTTAGAGACTAGTTATATAACGCCATTTAAAATTTGCATATTCCTGTCCATCTCGTCAGGTTATGCAGTAGGACGAGGCGAGAGGTCTCCGCTGCTCCATCAAGGTCCGTAACCACTCAACGAGACCTTTCATATCAAAAATATTTTAGGCAAGGCTTTTGACTCAGAAGTTAATAGTACGAGCAACATCATTACGGCTCTTGAACGCAGAATACTTTTCCAAACCGCTGTTTCTTTGGACTCAAGAGGAAATTGAGTAGTACAGCCCTCTCTTAAAGGACCAAACTAACGTAATATAAGACTGTACTATCTCAAGAGCGGATGCAGTCGCACTTGGTCTCATCGAGAGAAAAGTTCTGCGTTCAATCGTTGGTCCTGTTTGCGTTGAAGGTTCTTGGAGAAGGAGATTCAACCACAAATTATTTGGACTGTACAGCGACTTGAGTCAAGTCAGGGGTCTACGGATTCAACGCCTAAGATGTCGAGGCCATGTAGAGCGCATGGACAACACTGCTCTAGCTCGGATAGTCTCCGACTCCGAACCACTGGAAAAACGCAATGGAGGACGACCACGAAGCCGATCGCACAAACAAGTGGTGAAGGAAATTTGATGCAGCTGGCTAAGGATCGTGCCAGCGTGTGAGCTGAGCAGCTACCCTGAGATAGACTGGTTTAGTTATCAAAACTCTGGAAAAAAGCATGGTCAATATGATTTCATCCAACTTTAATCCTCACACGGCACAAATATAGCTAAGCTGTTTTTTTTTTCTTTAAAAAATGCTGATCTTTCAGTACGTATTCAGTAAACTCCTTGCTACTCTTTTGGCATTTATTTCTTACTTAGCTTTAAGAAAAATGAACGAATTCAAAGAGGGCACAAACCCCCAAAGGGACGATTGATCTTAGTTGTTGAAATTTGTAAACTCGCTTAGATTCCAAATGATCAACAAATAACCGATTTTGGTCTACTCCTACCCTTATATGAATATATGAAAGTTAGTAAAGTCGGTAAAAGAGTAAAAATTATCACGATACGGTGAGAGCAAAAAAATTACGAGAATGGAATACGCTCAAAGCGGACTACAACTAAGAGGATTATTTTAATACGGGTATAACTTCAGAAGCCTTGTCATTAGAAAATGCTTCTCTTGGATTTTACCATAGCGTAAACCAGGCTGTGGTCTGTCTTTTTGCCCGGCCAGCCACACATGACTCGAAGAACGGAAATGAGAAACAAAAAAAGGATTATAATGCTCCATCAAAGCATCTGGAAATTTTGTGAGAATTTTGAAATAATAGTTCTCGGTTCGGCAGATGGGAATTGACAGCAGTGTTCTTATTGACTTACTTACCCCTTTGTGGCCCACTCTATGCTAAATTAAAAACGATTAAACTGTGGGAACAGTTTTAACTCATGCCACAAGCGAGCATATGTGCGACTGAGGAAGGTGAACCAACATATACGTGATGGATGTGTGTATACGATTGTCTCTTGCGAATGATGGAAAGAAAATGTATCCTCGAATGAGATAAGTTGCTCTGAATATTACTCGTACGTCTTTCATTCACAGTGCCCGAGGGACGTTCATATAAACTGCGATAAATTAACTGGAGGTGAAGTATATGCATATGTATGAATTAACAGAGGTGAGAATGAAATGCTCATGGCAATGCACACGTACTCGTTTCTAGTTTTTAATTAAAAACTATTTCCAAGGCTCACGTTTCTGAATGCCGGAGACTGCCGGAGTACTTCACACCCAAACATGAAAACATTGAATTTTTAATCAATGCTACAGGAACTGGATACATTCTATTGTAGAATGCACCTGCGTTGCATTAAATCCTTTGGTGGAAGGGTTTTCTGCTTTCGCTTCCGGTTATTTTCATGTAACTCTATACAGAATCAGATAGTGTTGGTCCCTCAAGTGCAAACCTCCACCCGACCACCAAGCGCGCGGCATGATAGCACTCACACCCTCCACTCCGCTGGGAGGACTGTTTCAAGTGGAAATTGTGAATAGCTGACGCGTCCTTTCGGAAGGCAAGTTCAAGGGAACTAGGTCAGTTTTTGTGTTCAAACTGTAAAGTTGCCCTCGCTCTTATGCTTTTTCTGTTTATAATTAAATTTTACGCCATGAAAATTGGCAGAAACTTATGCAAATAAATGCTAATTCAGTTGGATGTTAGAGTTTGCAAAACAATTTCGTTAATTTTTTTTTACATTTTTGTTTGTTTGTTTGTAATTTGCAAGAAGTTGATGGGAAATATAATTGGTTGCAACTACGGGGCACAAGGCCACGCTGCACTGTTGAAGTGTGGCAATAATATTTTATGCCAGCCAGATCAGCGTTACATTCACACAATTTTGTTTTCAGAGGCGTGCTTATTGCATTTTACTATGTCTCTCTCTCTCTCTCTTTCACTGAGGATTCACCAACGGCGAAATGTGGATAATTTGATGAAAATATTTGAAAAGAAGGCACAAAGTGTGCAATCAAGATGGAGTTTCTGGAATTATAATTGGGCTAAGGATAATTAAAATTTGTCATTCAAAGACATATTCAATTCGAACTGTTCCAGAGCTTAATTCGCGGTTTATTGACTTATATAAACGCGGAAGCTGATTCTCTGATTACGTTTTTGAAAAAGTCATAAGCACTTTTTGCGCACTTTTCAACCAAAACCCTCATACACAGAATCCACATTTCGCAGCAATTGTAGTACTCCAACAATTCACAATCGAAGAGATACACGAAACTATCTCATTAATTCGGGCACTGAACGCACTCACTTGTAGTTAACCGTCATATGACAAGTGCAATTTATGTTTCCGTTAAAACAGTATCAACCTCATTTTCTTGGAATAGTCGAATGGAATTAATTTGATGAGAAAATATTTGCCAAAGAAAAACAGTTCAACAAACAGATTGAGCATTTGCTTGTTAGGTTCTTTTTAATATAAGTCTCTTTCTTATTTTTGTCACCCTTATATAATAAAGGTAACACAATGTTTTACATAAAATTATACCTTATACCGTAATCACTTGTTTTGTACGTAATATTGTAATATTGTCCTATCAAGAATACGGGGCGGCTTCCGAATCCCAAAGAAGATGTCAAAGACAATTTTTCTAGGCAGTGGCTCAGAGGAGATGGAGCCGTGAAGTATGAACGTTTTTTGGGTCCACGTAAACCACGTAACAGCCTTCAGTCCCACAATCACTTCAAACAACAAAACTCCAACTTTGTTACTTTACTCAATTAGTTTCATTTATTTTCGAACTGCTCTGAACTATGTGATTTTTATTCAGCTTCGTACAACTGTGTTGGCACTGCACATCCCGCACAAATGGCACAGTACCGTCACTTTATGATTCACCCTCGTTCACGAATTTTGTGGTTCTGGAAGTTTCTGTCTCTTCTTGCAGTTTATATTCACCATGATAGTCTAATTCCCCTAATTCAGGTATGAAATTTGCCAATGTAGTACACGGAAATTAAGGATATGTGCCTTGCATTCGATAAATACTTTGACACGAACTAAATCCTAGACCCTTTTTCGAGTGATAAAATTAGCCATTGTAAAATATCTGGCGCAATTAATGACCATTCTACCTTGAGGACTTGTTTAAATTTCACTAATGACGCGCACATTTCGTGGCTGGACGTCCTAGGTTCGATCTCCGGCCTTTACGACAAAGATTTAATATCCGCATAAACTGAAGGTCCCTTTCACCGTTGAAAGAACAGTAGTACTCACAGCACGAGTGGTTGCTTAGAAACTAGGCCCTGACCCCAACAACACGTCCTTCTGCAATCTGTGTAAGTTCTTCTCACCAAAATTTCCCCAAAGTTTACCATTTTAATTTAGGTGGGGGAGCATACCTACTGATATGTATTCTGGCATTGGTTAGGTTAGGTTAAAGTGGCTGACTGCTGTACGAGAGGACAGTAACCACACTAAGGTCAACGTAGGCCAATTGTGCTACCACATGGACAGTTCAGAAACGTCAAACATTTGCGTCTTGATGCGGCACCACTGCTTTTTTGCGATGCTGATGGGATTCAGGTGTGGGATGCTGATGTTAACGTTTCAGATCACATTGCTTACATTAAATATGACTATATCAGCGGTGTTTTCTCGGTGGCGTTTCATCGGGATAGTCGGTTCTTCTGGCCATGAACAAGAAACATTATCATCTCCATCCAAGCTGACTGACATTGATGACTGTGATTGCGTTTTAAACGAAAACGTTGTCCTCAAATTATCTGTTGGAAGTGCAATAGAATGAATACTTCCGTGCACATCACCCAGTCTCGCACCTGGTTCTTTGAAAATTGTTTCTCTACAGGAAAAATAAATAATTAATTAATTTTTTATTAAATATTATTAATTATTTTTTATTAAAATATTAATAATTAATTTTGTATTAACAATAATTAATATAAAATAATTATATTCTTAATATTACCTGCACACCTTTAAATACCTTGCACCAAAGAACGGAGAGCGATCTTTCTACTTCTTCTTCTTTGGCTGCCTCTCCATCTAACCCGGTCTTGTGCTAGTTGCTTCCAGACACGCACGTTCAACTTATTCAGTTCCCCATTTAGCTACGTGCTCTATCGGAGATGTGGTCTTCCTTTACCGCGTTGTCCCTCGGGGTTGGAGTCAAAGACTTTTCAGGCCGGAGGATAGGTTACCATTCAAAAATACAGCGATTGGGCAGCATGATCTTCCGTTTTATTTCCACTGTGGTATCATTGCTTGTGTTAACGCGAGATCTTTTTATCGATGAAAATTCAGCTTCATATTTAATGACAGATCACAGATGGTATTTTTACTCACTTTTCCTTCTCCATCGACATTGTTACCAGCCACAATCAACCACGCATCAGCATCTGTGACAATAATATACTTCCTACAGTTTCGTAGAGTTTCGTTAACTTTTGCTTAGTTTATTGGACGCGCGAACAATCGTGCTCTAAGTACGTAAATGACGATTGATGTTTGAATTTTGCGTTAGCTAGCAGAAGCAATTCTAGACACTTTGAATGTGACAATGCTAGTGTTCATTCGGTACTCAAACAACATCAAGTTCAGTTACAGCAATGTACAAGAACAGGCAAGTTTCTTTCCCTATGCTGTATTTAGAATTTTCTCTGCACAGATGTGAATTAGAAAATTCTAAATGGATGCACCAAGAATCTCCGATTATTTAGCAATATTCCTTATTGGCTGATTGATGGGGTCATAGCTTTAGCCAACAGCATGCAAGGATTTTTAACCTCACACTGAGCGGCTTCAACACAACCCGTCAAAATTATAAGCAGTAGTTACCTGATGAACATTTTTAAATCGTAAATGCTCCCCATGATACCGCAAAAGTAATAAAAAACATCCCTCATGGATTTTGTTATTGCCTTCAATGTGCAGTTAAACGAAATGAAATGTACCAGCAGCTAAATATTTTTTGATTAAAAAAGTTCACAGTTTCCTGCCAGTTCGCCCGATGTTTATCATTACCTCGTTAAAGTCCAACGAAACAGGTGCTCAACATTGCCAGCAAACAAAAGCAGTTTGGACGCTCAATTATTTACCATCCAATATCGCACGATGATACACTTCAGCCAGCAAGTGAACCACCACCACCAGAACCAGAAACTTGACAAACGTTCCGGACTTCAACATCAGATTATGAGCCAACTGTCGTCCTTTCTCGCTTGCCCTTTTGCGTTCTGTTTCTGAGTCTGCCCTTTCTTATTCATAAACTAAAAATCCAATTTGTCTCCAAGTTGCACTATAAAGTATGTATCGTCCCAAATGTGGCACCACAGAACATCTAATGAGGAAACTTTAAAAGTTCCCCGAGACCAAGTCGAGCACCACAGGACTAACCACATCAGCTATAATGGTGTTTCTCGCATAGCATTACTCGATGTGATTATATCCAACAGTGCGCCCATACCAAGCCGCACAAGTACACATAACGACACGACTCCTTTCTCTGTGTCAAGTAACGATGAAAATGGGGAGCTGGGTGCCAGTTGGTTGGGGGTCATAAAATATTTATTTACACCACACCCCACTGGGTATCCCTGGAGAGCAAATAGCACAGTACTTCTACTGCGAGAGCAGAGACTGCCAGCTGGAGCCGAAGTCTCCGACGAACAGGACAACAGCGACATCGACGATGGTGACGATGACGGCTATGATGATATGTACCAGGTTTTGGTGATGATGATCGCTCGGTTGGGTAACCCCTCATGGGCGATACTTGTATGTTCAAATGGAAGGCGGAATCATCGACAATCCAAAGGGTATGGGAGAGCCAAATTTATGAGATTTCGGGGACCGTAAAAGTGTCATCAAGTGAAAAATAATCGGCTTGAATTAACGTATGGAATGGTCTAGACACAAGAAGCTATCAAGGCTATTTAATGACCAGCACCCTGAAGCCATAAAGATACCCGCAACACCTTTGAGGCTATGCGAAACAGCAGTGAACCACGAAAATGGGGTCAAACGTAGAGTTGCAAGTCTTCAACCGGCAATAGTATTAGTCCGCAAGATTACTGAAACTCGCTTCCTTCCTGACTTGACACCACAAATAATGGGGCTAATAGTTTTCGCTACGTGCTCCTCATCCCCGAAACAGTGTGTGCCTTGAAGTATTATGTGCATGCTTACGGCTGGAATTTAAATTCATTACCAGTCCTAAGGAATGGCTTACGGTTGTGGAAGTTCCCATTTGCGCTCGTGAACTAACGTACAGCCCCCATCTGCAGTTTGTCAGCGTTTCAGTTCTGGTATACGACCGACGGTGGCCATAAAAGGTGTGTACTTTATGGTACTTTTAATTATGTCGAATGAAATTATATGCCATTTACCGAAATGTCATTGCGTCCCATTAAAGGATTTTAGCACACGTTTCCATTCTCGATTTGACATTGAGTGTGCAAGATGGTTCGTTCTAAGGTCCTTTCCCTGTTGTGCTGGTGTATTTATGTAACGAGTCATAAAACAACTGGAACAGGATTTTGCTAAGGAGTCGAGAGCAAATGGCAACAAATTAAACTTCTATCGAATCGATGGATTATTGTGTTTTAATTGTAAGATTACTTTGTGTGTACTTGAGTTGGGAGAATGAGCTGTAGTGTATTTAATGCGCATACAGTTTTCCTGTTCTTGAATACTTCTGTATAGTTTTGAATCAGAGAGAGAGACAGGAACTTGGTGTGTTTTGTGGTGAACCAAGCAAAGAATCGTTGCCTATTTGCAAGTTTTAGGGGCCTGCTTTCAACCCTTGTTGTGCTGCTCTTTGTAACAAATTTTTGGTCTTCCTTTTCTTTAACCTAAAGAATGCAATTCGAAGACACTGTTATCTCGAACATTGGAAAACTTTCATTCAAAGCGTCTCAACAAACATCGTCGATGGATTCACGTCTGTATAAATTCATGAAGTGAGTGGTTTTCTCCTCCATTCATCTTCCACCAGTGAAATACCAATATATCCAACTCATAAGTATTCTATCTATCATGCCACGAATTCTATCTTCAGCCCTTTTTTCCCACCAGCTTTTGATTCCGTCCAACAAGACTGGATAACTATTACTTAGCGCATCGTTGTGATTTCCGTAGCTTGCAAGCCAATTCTCCACTTGTTGAGTTCTCGTTTGTCCCTGGAAAAGTAAACACATTCAAACTTCAAATAAAATATCGGAACAGTTTTATTTCATGTCTCAGGCGCCGTTGTTCTGTCTGTCAATAAGGAGAGTAAATAAATTAATATCCGTTTTGCATTAAAAAATATGATGGACTACCGTAACCACCAAATAGCTTTGCTTAATGTATCCGCACAATCTTAACTAAACAAAGAAAAACTAGAACACAAGGAAAAATGTCATGTAAAAATTCATAGACCGGCATTTATCCAATTTAAAGCCGCAACTTCCGTCAATCCACTTTCACTAAACGCAACCGATGAACAAGAAAGCACCCAACACCACAAATTCGACTTCAGGAACCAGGTAATTTACTACCACTCAATGTTATTACCATCAAAGCAATAATTCAAGACCCGACCGAGATATACGCAACACATTTCCACCTTTGAACCCGGTAGAACCACAGAAAAAACCAAACAAAAACAACAAAAGTACATAACTCAGCTTCAATATACTTCAGTAGTGCCTCGCGTCACATAAGCCGTCTAAACTAATCCATTAAATCCTATCCAAACATCACTCAAGGTAGTAATTAACAAGAACATAAAACATTTCACTTATAACCAGGACATTAATTCCTAAGCAAATGACTTCAGCCGCCAGTCCAGAACGAAAGCACGACAATTCAGTGGCCGTTGTCCAGCTGACCCCCCAAAAACGGAAGACGTTTACGATATCACCACAAGGTCTACCGCACCCGAATACCGTTATACACACCATTAATTTGTCAAACTGTGTGTGCATGGCCACCATCATCCCGTCATGTGGTCATGGATTCGTCCGTCTATTTATTCTCATCTCAAATGCACTCAACTTGATAAAACCGGCTTCTTCATCCTTCACCACCAACAGATGATGGTACCGGAATGCACACGGTACACAGAACCCACTCCCGGAAAGGACCAGAAGTCTCTCCGTGAATTTTCCTAATGAAATCACATAAAGGACATCAATCTGTGGTATCCCATAACTTTAACGCAATTTGTGGGCACTCCCTTTAACTTAAAGAGTGAGTGCAAGAACACTTTATGCGAAAGTAGTAGATCTTGAGGAAGTGAAGTGCCACCACCCACTGACACGGGCTGCACAGCTGGTGAATTACTCCACTGGCGGTACGTGTCCCATGAGACTAATTGCGAAAAATTACAAAACTTATCCCACAGGGACTGCGGTTCCATAGCGAAGTCTTCCATCGTCAGACAGACCTATCTTTAAGGAAAATCTTCAGTAGACGACGATAGGTCCTTCCTGAGTCCCTTTTACTTAATTACGAAACTTTGCCGGATGGCTCTGGACATAAACCGTTTAAATATGCGAGCACCGACGTCGACAGTTCCGTAAGACTTGGCAGTCACACGAGTGTAAGTGGGTGCGTTTGTAGACGATGCATTTGATTTTCATTGTTGATGTAGGAACTTAGATTGAGATTTAACTTTGATAGCTCTTTAGATTTTGTGTTTTAAGTTCTTGCAATTATGGTAGAGTATTGGGTGACAGATACTGCCGGAAGACTTGATGAAGCAGCAAATGAACACATAATTTGAACACATTTACAGATGCATCAGATTCTTATAATTTAAACGCAGGTAATGGCGAAATGAACGTATGTACCACAGCAAATTCATTCCTAATGATTTGCTAAGCACTACCTTATTACTCGCAGCTTTTCCTCGCTTATTTACAAATACTTTCACCGTTCATACACATTTTCCAGCATTTATTTAATTTCAATTTTCCAAGAGTCATGCTGCAGCTACGAGAGTGCTGAAGTTACGTGAAAAAACCTCACCAAGACATATTGCAGTTGAAATCGAAAACTCTCCCAATGAACACTTACTGCTACCCGGCTTGAATTCAGTCACTATCATAAACTTTTCCTTCTCAAATAGCATCGTCCTTGCATTTGTTGTCTTTTGAATTGCTGCACCCACTAAAATATGTGTTTTCTTTTGAAACTTCACATGTAGGTACCATCGAATGTGAACTTTAAAGTCTCGTCACACACGCAAACCACTACCCATTAACCTAAAAATACATTTTGACATGATACCTCAAGACCACCCACGTGCAGACCGCAACTAAATCTTCATTCTCAAGATGCCTAGATGTAACTCCATGCCAGACAGAGAAAGTAATTAAAAATCGCAAAAACAAAAAAGATGGACAACTTCCCTGCACCAACACATGAGAAAATACTCACATTTTCGTGCTTACCACAATTCCACCTAAAGTCAGACACTCGGGGAACTACTACTAGTCTGAGCTTAGCCCGTGCTATCATGTCACATATAATAAGAAATAGACCGCCCACCGAGCAGCTGAACAAGTGAAGCAAGTTCGATGCCATAACCCCACCTTGTGTATGTGTGCATCGTTCGTCCTGCAATGAGCTTGTGTTAACAAAACCATTCATTTTAACTGTCGCTCCCTTATCCTGGTCGCGCACTTAAGGAAAACCAATAAATTTACTCAACCATGAAGACGTTACATGATGAAAGGGGTTGGGGAGACCGTGCATGGGCTGGGAATAGTTCGCAGAAGGCAGGCAGCAGCCAGACCGCCACCCCACAAGCTGTTGCTGCTTTGGAATCGTTAGCAACTGGTTCAGTATAATTCATATGTGTCTGTGTATATGGATAAACGAAGCCAGTGTGCTGTGTTTAAACGTCATGCAACGCACAGCAGACAGTTTGGCGTTCATAAATGAAATCTATAGGGCCTGCACTTCTTCCTTTTTATTTAACGATGCATTTTGTTTTTGCACATTTTATTAAAGTGCCCTCTGTCAATAACGGTCTTATTTTTTTTCTTCTGCCAGACACTTTGTAGTTTTTGAAAGCATAAATGTGAGCTTTGTTTTACAGAAGATACAAAGTTTAATTCCTGAACTGAAACATAATATTTCGAAGATACTAACTTCATGATTCAAGGTAAAAAAAATAGAAAAAGGCTGTTTCTATTGACAGATTATATGCCCTGCCCGAATGCAACGATTAGATCGAGTTAAAAAGTCGAAGTTAACGGTAAGACGTGGATACACACATTTTAAAAACCCGAAAACCATTTTTTTTGTGTCATTTATTCTCAATGATTTATCATAGAAGTTAACACACAATAATATCACACCAGACAGGAAACACGTGCTGTCGTCAATTTGACACGTGAGCAGCTTTCCCACGATCAACAAGCAACGACTAACCAGCTTTCCCAGGACCACCGGTAATCAGATCGAACGAAGTGCAGAAGCGAGTATTGCAGTCGCAGCAATGATTTTATATTTAAGGTAGCTTTAAGTTGATTTAATGTTCAGTTATTTGGAAGAAAGCAGAATCGCTGCCCGATTAATAAAGTTTTTTTTTATGAACAAAAAACTTTAAAGAGTTTAATTCGATATAAAGGCGAATTTAGATAACATACATTTTGTCTTCTGAGCGCTTAAGGATACACGGTGAATTGATGAATGTACACACACACATCGAGTTCCAATAAGGACTTGACAATTTTGAGATGGGGGACACGAAATATTTTAACCATTGTTACTGACACAAAAGAGGTAAAGAATTGTATTATGAAAATGGTAAATTACGAGTCAGCCTTACTTACCACGGCCAATAGCAAGGGGTAGTTTGATAGAAAAGAAGTTATCTGCATAAATATAGTTGCGCCTAAATACTTACAAACAGCGGAAAATAACCAAAATAGCACTTACGATTTAAGAGCATTGCTTTGAATCAGATTATAGAGCAACAAATGTCATATGCCGAGCCCAAGTCTACCTTCGGTAGCCACATGCTTTATTCACGATTTTAGAATTACACTGAAGCACCGAGACTTCAATGTACCACCTACCAATATATATTTTAGGTATGTAAACGGACTGTCAAGGAAATCGCCAGTGTTACCCCTACTTAGACTGATCGACTACTCCAAAGATAGTGTCGTTGATTTGATCCAAATGGCTGGAATGGTATCTCGACCAGACCGAACAAATGCTTTGCTTTCATTGGGATTTGAACTGGGACTCCACTAAACAAGTGCAGGCAGTTAACCAACTGCGGCACCCTGCTATCGGGGTGAATGCGAGATCTTCTTGTATTTGCATTTGCAATAATATGTATTTCCAAATAACCATATTCAAACAAACTCATTCAAGAACCAGCAATGTTTCTTTTGATGGTAGATAGACTTTGATGACAGTCAATAGAGCTTCTAATGTGAAAACTGCACGCTATGCTGTCAAACATAGATCCTTTTAAGTCATATAAGCCTTTTAAAATGTTATCTATTTGCCGACGCTCTAATTTTCATAAAGGATTCATAAAGAATCCAGCAGAATCTTGTGTACGGTCGACATTATCTAAATTAAGAATATGAATAAGCGGGCCCATACACTATGGAGAATATCAATGAGCAGTGTGAGAGTATAGAGGCGTTCACGTTCTACTGCAAGTAGTTTAACCGGATCGAACGACCAAAAAAAAGCTTTCCATTGTTCACATTGTACTGCGCAATTGACAGACCTAATTTATGGAGGTAGTTTCGTGGCAACATCAAAACAACATCAACATCGAAGCGCCGTGATGGCAATGTCCTAAATAAACAAACGTCCCTAAATTCTTATTTATCATTTTCATTCACGCGCCCTGATGCTCACTCGTTGAAATAAAAAACTTTAATACAAATTTGTACCATGGTCGTGCTAATAGTGTTCACATTGTACTACGTGCTGCACGACCAATGGAAAAGTTGAATTTCCATGCGACCGCCCATACGACGGTCGAGTCGTGCGGATCGTTTACTTGTACGATCTAGTACAAATTGGTCTTTATGACCCGATCGAAATACGCTGTAGTACAATGTGAGCGCATCTATTAGCCCGGTCAGTCCTTGAGGGGTTGGGATGCCTTTTATAGAGTTAACGAATGTATCCATTTAAAACAAATGTCAGATTTACAAATCTGTAAGCATTTGTATATGAATCTGATATAGGCAATTTCACTACTCTCTAATTATTCTTGTAGACTAGGGATAGTTTTGGCCCAAGTCTTATATCTCCATCCTCCCTTATTTTATTTATTTAGTTTACATTGCATTCGAATCAACTCTGATGTAACTAAGTCATCCGGATTTCTTTAAATAGCCACGAGAATAGAGTGTTGGTCAACGATCCCACACCCACAAAATGCATATATATGTAGTATTAAGTTTATTGGATAAGCTTTATGTACATGTATTTGTCTAAACTAATGTGAAACAAATTCCTTTATGCAATGTATTTCAATGAATTAAATTCTTTTATGTTTAATTCATATCTGCGACATAAATATCTGCTATAAAGGGAATATCTCCCCCTGTTTCCTGTAAGTACGAGTATCCCTATTTAATTATTCATGTGAATTATTAATCGAATTATTCGAGGCTGTACCGGTGTAAAATTGTTCGACCATTTTGTTAGTATAAAAGAAATATAATTATCCGGACTGGATGCATCCGGTGTACATTCGGTGGCTAGCCAGAAATTAATGGATTCCGCACTAAACATTATTTCCAGTATTATATTCCGCACTAAACATATAAACCAGAGGGTAATGACTTTGTCTACGAGCTATTACACCTCCCTTCTGATGAATTTAAAAGTGGTCAAAACGACGGTCGTTTCCAGTTTCAATATATATTCACTTCAGTCTATGTTCTATCATTTAATATCTAACGAGTTAAAACACCGTTAGCGGATGGATGCAATTGTTCTACGATCATAATTGTTGTCTTGTTGGAGACATCACAGACGAGAAAATCGTACTCTTCGAGAACAGTAGGAGGAAGGCACAATAAAATCCTGGAGTCATGAACTCATAAGAAGTGTCCCGTGAAGTGGGTTTCCGTTCTTCTGATGCGAAACAGTCTGTTTGTATGTACATGGTATGTTATTTTGGAATTTTTCAATATCTTGAGTACCAGGCTACAAAAGAAAACCAAATAAAAGGAGAGGCGGTTATTTCTGAGCATACTTGCATTTTAGGGGTAGCTGTTTCATGCAGTTGTTATAAATATGCACATGTCTGCACAAAGAACAATGCTTTTAAGGAATGCTGGTTTTGGAAAGATAGCACGTTAAACAATATACATACATACAACGCAAAATGTCTAAACAATTTGATTCTTCAATAATCTTAATTTATCTGTTTTTGATTTTCTTCTAGGAATCCTTAGAAAAACATGTATTGAAGATCAAATGTTTTTCGTCTTAACTCTGTACGTAAGCTGCATTTACATTGTTTCACACGTAGTTCAAACGGGTCGAACGACCACTTCAGTGTAAACGATCCGTAGGACGCGACCGTTGTATGGCTCAACTTTTCCCGTTGGTCGTACCGCATGTAGTTAAATGTGACCACTAGTAGTTCAAATGCTCATTCACTTTTTTGATTATTTTTGATTAATGATTAATTTAAATAAAAATTATGATTTCTCTATAGAATTAAGAGTCGTTTGTTTGTTTCGGACATCATAACCAGAGAGAGAGAGAGAGGAATGTGCGCTCCGATGTTGAATGTAACGCAAAAGTTTTTGGGCATGCGGCCCCGAGTAGCATATCGTATCGACAAATTGCTGAGCGTGAACGCCGCTAATCAGTTTAGTATTACGATTTCTGTGCGAACAAAGAAAATTCGATCTCCCTCATTCTATTTAGAGGATTTGGCTTTTTTCGTAGTTCGCCGATCGATCGGATATCTTAAGGAATGTCATGGAAAAGGGCACTAATGTGAAAAAAAAGTCATCACTTCATCAAATTATATGAACTGATGTTCTAATAAAAGACTGCTCGGTTTATATGAGCGAATTTCTTTTGATTTTTTTTAAGTTAAAACCGTTATTTTCGATAAGTCGGATTATGTTCGCTTTTGCCTTTACCGCATTTGCATTCAGAAAAAAAACTTCTTTCCGAATTCCTGATGTTGAAGAAAATGTGTAGAATTTAACTGCCCAATAAGAAAATATATAACTTTTTCAACCGAGTTTCACTCAACCATGTTAAAAAGTATTCTAGGCTTTGTGCCTGAACTGGACTAAATAAATATCTACTGTAATTCAATTTTTCAACCGACGTGCAGAGTATTCAGTTTTACTTGGTGGTAACGTTTTTTGCGCTGCTAATACTTATTTATCAATATCTTAGATTTGATTATTATAGACTAAATCTGTCCAACATTTTGCAAAGTGTTACTCCCTCTTACGCCAACTACATGCGATAAAAGATCAAATAAAACGGACTTATATATGGTATACTATTGATTGTTGGGCCAGTTCATATAACCGAAAGTTTATATTGGAAATATTGCAAGCTAAATTTAAATGCACCCCCTGATCTGTGTGTCAAAAATAATTTGTATGGCCCCAAGAAACACCCACAATGCTCACAGAGTATTTCCTGTCTAGTAAAGCTTCTCAAACTTGACCGTTCGGAGTCGCCATAAAATTGTAGGTCCCTTTCACTTGTGAGAGAACAATAGCACGCACAACACGAGTGGTTGCGAGAATCTAGGCCCTGGATTTCTACGGGCTATATTAATACAATACAATTTTAATACAAATTATTTTTTGCGCAGCTTCTATGAATTTTATCAGATTCAAATTTTCTGAAAGTCTTGTAACTAGCTTTTCGAACAAAAATGTATTCGAACCAATTCGAAGCTCTGTCAGCACGCACGCCACTGACATTTCCCAATGATGACAGCTGAAATGACAAGTAAACTGGCAAATTAATTCGAATTTTCGAAATGTCATTTGCCGGATGAAAAAAGTTTCACTGTCAATTTTGCTACCCCTGCGTTTTTTGAGCGGTTGATTGTGTATTTTTAGTGAACTCATTGCATTTTATTTGTTTGTCAACAATAAAGTGGTTTTAAAAAACACATCAAAACAATGTCAAATCAGTTCGTGGATTGTGGGTCATTTCGTACGTATATAATCGATAAATAAACATTCCAAACGATGACTAGGATCAGTTTTTCGTCTTTCAAGCAGAGAATACGGAATTCAAATGGACACATTCTGCAAATTGGCTTCTGATCAACAGCTATCTCGATTTGAAAGAGGAATTTCGAGATCCAGGTACAAGAAATAGAGACTTATGGATTCGGATTGCTGAAAAATTTCACGATAATGGCTACGAGATCCCGTACGACCTGCTGGATAAAAAATTTCGCAATCTAAAAGCCACCTATTATCAGGTAGGATATTGACATTTCACGACTGGAAGAAAGTAATTTAGTTTATTTGGTTTACTAGGTTAGAGAAAGAAAACGCCAATCAGCAAATAAACAGATCAAGTGGGAGTATTACAAAGTGTTTGAAGACCTATTACAAGACGAAGAAACACTTGTAGCAGCGTCCGCCTTAACTATTGAAACGCCATCAACCACAATCGTTCAAGAGGACCCGAGATTGACAAGTTTTCGTTCGTCAGTATATGTACCTGTGGTAAGTCTTACAATGGTAGACTTGTAACAGGACGTCGAAATTGTTTCTGCTTTCACGCAACTTTTGAATAAAACCATGTTTATTTATTTCGTTACTAAATGTGTGACAAATAATTTATTCCTTTCCCAAGGATGGTCGTAAAAGGAAACGAACGATAAGTAAATCAAAGAGCCCAAAGGAAACCACAAAACTTGTAAATATCGAACCCGTAGTCGATGCACTTGACGACGAAACCATGGAGGATAGCGAAAAACCAATTATTAATGGAGAACATCGATTCAAGGAGGAATTAGCACCAGGCGACGGTACAATAATGGAAGACTCACAAGATGGAACATTTGATGATGAGGATGAGGAATACGAAGATGATGCCAGTGCCAACTATGAAGGTCAATCGATTAGTAAAAAGAATTTTAGCACACTGGAAGCAAAGAAAATACAAGCTGAGACACGATACTTTCATAAGAAGGCAGATTACTTTGAAAAACAAACACTTTGCCTTGATATACAAAGGAAATTGATGATTATGCAAGCACATAAATTAAAATTAGAAATTGAACGAATGAAAAATGAAAAGAAGAATGACACATTTACCAGCTAGGAGAACTTAATCTGCAGACAGTATAAGTTTAATAAGTTTAATGTTATCTTTTGTCTGTATTAAATAAAGAAACATTGGGTAACATTACGCTACATTACGAAATACGTTTTAACGAAAACTTCCCACTTAAGACTTTAAATGTTTAGTTAATGTTTCTAGAATAATTCTATTTGTTTCGTTTCTCACCATCTTAATTTTGCAACAGAACTAATCTGAGTTTTTATATTCTAGAAATTTGATGAATTATTTCACACTAATTTTCGATTGTAAAATATATTCAGTTGTTTATTGGAAATAATTATGTATATGATGAGTTGGAAACACAGACGTAAAGAAGTCAAACAAAAAAAACGATGACATCTAAAGTGAATGAAAGACAACAACAATAAGACGAAACGAATCACAGTTTTCTTTAATTGTATCCTCATAAAAATGTAACCAAATCAGAAACAGATGATCTTAATTGAAGTATGAACTGTATACGCTCATTATTGAAGGCGCTCTTATTCAAATCTAAATAAAGACTTCCGATTTTGAAAATTGTTTAAATATTTAAAAATCTAAAATTTCTCGAACCCATATCTCACTGATCTTCCTTTTTCTTGTATCTATTTATAAACATTAAGCGTCCTTTAATGATGACATTTCTTCTTGTGGTAATAATTTTACTTGTTGGTCACCATTTAGCGACTACTGGCGGAATTTCTTCGGAAAGGTTTTTTTTTCCGACAAAATTAATTTCGATGTGTGAACTTTGCAAAAACATCAGTGACACCATGCAAGCTACTAGTGTGGTCTATCCAATTCATTGCAGTCTTAATTTACATGTTGTTGTGGGTATTTATGGAGCAACTTCAGCAAACAAGTCAGCTTGCACAAGATTCCACTAAAAATAGATGGCATCTCCACTGTACGGTAGACGAAATTTTTAAAACGAGCGATAATTTGAAAAAAAAAAATGGGAATGTCTAAAAAGAAGCCTGATACTTCATCAATCCTCGTTCGTCGAAAGACTATTTTACAAGAGAAAGCTTATTTTTGATTACATTTTATTTTGTAAGCGTATTTTTGCTCGTCAACAACAATGGAACTGCAAAAATGTGGAGACACGAAGGATCACTCAATCGAAATGGAAGCAGCGTTAAAACGTTTCGAAAATGTTTGCAATACACTAGAAGACGAACATGCAAAACTGCTTGCATTAGAAAAGCGAAGGCAACAGCTGAACGATGATTTGGAGCGCCTGCGAAGAGAAATCAAAACAGAAAAGAAATATTTTCGATCTATGATTGATGAGCAGATTATGGTTGACTCGGAAAGTAGTAATCAAAAATATGGAAATGAACAACTGCTTGAACTTGCCGATCCAATGACTCTTGACACTGGTACTTATATATATTTTCATTTTCATAGAGTTATTTATGTTGTTTGTTTTTGTGTATATAACTGCAGGTGCGATAAAGGAATTCATAGAAAATGAAAGGGATGAACTTGTCGCTTACGGAAAAGAAGCTGAAGGCGACTTCAAACAATGCAAAGTTGATTACATCCAGAGGAAACCTGAAGAAATTGTTGGAAATCTAGATAATAATCAAATGGACATAGCCATGACCTGTGCCAAAAATGCAGAGATTGACTTAGATAAAGAAAAGTGCAACAATTACTAGGTACAAGAAGGATGCTGTTAAAAAACAATTTCATATTAAATTCATACCATACAAAAATGAATACCACTCCTTGACCAAATAAACGATGTCCATGTTTATTCAAAAATAATACAAAAATATACAAGTTTTAACATTGTTCTTTCACAAACTGCTTAAATGCTTTGTGGTATTGCTGAAAGTCTTTGGTCACATCTTCTAAATCTGACTTCTCTAAATGATCAATGAATGTGTTGTAAATTTGTCGAACCAGCTGTAAGAATATCCAATTGAAAACAAATTGCATTCACCCAGATTCAAAGTAAAATACCTCTCGAATTCGTGGAGTTCCATTATGCGTGGCAATAGCTTCCATTAGAATGTTAGGAAATTGTTCGTAAAATTTCAAAAGATTTATGTTCATAACTTCGACCGTTATTATAAAGATACTTGTCAGATAGCACATGTGGAATCTCTAAAAAAAGATTACAAACATGACTCATGAAAAGACAAAAGTAAGTTTCATCAATTCAATAAACCTGAAGCATCTTCTCGCAGACAGCTGCACTCTGCATGAATACATGTGATTCTCCTACAAACAGCTTAAGTATGTACAATGCCCAACGATAGGAGGCGCACGATGACACTTTACTGCATTCCATGCGAAGTTTTTTGAAGTCATCCTCAGACAAAGAGTCATAGTCACGTGCTATGAACTCTTCGATTTGCTTGCGATTCGAAGTGAAGCGTAAAAGGACTTTTGGTATAAAATACAACAAACATATGATAATGTCAGACTTTGATGTGTGCTTCAGGCCGCCCAATAGATTTTCCATCATTTCGTCCGTCATATCCCACTAGAAAAGAAATCCTTGTCAGTTGTGAGCAGGAAAATAAAAAGCATATGAATATAACATACGTCCCACGAATCAATGTCCTCATTGAAATCCAAACAGTCACACAGACATTTCCACACCGCATAGGTATCCTCAGCAGACTCTACTGTTCGAACACTATTGAGCAAGGCATCAAAGATAACCTCTGGAATATTGACGTCTTTGATTGCTTTTGGATCCTTTGGAAACAAACATACATACATGTCGGAGCTTTGAATACAAATTTGTACAAACTTACGGAATGGCTGATAATAATTTGGAATATAGTCGTGCTCAGTCCTTTGTAATTTGGCAAGTGGCACTCTCTTAGTGTCAGACCAACTGATAAGGAAAAATTGGCCCAATTGAATGGGAGAGTACGTCCTCCGTCAACCTTCAACTGATAAAAGTTTATCAAATACTGATTAACGTTTTAAGCTTGTCGATATACCTGCAAAAATTTAGAAAACCCATGAACTGTTCCAATGTGTCGCTTCCAAATGTTCGCTTTTAAGTACTGCGTATAGTGTTTAAGTACATATTTCTCCACCTCATAGTTCGAGTCTAGGATCTTGTGAAAATTGTTGTGTAAAAATGTATCAAGAACCTCCAGAAAATGAGCATTTCGTATCCTGTACAGTGTATTGTGCGCTGTTATCTCACTTGTGAGTAGAAGGAATCCACCTTTAACCTGAAATAGATCAATGTTTTGATAAAATTGACTATATTGCACGAATCAAGGATCTTACCTCGACAGTGAATTCGTCTTCTTCATTTGAGCATAGCCAATCCTTTTTTTGATGTGCAAATTCAAGTAACAATGGTAGCTGCAGTTCAACGAACTTCCGATGCACATCAAAGTGTCCAGCCTCAATAGGGGTGTTGTCTATGTCCACCGTCAACTCTGGCACGAAGCACGAGGCAATCAGATCTTTTACAAATGCTAAATTATTTTCCATTGGATTGTATATTCTGCTCGTATTGTGTACAAAAAAGTGCAGTTTTTCAGCGTCAAGTGATTAAACACTGGTTCAACCGGTATTAACTTATTAAGTAGCTAAATCATTTTCTTCATACGAAAAACCTTTGTAGATTTGATAGTATTTTGCGATGCAAAAATGTATCATTGTTTACCATTCGAATAAGTGTCATTAAGTTACGAACGCCCGGCCCCGAATGATGCCAAGTTTAGAATTATATTATGAATAAATTATTGGTCATGTTGATTTCATGGTTTTTGGTTTTTTTGAAAACGAATTTGTTATTAGACATATGTCTTTACCAAATAATGTACATATATCTATTCACATAATTAATAACAATCCCGCTTAAGTATTTCTTTTATTAAGACTATATGTCAAACATTTTTAATGCATGCTTACTTCCAAGTCTACATTCGACGAACACCGCCCTTTTTCCAAAATTGACGGCAACGCATTGCATCGCATGTCTTGCGCATTGAATGTTACCATTCAACTGACGTGGTAGAAGCGGCGAAAAATTGAAGAGTTGTCAACTATTCAGAAAAAGCCACCAAGAGTAGGGTACAACGATTTAAAAAAAATAGTTTTCTAATAAAGTTAAGCATTTAGTTCTAGTTTTCAATAAAACAAATTCATAGTGTTCAAAATGGGCTTACCGGAAATATTAAAGTTCGATGATATGGTGAAGGATTTCAATAGAATGAACAAACGACAAGTAAGATTTTCCAACACGATGCCATCCGAAGTGGTTGATTGTCACCCTTCACTGGCCAATTTGGCTACGTAAACAAAATTCATAAATGCACATTGAATGCTAATGTTTTATCCGTTTGCAGAGTCTGTATCAAATTCTTAGCTTTGCTATGATTGTTTCATCGGCACTGATGATCTGGAAAGGTTTGATGGTGGTGACTGGCAGTGAATCTCCAATTGTTGTTGTATTAAGTGGTAGTATGGAGCCGGCGTTCCACCGAGGAGACTTGCTATTTTTAACCAACTACAAGGAGGAACCAGTGCGTGTTGGTGAAATTGTTGTCTTCAAAGTGGAAGGAAGGGACATACCCATTGTTCATAGAGTGATCAAATTACACGAAAAGTAAGTTGCTTGTCATGTCCTCAGGAATATGCAAAATGTAATCAAAATGTTCATTCGCAGGAGCGATGGTTCAGTGAAATTCCTAACAAAAGGTGATAATAATAACGTCGATGACAGAGGTCTGTACGCTCCCGGACAACTGTGGTTAACGAAAAAGGATATCGTCGGCAGAGCTAGAGGTTTCTTACCATACGTCGGTATTATCACAATATTCATGAACGAATATCCCAAAGTTAAGGTTTGTACCACAACAATATCCACGGCAACAAAGACTGAATGAATATATTTTTGTTTTTTTTTTTTTTTTAGTGGGCAATTTTATCTATTTTGGCGATATTTGTTTTACTCCATAGAGAATAGTTTGGCGCTTCCTTTAGCAGGCGAAAAAAGAAGACGTCAACGTACAGAAGATATTTCCGCAGCCAATAAAATAATCTTGTGAAATGCATTTCTGATTTTCTTAAACTTAAGCGACCGAATAGAGAATTTTGTCGTTCTCTGAGGACTGTTTGTTTCCCTTATTTCTTTAATGTAAAATTGGCAATGAAAAATAAAAAAAGTACTCAATTTTTGGAAAAGAGAAACACAAATTTGAATATTTTGGTCTGTTATTCATTGGTTGTGTTCAAAACAAATAAACTTGTCCACCTCGTTAGGGACAAACAAAGCTGGACGATAGCCAAAACAGAGAAGTTAATTTTTAGTGTCTTCGAAAGATATATTCTGCATGATGCATATGAGTGGGATGCACGGCGAAGACCACATATGCACGTATGTGCACGAGAAAATATAACCCCAAGCTCTACAATCAAATAGAATCCTCTCGAAAAAATGTTGCTGACTTTGCAAAAGACATGTATTCTTTTTCCTCTTTCGGCTCTTCAGTTCAGGGTGAACCTGGCCTCAGCCAACAAGCCATTCCAGCTGGCACGATCCTTAGCCACCTGCCTCCAATTTCGCACGACAAGTTTGTTAAGGTCATGGTCCACTTGAGTGCGCCATTGCCTTCGTGGTCGTTCCCCAATGCGAGGATATGAATGCTGGATGATTTTAAATGGAAACTAAGAAGTCTTTGGTATCGAAATAAGACCGGGAGCAGTCTACGCTTAGTCGCATTAGTTTAAGGCAGACGTCTCAAGCTGCCAATTAGGAATAGATAAAATCAAAGTGAGATGGTACACTTTATTCCGGCTATATATTAGGCAACATTTTGGTTAAATTGTCACATTCCATAAGTTCCTCAAGCCTGAGCTCTTCATTGCATTGACTTTCGCAACATAGGCTTAGAAATTTCATTAATGGGTGTGGAATATACATTCGCATCCTAGATGACGGCAATGTAGGTATATGGGTGTCCTGACTGTCTTATGGCTGTGTCTCCCTTAGACCAATGAGGGCACTAACCGAATTCTTAGGCTCTTCAACCGTACTTTCAACTTTATGCACTTATTCAACCGGATGCACTTGAGAACGCATGCAACAGTCGGTGAGGAAAGTGTTGGGGGTAACTTAAGGTTACATGCCTGAGCGCAACGTGGTTAATCCACGAAATTGCCTGCGATGTAGAAGTCGTCTCATGTTTGGCAAGAATAGGGATCGGTGTTTATATCCACTCATATTCGTAGAAAGTAATCTGGACTGGATGAATACAGTCTACCCTCTAATCTAAACTAGACTCTAATCTGCATTCATCACATGAAATAATTCCGGAAAATCTAATCGCATATAGAAGCCATGTCCTTGTTTTGTTTACAGAATAAGGATTGGGCCCTGTGGTTTTGTTTTATATATAGAGAAGGAAACTATAAACGGACCTCAGATTCATAATTAGTCTAGTCATTCCATTACTACATTCATAATCTACGTAATCTCTTTATATCAGCAGTTTGGTTTCTGTAAAAATCATAGGTACGCAACTTAACTAGATGCAGTACATATGTAATTACAAAGGGGCATAGCTGCAGTATTCTTAAATTTGAAAAGTCATTTGAAACTGTTGATTTAGACTTATGTATTCAAAAGTATTCAAAAGATATTCAAAACCGAAAAGAAAAATATCGATGAAAATGAAAATTAACTTTGGGGTCACTCAGGGCAGGGTCTCTTAGATGACGTTAATCGGCCAAAAGAGGAAAGATGTCCTCAAATTAACAAATTAATTAATTACGTTCTAAGAAAAGTACAATAATTGTTTGAAATAAATTTAGATTAGATTTAAAACTAAACATAAGTAAGACGAATGCACCAATTCTGCAAAGCAATTTAGACAGTCTTGTAATTACTTACTTACCAGGCTGACGAACCACGAAGTTTCCGAGCTTGAGCATCTTGCATCCACTATGACTTGGTCTTGATACCGGATGCACGCACTTTCATTTTTTCTCGAAACAGACACTACCTTGTTATTATGTATACATATGTCAGAAGCATGGGACACAGCCAAGATTTTTGTGAAAAGGAAAAAGAGTATAGTGTGTTATAACGACCAAAACAAAACATTGACTATGTCGAAGGTACAATAAATAGCTGAGCTGAGACTACCCGAATGGATCAATAGGTTATAATTAAAAACAATTATTGCATATTTACGCTGACATACTCTGAGTATTCATACAATTTAGCATCTAATGCTAACACAGAGTTAGGAAAAGTATGCTGAATGATCCTAGGACGAGCTAAAATAAAGTATAATAATTTAATTTTTTTCGTGTGTTTTGGTATAAAACGAAATTTAATTACTGTCCAAACTTGCCGTATTTTTATATTGCCAGCGTATAAGTTACATATTATCGAGGAAAATTATATCATTTACAGTCGCAAATGATTTAATTTTAATTTAATTTAACTGTTTTAAGTTAATAAGTTGTACATCCTTCACAAATAAAGAATATTAAGACAATACAGCAATTGCTTATCGTCATCATCGTACTTTGCTCACATAAATCGGTCTTCGCTTATTGCCATTACATGGAGTGTAACATATAGCATGACAATGAAAGAGTGACCTTCACCGTCATCTGCAAAAGTGCACAAAAGAAAACTGTGATTACAATAATTTAAATGCAACCATAGACCCACAAACTTTCTCACTGCTTCATTTACCGGATTGAGAGAACATTTCATATATGCGCATAGCAGAATACTAAATGTAATTTGATTTTATCTTGACGACATTGATGTTCGAGTAGTGAATGAACTTTGAACATTGTTTACTTATAGTGTGGAGAGAAATTGTAAGTCGTGTTGAAGTTCGCAAAGGAACGAGTTTCTTTGGGTATTTCAAAACTTATAAGATCCTACAGTCTGCGAGATATCTCACTTAGATCAAAATTGTGGCTCTTATGTTGCCGTAAGAACGGCTAGCAATGACTTTAGATTAAGGAAATAACGACAATTCAATGAACAAATCATAAACGCGGCGACTGATAGCTTGTGGTCTCAAAAAAGGACCACAATTGGCAGCTGTAACTTCGGAGTAGTCGGGAACATGGTCAACGTATCTGCAGTGAATTCAATATCGAGATCAAACGAAGAATGACGTACCCCAAAAAGGAATTGAGATACGTGCACAGTTCCCTCTCGAAGAACCATGAAAACTTTTGAGACAATATTAAAAGGCAGACGATGTTGGTTGCATTTGAGTTAATGGCATCTAGAAAAAAAGCTAAACCAACAAAACGCCCAGACAGAATTCCAGCCAGATGTCTTACGATTCTGGCGCCTAAGTAGATAAGTTGTGGCAAGGAGTGCATGGATTCCTACCAAGCGTCACATGTGGCATTACAATTGGGAAAGGACGCTACCTTTTTAGTCAGCTTGCTCGAGATCGCGGAAGCTTGAGTGACTAGTTCGTTAGTCAGGTTCAGATCAACGTTGGAAATCCGATTCTTTATG
The DNA here is from genome assembly GCA_916610145.1 of Eristalis arbustorum. Classification (NCBI taxonomy): domain Eukaryota; kingdom Metazoa; phylum Arthropoda; class Insecta; order Diptera; family Syrphidae; genus Eristalis; species Eristalis arbustorum. The sequence goes on along the minus strand of OU744316.1, from coordinate 17,160,065 downwards.
TAAGATACAAGTTGTACGTAGTACGAATGTACATGTGAATAATTTCAACGGTATATGTATGCCAATATAGTTTCGAATTAATAATCACTTTATTAGATACGTAAACGTCGAATGGTAAGCAGAACAAATTGTATATCATTACTGATCCGATGACATTTATTATCATCAGATATTAGTGAATATATAACCTGCAACGAACCTACATAAGTATATCAGAAGCTGCAATCATCTTACAAGATAATACACACGATATCAAGGGATGACACAGCCACTACTACGTTGCACGATAGCTACTATGAGTAAATTAAAAAGAGTTCAGAATTAAAGCGGCGTATTGTACGTTCCGTAATTGTCATGTTGAGTAAGTAATTGCTACATTATTTTCTAGGAAATTAAGCAGAGTACTTAAGAGAAACAGAAATGATGAAGCGCAAAACGATGTACGACTTCACTTTTCTTTGTGCGTATATTTTAAATTGTATTCTGTTCAACAAAAGCATCTAACACACGCTCTCCTAAAAGTAATGCATGACATTATCCCTACAACGAAATGTAATTAATTGTTTGAAAATATCACAAAAATGCTTTTTTCAATGAAGGGCTACGAACATACATATATATCTAAGATATAAAAATTATCCACCCAACGTTTCTGAATATGAATGTTGAATATTACTAGACGGTGAACGAAAATCACATCGTTGCGTGATCTTAACCGTTTTAGAAATGAAGGAATAGAACATTCTAATATGAGTTTTTATGAGTCTGGAAATTCAATTTTATCCTGTTATCACAGTCGCATTAATGACAGTTAGATCAACTTGTATAATCTGGAAGAAAAGAAATGTTCGAATTGATACTCTATGCTTTATTCCTTGCGCAATTGCCATCTGCTTGATATAACACAGAGGCTGACTGACTTTCTTAATATCATACTTGAGAAGAAGTCCGTTCAACTGCTTGCTTACGCGAACTACATTGTTGTGATTGGCCGAACATAGCGAGCAATCAATGAGGCGACATCGAAGCGGAAGCGGCTAAAATGGGGCTAGCGGTAAACCAGTGCAAAACAAAAAACAGGTTGTCATCATGGAGCACAACAACATTGACGTCTCGGACAGAGTGTCATAGGGGCAGCAGAAACTTTGATGAAGTCAAGGACTTCGTCTTCTTGGCTTTGTACCAGTACCGAGCTCAAACGCAGAATTACTCTTCCCAATCGCTGTTTCTTTGGGCTCAAGACCCGATTTAGTAACAGAGCCATCACTAGAAACTCCAAGCTGGCTTTATATAACACTCTGATCATCTCTGCTCTGTTTACGTTGATGGCCATGAACTGTACGGGCTGTACATCGGCATGCACCTAGTTAAGCGAATTCGGATTCAATACTTAAGATGGATAGGTCATGTAGAGCGGATGGGCACCACAGCTCCGGCCCGAAGAGTCTTCGATATCGAGCCATTGGGACAGCGCAACAGATGACGGCCTCGAAAGAGATGACACATACAAGTGGAAAAGGATCTCAACCAACCATTCGTTCTTTCGTTCAGACATAGAGAATATTGGAGGAGTGTCTGATGTCGATCGCAATGTGATCAATCTGGTTGACGGTTGATTGGAAATCATCCTTGCTATCGTCATCCTCCTTCTTTTTTTTTCACTCATTTTTGTTTTACTTTGAATTCATTAACTTACATGCTAGACAAAAATGCTTAAAACTAGCTTAACTAACTTAAGAAATTTTCTTACTCCTATCCTACTGACCCTATACGGGTACTCTAAGCTATTCTAATCGTAATTTCGTAAATTTGTATATGCCTTTCGGCTTATGCTATGTTTTTTTTTTTTTATAGTGTGAAAGACACAGCGTTTTACTTTTATTTGTTTCGCCCAGAAAAATCATCCTCCTTCTCCGTCGGGTAGTGTGCGCAAATCAGACTGACGTTCCCGAATTTAGAAATTTTCTATGGTCTGTTCAGGAACCTCACATTTCACGTGCAGAACCGGAAAATCATTATTCTTTAATCGTTTGCTGTGGTCGTCAACTGTGAATCAGGCCAGTTTAGCCTAGAAGTGTGTTTGCTTCACATCAAGAAGTATCTAGCTAGCATTGTCAACTGTTTGTGGCAACCAATATTTGCATAGTACAAGCCAAAGCAAGATCCTGATACACCAAAGGCATTTGGCAAAATTTGGTATTAAGCTCTATTGTCGAAAATGCTTGTCTTTGGTAGACTTCTAGATAGACTTCCGTTTAATTCAGTTCTTCAGCTTGACCAACAATGACCATCGCCTGCTACTTGTTACCTCATTCTACTTAGATCTTTCGCTTATATTCGTTTCAAAATTTACCAGATTGACATTCGGTAGCGTGTATCAATGTGTATTGTACTGGGAAAAGAACAATACAGTGGAATTTAATGTTTCCTTACATACTGCTCTCTCCTAGCGAGTAATCAAGCATCATCAATGAATGACGCTTGTGTCGATGACACCGAAAGGCTATCGTATGTGTATCAACACAACACTTGGTTGGATTAATTACATATTAAATGTCGCCAAAATACTGCAAAATGTCTACGTTTGGCTTGTAAGCACAATAATCCGCTCATATCTGGTCTGATGCCTCCAAGGCAACCCACCCTGCACCATCCAGATTGAAACGACTCATAGCAGACAACAATGTTCCACAATTAATGTACTATACTATCTCACATCCACATACAGTGGTTCCGCAGTGGAAAAAACACAAAGTAACATTTTTATTCCCGCCGAGATGGTAATGGTTTTTCGATTCTACAAATATCAGAGTTGTTGACTTTTGGTGATTCTTTGCGCTGTATCACTAAAGACCACTATCAACGGCAGAAATACTGAAATCTGTCTTCTACTAAAATATTCTGTATTGTCCTGGTAACACCATTAGGCAACTTTTGGATTAACCCGGAAACATCTGGAGCAAATGCCCAGGATACCGCTATATATATCCTTGGTATTATATGCTTTTGCTGTATACACAATTCTGTCCCCTGCAAAAATAATATCATCAGCAGCGTAGGCATCAATCAGAAAGGATGCTCTGACGACACATGTTCGACAACAGGTGAAGATGATATTCATCAAATATTGATGAATCCTTGGATTATGCATTTAAGGACTGCACCGAGAAGAAAAGAATCGCATCGAACTGCAAGCTTTATTAGGTAGTTTTTCTTATTTTATAACTTTCCATTAATCTTAATCTTGAGCTCCATCATGAATTTTTGGACCGCGATAAGACCTAGTAGGGAAACTGGCTCTTATACTATGTGTCAAGTTTTATTTAGATCGGTCCAAAGTTTCAAATTACGGATTTATTTCCAACTCGCGCATACAACGGGACGACTGGGCGAGGTGCTGTGTCCATTTTAACAAATAACACTCAAGCCAGCTAGGCAATTGCATCCCTTACCTACATGATTTCACCCACAATACCCTTCTCGCAAGGAATGTCCTCTCCCCCCATTTTTATCCGTTTACACCTTTGTACAGTAATGTGCATTGACAGATACAAAAAAAGAAAATCAATCTCTTATCAAAATCGTGTACATAAAATTTAATTTTTGAATTTCAAAAATAAAGATTATAGTACACACAAACATGTAGGACATCTGAACACTGAGGGGGGTAATTTTTATTTGATAATTTGGAAGTAATCACACAATTCAGGTGGAGTAAACAAGATTTATGATTATTACTCCAGACCACCTTCGGACAAGCTCAAGCTCAAGAGAATAACAAAACTACATCGATAAGAATGTTTAATGAACCCAAATAATACCCGAAAGTGAACATGTTAACGACAATGCATCGGGAATCAATTTGATAAAACAAAGTTCGAGTTCTAAAATGATTTGCAAGCAATGATAAGGAAGAAAAACAAATAAATTCTTGTAACAGACAGAATTTGATTGAATGACGAAAGTGGGACATGCGACTTTCTTCGATTTCAACTGTACAGACTTATCGGTCTTTATGTTATTGAAAATATATTAATCACAATTAATTATATTGAAACGTACTTCACACTTGCATACTCATTATCAATTATTTAAAACGCATTTTATAACAAATTAAAATAGGAACATTACAGATTATTGCCATAGGTTCACAGAGCGAAGGGTCTATCTACAAGATTTGTTTACTCCCTGATAACTTTCTCCTGGTACTGAATGGTTGATTAAAAGCAGGTTTCACGCATGCTCTAAGAGCAACCAACCACAACTGCAATCTTCTAGACAGATAAAGAAGTCACCTCTTCGACAGACTAACAGTGATTACTGAAACCATAATATGTAGGTGTGTGAATACGAGTTTAAGGAGAGAGCAATCTTGGTTTTATTCTCACGTTGTTTACCGAATTTTTCGTTGGTGTGTATTTTATTTTGTTTCGCTGTCCACGGCATTTCAAGCCTTCGCACATTTATTACCTTCAACAACAAGTAAAAATATAAATTGCCTCTATCAAAAAAAAAAATAAATACATACATTTTTCACTGCCACGGTTAGCTGTGACTACGTTGTCCGTTTAAAGGGAGGTTTCACTAGAAGTGCCAGCTTAATAAAGAATCAGTTTGAGTCGATCAGTGAAGTTGCAATGATCACATCAATTCTATTGACTGGATTAACCGTCCTATTTTTGTACATTTCGTATCGCTATGCGATAAAGAGACCTAAGGGATATCCTCCAGGTGAGAACTAAGAAATAGTTAAATTAATTTTTTTTGCGTTCAATTGATGCACTATCTAAAATTAATTATTTTGTTTGTGTGATGTTTCCAAAGGTCCTCCGCGTATACCAATATTTGGAAGTTACCTCTTTCTTATGCTAGCCAATAAGAAATGGCTTCACAAAGGTGCACTCTGGTTCAGCAAAATCTACAAATCGGATGTGATAAGTCTGTATATTGGAGGATTCACTGCATATGTGGTGCACAGTCAAGAAGGAGTGCGAGAAATCTTAAATAATAGTGCATACGATGGCAGACCTGATCTCTTCATTAGCCGCATGAGGGATCCAAATTCATTGAGAAAAGGTAAGAGCTTGTGTCCCATGGAAACTAGCTATTTGCAAGTAATCAGTGTTGCTTACGGAAAAGGACCTAAAGTGCTTATGTGAATTATTAAGTGAGTTTTACTACTAATTGTAACGATTGGTTTCTATCATTCGCCTAAAATAATTTGTGTTTAAAATTGGTCAACATCATTCTATTTCCTTTTTTTAAAATACAATTCCACCCTACTGTCGTGTGTATAGCTAGTTTGGTTTTGAGTCACTGTCGTTCACCTAATATTAAAAAATACATTTTTTTAAGTATTGCTCGAAATTGTGGCAGCGTCCTACTACAAATCGCATTAATAATAATATTTGAATTATATTGACTTAATTTTGGCTTACTACCTCCATTATATCGGATTGCAGCCGAGAACAGATAAGTGCAAAATGCATATGTGCAAAATTCATATAAATGCACAACGTTTTTTTTTCGTCTGTTTTCAAACCGGTTAATATCAAAAACCGGAAATTGAAAACTCAACGTTGTGCACTTATCCGTTCTCGACTGTATATCTATTTTTTAAAAGTACAACAAATCATGATACGTGTATAGTTACTATCAGCAATGCTCCTTTTCAAATTCGCACACTCATGCTACTACGGCCCAGAAGAATAAAAATTCCACTATCAACAACTTTCAACCTTAAGCCTCTAATGATGATGAGTAAGCAAAAATAATCACGCCAAGAAATGTAATTATCATGAAAAGAATTATGTTAATCAAATAAATATATGCTATCAGTAATTTTGAGCATCGAACTCGAATGTCTTCGAACGCTTCCGGATGTTCTACAATAATTGGTCCTTTTTCTGAAGCTGATTGTTGATTTTAATTATAATTCGATGAACATTACAAAGTGCATTAAGAGTATTTAAATGCAGGACAAAGAACAATTTTAGATTATCATCTATACTTCGATGGTTGAACTTTTTTCGATTGCATTCATAAAGTGTTTATAATTTGGTTAATAGTTATATTTTTATTAGTTACACATAACCAGGATATGGGGTATCTGAATGAACTTTCTCGAAAGACATGCATTCGTAGTAAGCATCAGTACTTACATCAGTATGGTATCCAAGCGCATAGGTCGATCATTATGAAATGTTAACATTGCGTTAGCATTGCTCAGGATATTTGAGCTAAATAATACAAATAGGATTTACTAGGTATACATTTATAAAATCGTTCTTTTCGCATTTAGGAACATATCACATTGATTCAAAGGGAAACAAAAAAAATATGATATGTTTTTAAATTACTGATAAAAGTAAAGGCTTTTAACCATTTGATGTGATTGTTTTCACTCCAAAAACGTCTGGTCTGATTATTAAATTAAAAAACATAAAATTCATAATAGCTAATCATCGCATGATAGTCAAAGGTTCACTATCTTAAATCAGCTGTCTATATTTTTAACATGTGCGTATATGGGTCATATTATGTGTTATATTAAAATATTGGACTAATTTTAGTTGGCTTTAAGAGGAAGTATTTTCGCAGCTCATACTGTTGGTTTTGTGCTGCCGTTTGTTGATAACTAGTTATTTATGATAGATTGGGGAACAGAAACATTTTTTTCCCAAAAAATATGTATTTCTATTGTAATTGTAAAATCAGAATTCTTTATTCCTTCCTTGTTGATGATTATGATAGTACATTTATATGTGGAGCATTGGTTGATGAACTCGAGAGCTTATATATCGAGGATGAAAGATGGTGTATGCACTCGTATTTCGACCCCGACTCTAATGACTAATGACCTTGGTGAACATAGTTTACCGATGCTATTTTGAGATGCGAGGTTAATTTTCAGGACTTAATTTATGTATCTCGAGAATCTGAACCGCAATAATAAAATACATTGGGTGTTACATTTATGAATATAAAGTGTTTTATATATGCATTGAGAGAAAACAGTGCTGCTTACATGATTCCATAACGAATATGAAGACTTTTTTGTTTATTGCTGCTATTGTATCGTTTCTTAATCCTGCTTTTTGACAAGAACTTAAAAAAATAATATCAACTATTTTATTGGTTTATTTCTTACTGTGATCTAGGTACATAATTGTCTGGTATAAATTCGTAAAGGAATTAGCTTGCGCTCTAATGGGTACTTTCAAAAGTTATATGTCCGCGATTATTTCTTTTATTTCGTCGCGAGGAAAATAGTTTCTTTTAGGGAGTTTTAGTTTTCGATATAATGGGCTTAGAAATAAGGAATTGAAAATGAGGTTAATATTCATCGATTTTTGGTTTTTTTTTTACAAGCATACACTAGACGACTATGCCTTACGAACCTTTAAATGGGGTCCCCTACGCCGTGTTAACAATTGATACACCAAATGGCCTTTTAGCTTCGTGAGTCCAAATATCGAAATAGGTATAGATGTAACGGTCATTCGCGCGTGTCAACAGTTTCTCTTCGCCCAGCCATGTTCATGCAACGGCCCTGATGAGATAGGTTCCAAAGTTTCTTGTTGCAATTGCAGTTCCACACTTTTCAATTTTTGACGCTTTGACGCTCAATTTCAAGTTTATGGAAACTCACTACGGCAAGATATTGATTTGTTTGTAATTTCCGCCACAGAAATTAGAATTAAACTTCAATATAGTAGTGAGTATTCTTAACATTGCAAAGTTTTCACAACGAAATTTCTACCTGTTTCATAGACCATTTGATTTATGACGAACTTAACTAGTTAACATCGCGATTTAACATTCGTGATTTTTTGTTTTATTATTGCATTCATTCAATTCAAATCCATTGTAGAATGTCTACATATTTCTCAGAAGCCAGTCACACTTATGCCGAAGTTGGGGCCGATTGATTTATCTAAGCAATGGAACCAAGTTCTGCTTACAATAAACTGATTAAGCTCATATTTGCTAGCGAGCATTAATGCCAATTCTAGATTGTCCGGGTATGACTTCAGAGTCCTTAGTGATTATTTCCTGAGTCCAAATTGAGTCCAAGCTGACTCACTGTGGTGGCCCGTGGCGTTGTGGGTATGTGCGTCGACCCCAACCTCGACGTCGTAGGTTCGATTCTAGCTCTGAGCGACAAAAAACAATTTTCACGGCCCCACTTCTTTTGAGTCACTGACAATACTCAAAGAGTTCCTGTCTAGAAAAAGCTTCTCAAACTTGGCCGTTCGGATTCGGCATTAAACTGTAGGTTTAATTCCTTCCACTCGTGAGAGAACAATAGCACGCACAACACGAGTGGTTGCTGAGAAGCTAGACCCTGGCCCTCTATGGACTGTAGCGCCACCCATATTATTATATAAGCTGACTGTCAAATGTCAAATGTATATCCTTTGTTTTAAGGCAGCTGTATCTTCTAGTCATTTGTGGTTGGTGATTTGGATTGCGTGAATCTTAATCAAATGGTAGGCGTCGGTATTCCCTCCAAACTGTAATAAGTTAATTACTATCTTTTCAAGGATTTTATATGTACATATTTAAAATGTTCATCGAACTTCAGAAAGCATCAGTTATGTGTACTCTTATTGAATTAATTGAGAATGAATAAAGAAGTGTTTATAAAGTGTAAAGCATGGGTATCTATAACTTTGTGGTCCCCAAAAGGACGCTTTTTTACAATCCAGTAATGAGACTAATTAAAATATATAACTAAATCAGTTCTATTCAAATTTTCCAGGAATATTTTTCCAAGACGGTCCGGTTTGGAAGGAACAACGGCGTTTCGTCCTCAGATACTTACGTGACTTTGGATTTGGTCGGCGGTTCCAGGACCTGGAATTGGTTCTTAGTGAGGAAATTCAAGACTTTATAGATATGATTAAGAACGGCCCAAAGTATGAACACGAGAAAGCTGTGGCACGAAAGGGTCAAATCTTATGCCCACTAGCCTTCAGTTGCTGCACTGCAAATTCAATCTTATACGTAATGTTCAACGAGCGTTTACCACGCTCCGAGCAAGAAGTCCTCCTCAAAGTAGGTCAACATGGAATGGTTTTCCAAAGAGCTGCAGATGACTATGGTAAAATGCTTAGCATCATCCCGTGGATTCGGCACTTCTTCCCAGAAAAAAGTTGCTATCGAGAATTGAATGAATCAAACAAGTTCGTGTATTCATTTTTCGAGAGTTGGATAAACCGATACATCAAATCCTATGATGACACGCACGAAAGAAACTTCGTAGATTTATACGTAAAACAAATGCGAAAGGAACAACTGGAGGGAAACATCAACACATCCTACTTATGTAACATATTGTTTGTTTACAAATTTAATATGAAATAATTTATATTGTGTTTTAGTGGACCAGTTTATTCTCGGTTTAGTTGACTTTTCATTTCCCGCCTTCACTGCAATCGGAACCCAAATGTCCTTAATCTTCCAATGGTTACTGCACCGACCGGAAGTCCTCAAGCAAATCCAAGCCGAAATCGATGAAAATGTTGGTTTTGGACGACTGCCATGTCTTGATGATCGGAAAAATCTGCACTTCACTGAAGCGACTGTTCGAGAAGGACTGCGGATAGAAACATTGGTTCCATCCGATGTCCCGCATAGAGCATTATACGAAACAGAGTTTCTCGGCTATAAAGTCGAAAAGGTAACTCAGGAAATGTGATGTATTATATTGAAAATAACGTCCACCCATTTATTTTCCAAAGGACACGATAATGATTCCCAGTCTTTATGCCTATCACATTGACGAAAGGGTGTGGTCCGAACCGGAAAAGTTTATGCCCGAACGGTTTTTAGATGAAAATGGAAAACTTTGTCTGAAGAAGGATGTTTCATTACCCTTCGGGGCAGGTAAGACTTACACAAATTTCTTTATTTGAAAAACTTTAACGAACACTTACTTTAAAGGAAAGCGACTTTGTGCTGGTGAAACGTTTGCCAGGAATATGCTTTTCCTCTTGCTATCCGCAATTTGTCAAAATTTCAATATAGTCCTTGCGCCTGGAGAGGAGCTACCAGATTTGTCGAAAAACTTAAGTGGATTGATTATATCACCGCCGGACTATTGGGTTACCCTAGAGCCAAGATAGAGGATACCTCGCCGATCACTTACGGTTTTGGCGGTATAGCAAATTAGTTTTATGCGACTTATATATGTAAATATATGCACATTTGAAGCTACGTTTTTGGGTAGGGTAAATAAAATTGACGATCAACTTGTGATAATAACCTCGTGTTTGTATTAATGCTAACACCTAAGCTTTATAATTATTAAGGAAGTCTGAAAGGAACAATACTATTATTATGCGATAATTGCAAATTATAGATATATAAGAGCCATGAACTGTGAAAATTACTTTTTCCAGCATATATAAACAAAGACTTGGACAAAGTTCCAAGTTCTAGGTTATCCTTCTGAAAGTGATTGCTGTTTGTATGAAATTCGGCTCAATTCAAACGATGATGAATGTTTTCACCATCACCATCTGGTTCCTTTCCATTTATAGGAACGATGAGGGCTGCAGCTTGAAGACAATAGCAATTGATCCATTTTTCTGCTTGTTCAATTCTCGATAACTTCTAGTCTTTTCAAACTAATGACAGTTGAGGATATATATATGTCACATATTACTGTCCCCCATTACATAATTCATCAGAAGACGAACAAGTTTTTTTTATTAGGGCATTCTACCGAATATAATAGTTTCTTTGCACAGAAATTGAACCAGTTGAACCAGTAAAATTTAAAAACCATAATCTTTAAATAGTTTGGTATAAACGTTGCAAACATAAATATGTGTTCTCTGAATACACTATGTTGTTATCTTGACTTTACAGCTGACTGTCAAATCCTCAGCTGTCAAATTTTCATGACTTCATAACCAAATTGTTAAAACATTTTCTTTCAAGTTATCGAAATTAAATAAATATGCTACGACTCGTAAGATCAATTGCACAAAAAGGTATAAATTGCAGTAATTTGATCGACATAATTCATAATTTTCTTCATATTTAGCAACTGTCACGAGTTCATTAACTTCACTTCGTGCCCTCTCCGTAACCTCGCGATATTTAACTACAACCAAGGATGCAACGAACTCGGATGAGCCTGTAGATATACCGAATCCATTCGAAAAAGAAAAGCAACAATGTATACTCTGTCGTCTCAATATCACCCCAAATTATAAGAACGTTAAGCTTCTGTCTCAATTTCAAAGCCCTTACACAGGACGTATCTACGGTCGTCATATTACTGGCTTGTGCAAATCGAAACAAGAGCAGGTGGAAAAGGCTATAATTCATGCCCAAAATTGTGCAATGATGCCGTACTATCATAAAGACTTGGACTTCCTTAAGGATCCCAAACTTTTTGATCCAGAGAAACCAGTGAGACCGCATAAATATTAAGTGCAAAAGAAGTTTTATTTCTTATTCATAACAATAAATTAGACTCTATAAATTATGTGTACTCAATCATTTCAGGGTCGATGCCCAGTTGAGCAAGTATCTCTTCTTTATCCATGTGTGGTCCTATTTTCGAAGAAAGTTCTTCCAGGGACTCCTTAAATCCATCTTTCCAAATCTGGATTAGTGCTTTCAGCTCGCTTACCTTTTCTTGATGTTTGTCATGTGATGCTATTGTTCTATCGGAATCTGTTAATTCTTTCGAAAGATGATTTGATGTTCCTGCTTCGGCAGCGGCTTTGGAGCAAACAGGATAATGTGTATCAGGTTCTGCTTCAGTTTTAGTAACAGAGAATTCTAGCTTTTTCTTTCTATATTTGACTCGTGCTCGGCTGTTTAGTGATAAACGGGGTGGTAAAGTATTGATTGTGTAAGCTGACTTCACTTTATTTTGAAGAAGGCATGGTGTTGATGGAGAAGATGAAACTGGCAGATGATTCCCCTCATTATTAGTTGGACATTGAGCCAACTGCATCGGCGAAGATTCAACATTATTCTGGAGGCATTTATAGCTAATTTTTACATCACTTTGTGGAGTTTTATGGTTTTTGGGTCGTTCGATGGTTCGTCTTAATCCTAAATGCCGACACTTGTTTTTCGGTGTTGAGATTTCACCCAGATTATTCATTTTCAAAACTAGCTTAAACTTTGTTTACCAAAACGAACACATGACAACTCGGAACAAGTACTTGGGTTCGATTTCTTGTACAGTACGATGCAAAATGTTGCAGATAATTTTTGAAGCATTTTAAGAATATCCTCATTGCCTCGGTCCCTTTCATGTGTATGTGGTATTTAATTCCATGCATGACGTCGTCACATGAATTGAAAGACAAACATTCCGCAGATGACTTGTCTGATGTAACAACCAAAAATAAGGTTATCGGTCTTCTTGAATTCTTAAGGCAAAATCCAGCCTCCTTGGACTTCGAAATATTTCCAGTTCGCTTCCACTGAAAATTATTTATGATTCCAAATTGTACAAATGGAAACGCAAACAACATGAAAAATACATTTTTTAAGAACTACTTCGCAAAAGCAGAAACTTTATTCAGATTTTATCATTAAATTTAACATTATATCCCAATATATCTTTATGTTATAACTACTGACTAACTTCTTGGTTAATAAATGGTCGCTTAACATTACTAATAGTGCAAGAATACCTGGGAGTAACGTAGATAAGTTCAGAAGAGACGAGAGAGCTTATGTCTACCGAAAAAAACTTAAAAAAAATTCCCTATAATGCTGAAATGTTTCTGCCACCAGCTCTCACTTATGGTGTCGTTCGACGTCGGATGACTTAAAGCTTGTTTTGCACGTACACATCAGTTCCTTTGTGAGATGCACCAGGCACACTCGGCACACCAGATGCTTACATGTTTGAATTTCGTACGCATAGTCTTCGGATTTGCAGCCGATGCAGGTTGTGCGCTTGATCTCTGCTGGTCTGGTTGTAAATCGGGTGATTTTCTGTAGTGCCATACTAATGGCGATATCCGCATTTGAGGTTAATGTTGTTGGTAGAGGCAACGCTGGTCTATACGATGAATCCTCAAGTTTTGGCCGCTTTGCTGGTGTGATTGTATGATCGCTGTCACTGGCAAATAGTGAGGCATGTCGATTTTTACTGCGACGAACTCGACTGCTGCCTAGAGTGCGCGGAACTGTCTTGAAGTGTTCGGAATTCTCCATGAGGAACTTCTCAATGCGGGCTTTTAATGCTAAATCCAGAATCGCCTTGCGTTGACTGGTGAATTCAAGGCCTGTGAATGGGTCTGACGGCAGGCGACCCCATTTGGCTTCAACTTCCGAATGCTTATCAATTGTTGATTGGTCGACAACTTTTCCTGATGGCAGCACTGTCGGGAAATACATCAACTCCCATGTGATAGCGTCCAGAAATTCCTCCGGTATTTGCAGATGAGATGATTCGTATAGCTCTGGAACGTTTCTTGACGGTGATCTGTGTCCCTTTTCGCGTTCTCTGGTACCAGGAGGATTGATGACCTCATTCCATATAGTTTTGACTAGTTCACGATCAGCCTTCTCAAGACTCCTTGCTGGTAAACCCCAAATCTGTATTTTCTGCATAACTGGTGGGCACCGCTGCGTTCCCTTTATTATTACCTTGATGCTGGTGCAATTAGACAGAATTTTGTTGGCTGTTTTGAAGAAAAACGCTCTTTCACATTGATTACTGTTTTTGCTGGAGTAGTCACTTTGGTAACAAAACGTCACTGTTTCACCACGTAAATCTCGAACATATCCCACTCTCTCGTAGATTCCTCCAAGTTTTCCGTAAATCTCGAACGCCGTAGACCGCAACGATCCAATTGTATTCCAAATTTTAATTATTTTTAAATCGATAGCTTTTGGAAATTCGAAGAAAATGTCGACCGGTGGTTTTGTAACATTGAATCCCATAAATCCTCGACATAGCTGCTGGACATCGTCTGCAATTAAATTAGATGCTGTGTAACCATCCTCACAAATTGCTTCACTTTCCACCAGCGGCTTGAATTTTGGATTTAGAAAGTTTATCAGGCTCATGCTGGATGTGAAATGGAATTAAACGAATATAAATTGATGCACAATGGCGTCGCCTTTTTTATGATAAAGATGATGAAAAAAAGAACGGAAAAAATCACAGCTAGAAGCTTAAAAAACAATTAACCCACAGGGGTGAAGGAGAGATATGGCGTTTTTCGGGCTGAGTGTTTTGTCGCAGTTTTGACAATTCACTTGACATTACAGGATAAAGAACGGCCAAGTGACATTTCACGTAAGGGCAAGTGCAAGATGTTTCTCATTCGGTTTGTGTCATTGGTAAGTTGGGATTTATAACAAGTACGTTTTTTTTTCAATTTACCTAATGAATTTGTTTTAATCAAATGTACCTTAAAAACAAATTTTGTACAGATATTAATATGACGAACTACTATTTCTACTCTTATGCTTGGATTTATGTTGCTGAATTTGGTGTTAATACGGATTGATATGAAGCAGTAGCTGTCATGTCTGCAGCTGGCTCGAACAAAAAAAATCCATACTAAAATAAGCGATGCCATTGTCGAATAACAATTGTAGCAGAGGATATTACACTTCTTAACACTCTTACTGTCTGGTATTGTCTATCTTAACACTGTTTTGTGAACAGTTTAGCGAACTTGGTATTTCACATACAGAACGGAATAAAAGCTACGTTCTCAATATCTTCTATCGAAGTAATAAGTCCATCAAGGCTACTGGGAAACATTCTGTAATTCGAAGTCAGTAGCTATGTAGCTAGCTAAGAATGATGTACACAAGATTACGCTTTTACTGACATGTGTAACATGTATTGAGATGAGAGCGGTTAAATTTGCTACTTGTTTACATAAAAACTGAAAGGAAGATTCATTCATTCATATCAGGCTAAAGATGATTATGCCTCCTACTTTTTTTGAAAAGTAAGCCAGATTCTCTTGCAAATAGCTCTCATTATCTTTAAATTGCTGTTGCATATCTCGTTCCTTACGTCACACATGACGGAATTTCTAAAAGCGTAATCTTGTATACAGCATTCTTGGCGGCTTGTTTAGGCTTAGTAATTATAATTCTTTCGTAGTTTTTGGTTTTTGTTCCTTTTTCCATGCCTTACATTGTATGTTTCTAAGCTTCCCTGCTTTTAAAACTAATTACGGAGAGTCGACTGTATATGTATATATCTATATATACATAATCAACTAGAACAAACCACACAACAGGATGGAAGCAATTTTTTTTTTCGTTCACACTCGGTATAGTTGTGACATACTCACATCTTTTCATAGACAGGGCTTTATTATAAAGTGATATTAGTCCTGTCATAGACAGAACATGTACGATTGTTAGAAGTTTAGCGTATTCGATTCTGATTCATGCCAGCAACATGTGTACATAAGGTCCTTCAACATACAACGTTGATATATCACATTTCTTAGATCAAGTTGTTTCTGTTTAAAGTACCGCCTATTGTTCGCGAATTTACAATTCAGTACCATTAAATAGCAAGGTATCATAGTTGAATTTCAATGAATGATGAGAAATGAGAAAACACTTAAACTAACTATCTAAAAACAATACATACAATACAGCTTTTTTGTCAGCCGCTGACTGCTTACTTATTTTATGATACATCTTTAAGCTTAATGGGGTTAAGTGAAGGAGCTTTAAAGTATTCACTGTAGAGAAATTCATTCTGTTTTCAGCATCGAGTAACATCTAAATTATATGCTGTTACTGATGATAAAACTTCACAAAAATGCATTCTTGGGTATATAATAATAATAATAATAATATGGGTGGCGCTGCGGCCCATAGAGGGACAGGGCCTAGCTCCTCAACAACCAATCGTGTTGTGCGAGTTATGTATTATGAAGAAATTAAACGCGGTTTTGATTATCGAAAACAAATTTATTCGAACTTAAAAAATATAGACTTAACTTATCTATGGTGTATTAACAACTAACTTGCTTAGCATCCATGCACTTGACAAAACTAATACAATACAGTTAATACATTTATTGGACAAACAAACATGAGGAGAAGGAATATGTAAAAGGACGCCACTTATCACAAACGCGTAAACAAATAAGACAATGAAAGAATATGGAAACAATCAGGTGACATTTGTTGACACAAGTGCATGGTGCATGGTGCATGGATACAATGATGCGGTGGAAGTTGCAGCGACATGTTGTGGCGCTTAGCTCTACATGTTGCAGCACGTCACTTGCGCACTATTGTTATTTCATGAGTGGAAGAGACGTACAAGTTTGATCCATTCAAGAACTGCAGAGAACTGTGAGATTGTAATATTATCCTTCATCCAGATAAGAATTTTGAGTTCTTCTACACAGAAGTAGTTAAGTCTGATTCGAAGTCTCGGCAGATCAATGACCTACGACATCGAATATTTCATTTTATGAATTTTTAATACTAATCGACGATAGAGACCTTTCGCTGCCTCACCAAGGTCAGAAAGAAACGCACCGAAGCCTTCAATTTCAACAGCAGATTATGGACAAAACAACTTGAGTAGATCTTGCAAACTAACTCGGCAAAACTTGCTAGGATGATAGTGCATCCAAAGGTCCATGTAGCTATAAGCTTTGACGTTAACGTAACAGACCAAGGGTAAATGTCACCCACTTGCATATTTCAATGCAACCAGAACACCAGTTACAATGTTTACTAAGAACTAACTCTTCTATTTCAAAGTGAACTTGATACACAGTCAACCTTCCAAATACGACTGAGATCTGAAATTATTCATACAATACAGCAGATGACTTGAGAATGGCTGTATATAAAATATGTACATCATTAGATAAATAAATGAATGATGTTACTTTTGAGCTGCGTACGAACACAATGCCAATCAAAATTGAACTGTGCCTTCTGTTGTGTATATATAGTTCAACTAGTTTTGTGCAGCAGACCAGCTTGTGGTTCGGTCGTGATTTAGTTAAAGACCAAAGTATGTATGTTCTAAGATAAGATTGTTCATTATATTGCTTCTGTTAGTATACTTACAATAAATCAGATCTGTGGGTTACTTATTTTATTGACCAGGGGATAGTCCAAACTCATTTTATTATTGCTGCACACGTTTTTTTGTTTACTGAAACTGAAGATTGGAATCTTCAGACCTCTGCTCATTGATGATCATTTCTACGTGGTTGACAACAGACTTGATACATTTTTATGAGACTATATTGCAGGCAGTTTGGAATATCACGCCATATGCCTTGATTGATTTATTCACAAAGGTATTTTAGCAAATCATTTCCCTTGGATAAGATGGCACTAAATGACAAATACATATCAACTATTGTGGGAAAAAAATCGGTCATACGATACTTACTGACTTAATGATAAGATGTCAGTAAGTTAATTCATGACTTTCAGTCTTTGGACTAGGTGTCTGATCATGTGAATATGGTCTCAAAAAACAAAATCGTTTTTATCTGTGAATGAGAACAATTAGCGTTCTACGCAGACGGCTATACTTTTTTTTAATAAGAACTGCTGTGCACATGCTCAACAAAAAGGAAATGGTTACAAATTAAGATTAAAAAACGTATGATCCTCGATTTTGTGTATAGTTAAAGTAGTCAATTTAATAATAGACCTACGATAATTTTCATAACCCACGGCTTCAGCTATTTCAAGACTCTGACAATGGAGTAGAAACTCCTTTTTTTCGGGGAAAGGCAAGACAAGTGACCTGCTGATAACATCGCCAGCACACTCAGATCATGCTGGTGCATTTTTATATCCATAGTCAAACTGCTACAACCGGTCGACAGCTTTACTTTGCTTTGACTACGATTCCAACCAAGGACTCCTCTAACCAAGTGCAGGCACTCAACCAACTATGTGCGCAATATAGCTGTTCTGGGCATGAGACCTGGAATTTGGCTGTTTGGAGCCGGAATCAAACAATATGCCCCAATTCATGAAAAATACATAACATGATTGGGTGTTGCAGAAACTAGGCCAAATGCCTCTACTAGGAGTGAAGCCCCTCCAACAGCCATTCGTGAATTCGGGTTTTTTGTACTTTCACACCCACCGAGTGGAAAGTAGTCAATAAAGAAAATGTTTTGTGAACATATTTCATACAAGCGCTGTCCAAGGATATAATCGACGTATGTTATTTGGTATTCATGTTCAGATGCATTCAGTTCTTGAATGAGTTCTCTTGACATAACCTCTTTGAAGTTAGAAAGTCCTGTCCCTACTACAATAATACAAACACTTCTTTACCTAACTCTGCTAGAGATTTACGTTAGACTATGCCTGCTTTTAGAGATCAACTGAAGCGTATTTTGAAAATGGACATTGTACCGTGTACTCTATCATTCTTTACATTAGCATTAGCATTTCTTGCAGACACTGAGTCTATTAAGAGTTACTTTAGTGGCTAAACGCAATGAGCAGAAGGTATGACTACAATCATATCCTTAGTTTGTATTTAAAAATGTTTTGATTCGCCTTATAACCAACGTGGGTGCCAGTCTATTTATTTGATGTGAACTTTGACGAGCTTGTCAGACAGGATGGCATGTTTATTATTCAGTCAAATTTAGTAAAAATATCTGCAATTCTTTTATTAATCTTTTAAAAAATAAATATTATAAATTTATTAAAATTGGAGGATGAACTTGTCTAGGACCTTTCTACTTCTTTCGACACAGAAATTATAATATATATAATATATAATATATATAATGGTTCTTTATTTCATCTACCGAATTTGATTCTAACAGATTGCTGAAAGTTTTTACAGTATAATTGAGATATAATGTCTTCCTAAGTACATACATTCACAATTATTGATTCTGTATAAATTGACAAGATATGTGTTTAATATAATTGACTATTTGGTACATAAATTGATGATGTGTATATGTGCGTCGACCCCTACCCAGTTGAACATCGACGGCTAGGTTCGATCCTTGGTTTGTGCGACAAAAATAATGTTCATGGTCCCACCTCTTTCTAGTCATTGACAATGCATAAAAAGTATTCCTGTCTGGAAAAGGCTCAAACTTGGCTGCTCGGAGTCAGTATAGAATTGTAGGTCCCTTTCACTAGTAAGAGACATCAGCACGCACAACATTAGTGGTTCCTGAAAAGCTACGCCCTGGTCTCTTAGGAGTGTAGCGACACCAACATTATATTATAATTATTAATAGGCATCAATCCATTGTATTTTATGAATAACTTGTATTTTGTTCCATCTCTTAGGTGACATTATAAAAACAGCCAGTTGTTGGAGTGCCTGGTATAAAGGAATCCCCAGTTCGAGTTACATTTCCAGTGAAACCCGATTTTCAAATCTCGTCCAGTCAACATTTGGGATCGAATTGACAACCATACTACTGGAGTTGTGAGTCATGGCAGTAGTCTGACTCTGGGCATCACAATGGACCAACAAAGTTCTAAGTGTTCCACTTACCTAACCTAATCTAGGGGACATTAACATATGTACAAAATTAGTATTTTCGAAGTTCCCGATAATTAGAGCATTTGTTAATCTTAAAAGTATTGATATTAAAGAGTTTAAATAAATACAAATATATGTATAAACATGCACAATTACATGTGCTTTTTGAAATAAATCTCTATGCATCTTTCTACCAATGAATCAATCGTCAACTTATTAAAAAAAATAACAAATAAAAAAAACCTTTAACAATCTCCATCAACATAATCTCCCATTCAATGGGTCTTTCGATAAAGAATACTTTCCCTTGAGAAATCACAAAAACACACGTAATCTTAACGATTTAGATTAAACGCTTCCGTTTAATCGTAGTTGAATCCATTGAAAAGTATAAAATATTAAAAGCCTCATCCAAAGTCAGTCAGTCAGTCCAGAGGTTCAGTACAATCCAAATCGGGGTCAGCTTAAGCACAAAATGTTTTGGGTCCTAATTTTTGCCGCCCTTCTGGGCAGTGGCTTAACAATCAACTTACCGGATAAGAAAATGGATTTATTCTCTGCTGAGGATAATGATGCCGCTCTCTCAGCCATGTGCGGTAAGTAATTATTAAACTAGTAAAATTATCTTTGCGTGATGCGTTTGGAGTAATTTTCACAAGTAAATATTTAATTACAGTCCAAAATAGGGCTTAACTTAATTTGCAATTCAGATGAAGTGAAATTTTCGGGACTCAATGAGAAAAAGTTGATTATATTTTTGAGTTGCTATCGACAAACCGATTATCTTTAAAAAGTTTATTAATTTATGCGTAAGAATTTTGTTTTGCGTTAAGGATCCCAAGTGGTTATTTGATGAACAAAGTTTTCGGTGGAATAAATTTTACCCAATGGATTGTTTCTTTGTGTCTAGTAAAGTAAGGAATAAGTTAGTGAAATTTACTTTTTAAAAAAATGTTCCCTTTCCCATAATTGCCGTGGGAGAATATTGTACTGCACATTATTTTTGACTGCATTTCCTGAAAGCTATTCAACATTTTCGTAAAGATACAGATTATTATATGTTCATGTGCATCAAAAGATTGAGGATACTTTGAACACAAGTAAATCCTACGGTTTTCAGTAGATGTTGTTCACAACTTGTCACACAACTAGGTGTCAAGTTCAACAATACGATATGATTGTAATCGAAAACGATTTCTTTAATCACTTTTCGAAAGGCATTTGGGTAGTGTATGATATCAATTCAGTGTATGTACGTAGATTAATTATTCTCTCAACTACTTGACATTATCTGAAAGCACATTTATTTTAAGTTGATTTTATAATTTAAATTTCGATAGCAGTATTATTGTTATCACAAAACTTTCGAGCTACCTAATCAAACGGAGATTTTATCGCACTCTTTCACAAACAGAAGCGGACAGTATTTCTAGTTTTATGATATTACTGACCAACCACGAACAAATTTTATGGAATCTTAATGTGATTAAATAAGCTTATTTTGGTGTGGAGTGAGTGCAAAGTTGAAGGTGCTATTAAAGAGTTTATAAATTGTTTTTAATGTCTTCAATTTTATGGAGCCTTATACTCTTTTGTGGCTTGAGTGCAGTTCGGCATTCAGGTCAAATTTTATTTTTTACGACATCTACTATCAATTGTCAGAGAATAACGTAGTTAATCTTCACCGATTCACGAGTGGTTGTTGCATGAGCTAATCCCAAGTCCAACGGTTGAGGCTACACAGAAAATAAAATGAAAATAAATGTAATTGGTGTAATGACAAGTCGGAATATTTGAAATAACATGCAGTTATCTTAAAATTTTAGCCTACACATTTCTAAAGTTGCTGTTTCTTATTTTATGACATGCAACACTTAACAATGTAGCACTTGAAAACAAGTTGGCTATTATTATTCTTAAGTGGACAAAAGCTTACTTATAACATTATGAACTACCTATTCAGATTAGATAAGATATTCTGAATATAAACTGAACTAAATTTAATCGGTAGAGAGGATTGTTACTTAACTGCATTTAAGCACAAAAAATAATATTTCCTATGCTTTTTTTCAAGAAATTGTGATTGATTATGTATAGTAAACCTTTCCAAGTGAGCTACCACCGGTGCAAGCTTTACTGAATAGGATAGGCAGTAAATATGTACGTGGATATACACTATTTTCTTCAATATTTTTTCCCATGTCCCTTTGTGACTTGTCTGCACCCACCAAATTGAATCGTGCTTCTGAACAGTTTACGTTACTGTCAACTTGATACAAGCGGTATCAGCGCGATATATACAATACACCCTATTCCACCTTAGCCTAATATATATCTCTTTACCAGACGACTAGCATGTAGGTATATCTATAAATGTTGTAGAAGGCCCATTTGTTTTTGCGATAAAGGACTCTACTCTAGTCACAGACCGCTTGACGACCGGTTTAGTACACACACATAGATTCCGCTTATAAGAATTATTAAACAAAATTAGAGAGCAGAAGTGTATGAAATAATACGCACCTATCATTTCAGGAGTACTTTCAAACTCATTTTAATCCGTTTATTTAATTAGACCATACGACGAAAAGAGCCAATTTCTTCTTCGTAATTTGTGTACCGCGCTATGAATCTTTTAAAAGGCAGTCAATTATGATGTACTTTAAACGTTCATTTTTTCCCTTAAATTACAGACGATGTTGCTGCTAAATTCGAAGAAGAATACATAAACTTCATGAAGACGGGTGTTGAGTCACCCGCTTTACGAAAAATATCTCAACAATTGGCAAAATCGCACTCAAAGAGGGTTATCACCACCGAAGTGGAACATCTTGATAAACGCGATCAAGTGTTTGTGTGTACGACTTGTCGCGCAACAGTTAATGTTATGGTTCGTATGTTCCGTCCGGATGGTGAATTCTACGGTCCAGGCTCTGAAGAAATCCTCAAGTCAACTATGCTGGATTTTTGTGAACGCTTTGACATTCAAACAGCTGAAGTCTGTGAAGGATTATTTGACCTTAATGCAGTATGTTAAGACTTTACGGCTCCATGAGAGAAGTCATTAGCTTAAATTATCTTATATTTCAGCCAATTCTGAAATTCATTTTGGATAACACCCAAATCGATTCACGAACTTTCTGCGGCACTGCATTGCAGGCCTCATTCTGTTCAGTGAAGGATGATAGATTTAACTGGAAACTTCCCGTTGACGCAAATGGTCCAGCAATAGAGGGACCTAAGGCTGATATACCAGCGAAAGGAGAGAATGATTTGAATATATTGCACGTCACCGACATTCACTATGACCCATTGTACGTTGTCGGGTCTTTGGCCGAGTGTGATGAACCCCTGTGTTGTCAACGGCATAAGGAGACTGCGCAGGGTACATCTAAGGCAGCTGGGTTCTGGGGAGACTACCGGTATTGTGACAGTCCTCTCCACACAATTGTGGATTCGTTGGAGTCCATTAAGAAGAACCATCCAAAAATCGATTACATCTATCACACTGGTGATGTGATTGACCACGCTGTCTGGCTGACGTCACAAGAAAAGAATGCCAAAAATCTGGAGGTAATAAACGAAAAGTTTGTATCAGTCTTCGGTGACATTCCTGTATTCCCCACCATTGGAAACCATGAGAATCATCCATTGAATGTGTAAGTTGCTGTTTTTTTAAAGTGAATGTAAGATTTTACCCAATGATCCCGGACACATTTATAGCTTTGCCCCAGTTGACATTCCGAGCAAGGAGCTGAGCCCAAAGTGGTTATACGACAAACTCGCTGACCTCTGGTCAGTTTGGTTGCCAGAGACTACAAAGGAGACCATCCAGAGAGGTGGATTCTACACAGTGTCCCCGCGGCCAGGATTCAGAGTGATAGCCCTCAACAACAACGACTGTTACATCTTCAACTGGTGGATTGTCTATGACGGTAACTACCTGTCAGAGCAGCTCATATGGTTGCATGACATTCTTCTCGAAGCGGAGGCTGCTGGTGAATACGTACACATCTTGGCACACATTCCAACCGGAACAACAAGCTGTTGGAATGTCTGGTCACGTGAGTTCAACAGAATTGTCCAACGTTTCAGCAACACAATCGGTGGTATCTTCAATGGACATACACACACTGATGAACTTAGCGTCTACTTCTCCGATAAAAAGGAAGCTATCAACATTGCATGGAACGGAGGAAGCTTGACACCATATGCCGACAAGAACCCCAATTACAAAATTTATCAAGTTGAACCAAAATCCTATGTGAGTCAGAAAGTGCCCCGATTCCTCCCATACACAGCTTATACGTAAGTTCTATTTTTACAGCAAGTTGTGGAGCAAGAGACATGGTACTTCAACCTGACCGCCGCGAATTTGAAGACGGAGAGCCCCACGTGGGAATTGGAGTACAAAATGACTGAAGCGTTCGCACTGAAAGATCTGAGTCCAGCTTCAATCGATGAACTCTTAACAAAGTTCTCCGAAGAACCTAAGCTGCTTAGAAAGGTTAATATACACATTTCTTACTCTACATATTCTGTGACTCTCAGCACCTCATTTTTTTGTTTTTACTCCCTATTACAGTATTGGCAATTCTTTGTGGTGAAGGGTGATCCCCATATGGAGAAAGGATGCAATGAGAGCTGTCTTATGAAGCTGATATGCCTCTTGGCTAGGAGTGACAACACTAACACCGAGAGGTGTGAAGAACTTCAGGCGAAGCTTGCGGAATCGGTAAGAGCCGGTTATTAATAAGAATTGGTGTTTGATACTGAGCCCCTTTTGACTTATCATTCAATGTATGAAAATAAAAGAAAGTAACAGGTTTCAATGCATCCATGTAAAATTCCCGGTTGTAGCTAGTTATGGCAAATTAAATAATATCTTAAGAAGCAGTTTCGAGTGCTTTTGCAAATATGCACATAACTTGCACACATTTGCAGACGACTGGATTTGGAAAATTGAGTCTTTCATCGTTGATGAGAGTGCTTTCAAAACCCAGCTGCCTGTATACAGTCTGTGTTCTGAAATATTCAAACTGGAAGTCAACTGGGTGTTTTTTTTTTTTTCAAAATTTGCTCAGTCTCTTTTGGCTGAGCAAAGATAAAGAGAAAACTGTTTTTTACTTTGGAACCTACTGCTCTAACATTCAGTTACAGTGATACTTTGTCGAATTTTTCGACTGAATTCTTGAACGCAGAAAAAGGATTAACTCGAATCGTACAACTGTATGCTAATTATTCATTTATTCAATTAACTTGTGATAATCCAAGACAATTAGCACAAACAGTCAAGTACATTTTCTTTGATGGCATAGTCGATCCCAAGCCTTCTGCCTGCATTTATTTATGCCATATTTTTTTTTACACGGGAAACCTCGATGCAAGAAAATATTGAGATGAGGTTCAATTTAAGAGTATTTGGTTTTTATTTACTATCTGGGCTTCAATCGAATTCAAAACAATACATAAGATATATTTATTATAAAAACTCAATTTGAATATTGAGTTGTCTAAATATGATGGAGCTCAGTCGCTGGACTGTACTTTAAAATATTAAGACTGATAGACCCTTGAATCTAAATGTAAATAAATTGGTTTTGATGTTGTTTGTCTGTTTCAATTTGAAATTAATGGATAAAAGCTGGAAGATATATTTGTCGGAATGATTGACACATTTTGAAGACATAAACGCAAAATAAAACACGCGTTCAACAGCGAATCAGTACACAATGAATTCGAAACTTGAGATCGATTTAAGTAAAGTGTGTAGTAGTATAAAGGTGTATCATTTTATAAGGCAGACCTGCTTAGTACAACGTCGACTTCGAAGTTTCGTTTTTCCCGCCCCAACTCTTTCTAGTCACCAACAATGCTCAAAGAGTACTTCTGTCTAGACAAAGCTTCTCAAACATGGCCGTTCGGAGTCGGCATAAAACTGTAGGTCCCCTCCACTCGTGAAAGGATCAACACAACTTGAGTGGCTGCTGAGAAGTTAGGCCATGGCCATCTACAAGGTTTAGCGCCATCCATATTATTATATTATTATTATTAGACATTTAAGTAGGCAAACATTCCGATAGAGATTTATTTTGTCACTGATATTGATAAAACGCTGAACTAAAAATAATATGTATAGATTAATCCCCAAACCCGAGTTCACATTGTGAACTCCAATGTTATTTTTCTAACGGCTCTACAGAAGTCAACCAATAACATACTCCACCAAGCTAAATCTTTGACAGATGTATCCAATTACACTTCCCTCCTCTTCCCAGTCACTCACAATGTCTTTTGGGGTCGATGTAAACCTGAAGGTGCCTACCACTCCTGAGAGAACAATAACACCATTAACATAAGTGGTTACTGTAGAAGTTAGGCCCAGGCCCTATATGGGCTGTAGAGCGGACCATTTATTATAAAGCTTACTTGATCGAGAGCGAAATCAGTCCCTCTCTACGTTCCCAAATCGAAGTTGATGTTGTAATCTTGCGTATGCTCCCTGTAAACTTTAATATTCGAAAAAATCAAATGAAGTTTAAATATATGGTAGTTAAGTCAACTTACAAAAGACTGTTAATTTAAGGCTAATACAGGCAGCCCGCTTAAAGTAAAAGAAAAATTACAAGCCAATGTTTTAACCAGCAGTACAAAGCAGATAAGATCAGGAAATATGCTGTCAGAATTGATATTTGTTACTATGACAGGTGAACTTCAATGCCGAACTTCATAAAAAATTACAAATTCTACAGATGCATTTATGGTTCATACATTTTTTCCTGACATACATTTTCATTTAGGCGGTGGGTTTGAAATTTGTGAAAATGTTTAGGGAATAGATCAAATTTTTCATGTTAGCGGGTTTTTCAATTAATCAATTCCAAAAAAGCATGTTCGACTTTACATAGAATAATTGTGGTATATTTTACTGTCTAAGAAGCGTTTTTTCTAGATACCATTTAGAGACAATCTCTTTCCTTATCATATCAGTGAACAATGTACGCTATATAAAATTGCCATCAAGTTTCCATTTTTACTAAATAAGTTTGTTCAAAGAGGCAAGAAATACATTTTTGTGCAAAATGTTTCTTAAATAGAGGACATGCGCTGCCATTTTCTTTACCTGATTTCATACGCTACGTGTCTCTTCTGAACTGTTAAAGGCCTAATTGTTGCAGTTGAAATCGACAAAGATAATATTTGCCGGATTGCAAACACATGCTCAATCAAATATGTACATTGCGGACGAAAATACATCCTCGACACATGAGAGTAAAATCATACACATACGTACATAAATAAAATAAAAAAACAACTGTCAAACGGAAAAAAGTTGAAAGCAAACTTCATCCGTTCTGATGCATTCCACATATAGCCCACACTTCTTCGTTCGCTCCCTCTTATTAGGTTGTATGAGTTGTCTATTTTTTAAAAGACGCAATGCATGCTGCGGCTTCTATGGTATAGGTCCTTAAATGGAACAGGTCTCAAAAAAGCCTGATAGAAAATAGCAACAGAAGCGGGTGTTGTAGAAGATATGTCAATTAGGTTTTCACACTCAAGACTGCTTCCTTCATTGCTACCACGTCAGCTTGGCGGTTTTATTTAAAGGGTTTGCAGAAAACCCCTACACATACAACTGTTTTCCGTCAATACTCCGAACGGCCAAGTTTGAGAAGGTTTTTCAAGTGGAGTAAAAGTGGATGCTACCAATGAAGGCATAAGCTCAAAATGACGATAACGGTTGTTTTTCCTTAAGTGTCCTTAATTGTATATTATAAGCTTTGAAATTGATTTCTATTATTTTGTTTAATTACAGCTTGAAGATGAAGTTCCAGATGGCAGTGGCGATGGTGATGACGGTGCAGGTTCGCTCATAGCCCTGAAAATTACAACGATGTTTTTGATCTTCTTTGGGCTGAAAACCCTTGTATAAGCGATAACGAAATTGAATACTATATCGATCTAAGACCCTATAGATTGTACATTCATACATAATAGTTAAATAAAACCATTTGCATTTGTATATTTTTTTTAAATAAAACTTGTAAGCATAATTACCAAAAAAATTAATATCGAAATTGTTATTTCACTGAGAATTCTTAATCCTTTCGAAATTGAATTCATTCCCCTTTGACCAGACTAATTATAATAAGTTTTATTTACCAACGACAAGGAAGTACATAGTTCATGTGAACGAATAAATATGTACGCACTGCGTTTCTAGAACAACCCGGTGAACTTATTTTACATTAAAAATATTCGTTGAGAAAGTAAAAGCATTCGCAGGTCCTGAAAATCAAATTAATATCTGAAATCTAATTAAAATCACCATTTGTGGTTACGTTTCATTTTTCAGTTTCCCCCTAAAAAACATACTTAGTATGAAGCAACAAGTCGCTGCGTACAGCAGCTTGAAACAATAAAAAGATAATAAAAGATGCCAAACTTTAAGATATTTATAATGGCAGAAAGGTGTTGTGGCGATGTGCTTTAAGGAGCACGACATAAGACGAAAGCATCTTCCCATTGTACTTGAGGGGGCACACAATCTACAAACACCCGAACGGAAACACACAAACAGATGAGGAGAGATATCCATTCAAATTTAAACTGATGGTGCTTTGTGAATCAAAATTGATTGTGACTTAAGTGAAGGATTTCATTTCTTTTGTTTCGCTCTGGAAATTATTTAAGGGTATGACTGGAAAGTTGCGGTTCGAAACATTGAATTGGGAAGTAAATTGATCTGAAAATTGTTTCCTTTTCATAGGATTTCCATTGTGCTATTTTAGAAACTTTTATGTTTGCCGGGATTTGGGTGTTGCCCTTTTATAATTAATTGCGGTTAGTCGAGGCTTATAAGCCAAGTATTGCTGCTGATAAAATAAATTGATCTCTGAAAAGTTTGTGCCAATATAAATTTGTATCCCCTTGAAGAATCCCTTTAAAAAGGGTAATAAATTGTTTCGATTCAATTTGTTGTTTACTCGTCAGTGGTGTAGAATGTTGTGATTTCTTAGGTAGAGGAGAAAATATTGTAGGCTTACAAAAACTACCATATGATCATAAAATGTATTTGGCCGGCTTGTAAATACATAGATGACCCCCAGTCATTCCAAAATTGTACTTATAACAAATCCAGAGAAATGATATACCGTGATTCAAAGAGAAGCCAATTCTCTACATATATACGTAAATGACAGTAGAGCCTAGGCCATGATTCTTTGGCGCTTTGAAATTGACGATGCTTCTGCCAACATTTTGTTCGGTTTTGTTATAAGCACATGTTTACTTATTCATATGTTAACTAGGGTTTTACGTTTCATCAACTTTTAGTAAACATAATTGTGTGTGGTATTCTGCTAAGTAAATAATTCCGACTGACAGACAAAAGAGAATAGAAATATATTCGGAACTGTTTGCGTAGGCCAAACCCCGTCACTCTTAGGTCTGCCTAGACTCTATTTCTTCTTCGTTGTGACAGCCCCAACATATGAAGTCATGGTTAAGTCTCATTTTGTTTTTATGATATTTCCAGATTATTAGGTGCCCCGACTATTATTTTGAGCAGTTTTTTTATCAAATTCCAAGAGTTTGTGGGTGATTTTCGACCATTGTTGGACTTGGGTCATAACATCCAAATTCCTCACGTCTGCTAGAGGAGGTTGAATCATATGTATGATTGCAGGGTTAGAGCGGTTCCCCTGCTTTCTTGGTGAGTTCATCTCCAGAATATGTTTCCGTGTCCCTTGACCCACCAAGGTGAAATCGAGACAACTGTGTTCTTCGCAGCAGCATGCGACCAGCTTGGACTACATACAAATAGTTAATTTGTGTTATCTATTGCAATAAGTGTAAGGGAATACACAGCATTTGATTTGTTCAATCATTTCTCCTGCACCATCTAAACTACCGATTTGGAGCGGATTTCTGGATGATCTGGATGATCACGCTGGCCAATCGGTGAACTTTCGCACTCGGAAGGCCTCTGAGGAATAAGGCCATCTCTCGAAGAACCAAGATATCCCTATATAATATCTTGATAGTTCCACTCCTGCTGTATGGTGCAGAGGCATGGACACTAACTAAAGTGAACGAGGATATTCTTGGTCGCTTCGAGAGAGAAAAAGTCCTTTGAATTATCTTCGGTCCCGTATGTCTGGATGGTGTTTGTAGCAGGAGACTGAACGACGAACGGGTTGTACATCATCATCGATCTGATCAAACGAGTTTGAATCTCTCTTCGCAGATAGCTAGGTCACGTAGAGCAAATGGACACCAATGCTCCGACCCGGAATGTCTTCGATTCCTACCCTGAGGGACAACACGGTAAAGGAAAATCTGTATTCATTCACCATTCCTTAATGATGTTAAATACAGGAAAACATTATTTATCCATTTGATGAAAGAAAACCCACTAATATCTCCCATGTTTCATTGGTTTATTTAATCAGATAATTTAATTTATTTTTAACATTTATATACCCATATAATATTTTGTTACAGCAATTACTTCATTTATTGATTTTTCTTTTTTTTTCTGTTTAATTATATTTACACATTAGGAGACAATTTTATTCAGCGCAATGTAGGAAGATGCAGATATTTGTTTATATATATGTATATGCATACATGCATTTTTCTACTCCTACATAAATCTGGTATACACCAGCAAATTGCAGTACGTTATTACAACAGCGGTTACAGAGAAAATGTTTATGCGATGATGTTGTCACAATACATATTTATTATTAATTACTCTTACAATCAAATAAAAATACAAATAAACATAAATAGACTTACATATGACATAAAAAATAAAATAATCGACGGACCTTTCTGGGAGAGAGAGTGAGAGCAAATTAAGCAAATTATAATGGGCAGACCAGAGTTGCGATTTCCAAATCATTTTCGTCCGCCTTCCTTAGGATGATCATTGCCTGATTTTGATATTT
This sequence comes from Eristalis arbustorum, assembly GCA_916610145.1. Taxonomy (NCBI): domain Eukaryota; kingdom Metazoa; phylum Arthropoda; class Insecta; order Diptera; family Syrphidae; genus Eristalis; species Eristalis arbustorum. The sequence continues at coordinate 17,129,624 of OU744316.1, read as the reverse complement.
TCCACTGGATAAAAGTCGAACAGTTGTGATGCTACAGAAAATTGCTTGTTCTGGTCCTATTTAAAAGGAAAAATAAAACATTAGTCTCTTCTTTGCGCGAACACAACAGCCTTTGTGAAATATTTACCTTGTTCTTCGGAGTATCCACAAACTTCACTTGACTTTTCTAATCCAACTGAATCCAGTCCCGAGGTGCCTCCAATTTCAAGACGATCTTCCAAAGTGCACTACGAAAGGGAATTTTACTCATGTAAGTGGAACACACAGTATGTGTGCACAATCAAGACTCACTTCATAATTGACCTTCTCTTGACGAGCGCTCTTGCCAGCGATCTTTAAATTGCCTAAAGCTATCACAGCTGGGAATAGAGCTGAAAGTGTACAATTTCTTCGATGTCCAAAGTTGCTGAGATTGTAAATGGCTGCCGTGTCGTGAACTAAGACGTTGCAAGCTAAAAGTAAATTAAACTCAATTACAAATTTGATTTACTTAAATTATTTTTGTTCTTTCGTACGTTGAGTTATCTTATGGAACTTGACGTTGGCTATGAAAGAGCCACGAGTCGGAATCCTGTATTGCAAGAGTGCTGCATTTTGGCTCGATCGGAAGAACTTCTTATTGCTTATTGTAGGCCTGAAATAAAATTAAAACATTAATTATAGTGCGACAGATGAGTGAGCTCCTATACCATTGATTGTAGTTGTTACAAAATTCAACAACGCGATCTTCAAGCTGTCGATGATGATCCTTGATGCCCGGAAAGTACTCTCCATTAAGTTCCCAACCATCAACGAACTATTTAGAATTGGATTCAATTGCAACATATATTATAATTAAAAATAAAACAAAAATTAATTACCGCCATTAGACCTCCAGATTCGCAATTAATATCGTAGTACTTCATGGTGATCTCGACAATAGTGTCCGGTTCTCCAATTACATACAAGCCACAAACAGTCATTGAGTCACCAACTTCCAGGATATCCGCTTCCCTCGGTGGAGTCAAATGGGGAACTTTCTTGAAGACATAGTCTCCTGCCTCGGATCCAACATGCATGCAATCTGGAAAAATTGCAATAATACCGATTACGTAAGGCGGATTAAATAGCACTCAAGTACCAGTGCCTTTATTTGAAGAGATTGACCATGGTTTGTGAGATAATTCTTCATTTATGTCGGTGCATACAATAAAATAAAGTTGTTTTGAATCAGCAAAATCGTAAATCATTTAAACAATAACTTTAATGGAATACAATATCTAGTCGACTATAACACGGTATTTTAAGACAACAAAACTTAGCCGTCGCCTGACTAGCGAATTGTGTGTCTATGGCATTGCGATTGCATGCGCTTTACTTCTTTCATCTCCAGCAAAAAGAAATTCGCAAACTCATGTTTAAATCATACATGATGTAGAAGGGGACAAGGCAATATTGTCACAGGGTAGATAAATTGTCTTGCTATCTGTATTGGATGTTACGTTGTTAAACCAAGGTAAAATATATTAAAGTCGATTTTAAAGCTGAAGGTGTTATTCGAAGCTATGGCCGAATTCGGGATGCAGAAAAAAAATTGATCCGGTTGTGTCGCACCACGCTAACACAAACGCCGTGCAGTTCGTTTCAAAAAACCCTGAACCGTTTGAAACCTGCTATGGTGTAATTTCTTTAATTTGGTACTGAAGAAGACAGTGCGGCAGCCAGCTGTAAACACGGAAAGCGCTATCTTCTACAAGTCAGTCCAGCTCTTGGATACTCTGATGATATCGATATCATCGCGCGGTCCCAACGCGCCGTAGTGTATTCTTTCACGGCAATTGAAAAACACGCGAAACTAGCTGGTCTGAAGGTCAGCGAGTACAAAACAAAATATAAGCTTTCGAGCAAAAAAACCATTCGCCGCACACCACATAGGCTAAAACATTACAATTGACAGCTACAATTTCGAGGTAGTAAAGGAGTCGGGCTTAGGATGCCAGCGCGATCCCTGTTTGTGCATAAGTCAAGTTGACATACAGCCTCCTCGTGGCGCCCCTGGATAGCCATCACAACAACCGTTGTGTGGTGAACTAATGTATGCAGCGATCCCCCTCTGCCCGAGGGTCAAATAATGGGCCTGGCCTACCAGTTGTAGGTTGTGCGTGAGGTTGACTCCCTCACCACACAAAAAACCAACGGTTACGAACCGACAACAGGCCTCGGATATGGACGGATTCAAAGTTGACGACCCCAGCAAACGATCAAAGGACAATGATTTTCGGTTCTGCACGTGGAATGTGAGGTCCCTGAACAGACCACGTGCAGCCGATGAACTCGCGGAGGCCCTAGACTGCTACAAAGCAGATGTCACCGCCATCCAGGAGATGCGATGGGATGGGCCGGGCAAAAGGAAGATGAGAAACTGCGACATCTACTACGGTGATTGCTACAAAGAGGGAAGGCAGCGCTTATTTGGATGCGGATTCGTTGTTCGAGGCAGACTTAGGCAAAAAGTCTTAAGCTTTGATTATATCAGCGAGCGCCTCATAACAATCCGCATCAAGGCTAAATTCGGGAACATCAGCCTGATTTGCGCACATGCCCCGACGGAGGAGAAGGATGACGATAGCAAGGATGACTTCTATGATCTCCTAGAAAGAACATACGATCGATGCCCCAGCTATGACACCAAGATCGTTCTAGGAGATTTCAACGCACAGCTGGGCAAGGAAGAAATCTTTGCTAGAGTCATCGGAAAACACAGCCTGCACGACAACACATCCGGAAACGGACTCAGGCTGGTAGATTTCGCCTCGGGGCGTAACCTCTCTGTGATGAGCACGCGGTTCCCACACCTCAACATCCATAAGGGGACCTGGCGGTCTCCTGATCAATCAACCGTCAACCAGATTGATCACGTTGCGATCGACGTCAGACACTCCTCCAATATTCTCGATGTCCGAACGTTCCGAGGAGCCAACATCGACTCGGACCATTTCCTTGTTGTAGCCAAGGTAAGGATGAGGATATCGAGAGAAGTACGGAGTCGAGAAAGAACACTACGGTTTGACGTCGGAAAGCTACAATCGCAATCGACCGCTAGGAACTTTGCCGACCGAGTCTCCCTGAAACTCTCTGAAAGTTCGACGCTGCCTGCACATTCAATAGAAGAAGAATGGAAACGTTGTCAAAAAGCCATCAAAGAAGCTGCCACTGATGTGCTGGGTTTCACGACACCACCCAGAAGGAACCCATGGTTTGACGACGAGTGCAGGCAGGTACATGCAGCCAAGCAGGAGGCCTACAAGGCAACGCTGCATCGAACAACGAGAGCTGTTCGTGAGCTCTACGAACAGAAGAGAAGGGAAGAGCACCGGCTTCTCAGAAAGAAAAAGAAAGAGCATGAGAAGCGCGCGGTCGTGGAGATGGAGAGGTGTTACGACAGGAAGGAGGTCCGAAAGTTTTACCAAAAGGTAAAACAAGTATCAGGAAGATATAGACCTCGGACCGAAGCCTGCAGGGACGAAAATGGACAACTAGTAGTAGAATCGCAGTCGATGCTGAGAATTTGGAAAAATCATTTCTGTAGACTGTTAAACGGCGATGACGACACAAATTCCGCTGTCAGGCAGAATGTTTCACTCAATTTGGACGATGATGAACACGAATTCCGTCCCCCCGACTTAGACGAAGTTAAGATAGCGATATCTAGACTGAAGTCGAACAAAGCTGCTGGAGCGGACGGATTGTCCGCGGAATTGTTTAAGGCAGCTGGAGATGACCTGGTTGGGCGCATGCACCAGCTCATCTGTAAGATATGGTCGGAGGAAAGCATGCCCGATGAGTGGAATCTCAGCGTCGTTTGTCCGGTCCACAAGAAAGGAGACCCCTTTGACTGCGCCAACTATAGAGGGATCAGCCTCCTTAACATCGCTTATAAAATACTCTCTGCCGTTCTGTGTGAACGCCTGAAACCCTTTGTCAACAACCTGATAGGTCCTTATCAGTGCGGTTTCAGGCCAGGAAAGTCCACAATAGACCAAATATTTACACTCCGGCAGATCCTGGAAAAGACTCAAGAGATGCAGATCGACACCCACCACCTATTTGTCGATTTCAAGGCCGCATATGACAGCGTGCATAGAGACGAGCTATACAGCGCCATGTCTAGTTTTGACATTCCTGCCAAACTCGTCAGGCTGTGCAGGATGACGATGGAGAACTCTCGCTGCTCCATCAAGGTCGGTAACGAACTCACCGAGACCTTCAATGTCAAAAAAGGTTTTAGGCAAGGCGACACGCTGTCATGTGACTTCTTTAACATCATACTTGAGAAGATCGTGCGAAACTCTAACGTCAACACCCGAGGCACGATCTTCCAAAAGTCCGTTCAACTGCTTGCATACGCGGACGACATTGACGTGATTGGACGAACACAGCGAGCCGTCAATGAGGCGTTTGCTGGCATTGAAGCGGAAGCGGCTAAAATGGGTCTAGCGGTAAACCAGGGCAAAACAAAGTACATGCTGTCATCACGAAAGGACGCACAACACCGACTTCTCGCACAGAGCGTCATATTGGGCAGCAGAAACTTTGAGGTAGTCAAGGACTTCGTCTACCTAGGCTCCGGAGTAAATAGGGACAACAACACCAGTACCGAGATCAAGCGCAGAATTACTCTTGCCAATCGCTGTTTCTTTGGGCTCAAGAGGCAATTGAGTAACAGAGCCATCTCTCGAAACACCAAATTGAGCTTGTATAAAACCCTGATCATCCCAGTCCTGCTCTATGGCGCAGAGACATGGACGCTATTGAAAGCGGATGAAGAAGCTCTTGGTTGTTTTGAGAGAAAAGTTCTGCGTACGATCTTTGGTCCTGTTTGCGTTGATGGCGTTTGGAGGAGAAGGTTCAACCACGAACTATACGGGCTGTACAGCGGCATGCACCTAGTTAAGCGTCTTCGGATCCAACGCTTAAGATGGCTAGGTCATGTAGAGCGGATGGACACCACAGCTCCGGCCCGAAGAGTCTTCGACACCGAGCCATTGGGACAGCGCAACAGAGGACGTCCTCGCACTAGATGGCGCACACAAGTGGAAAAGGACCTCAACCAACTTGGTGTGCGCAACTGGAGGCAGCTGGCGAAAGATCGTGCTGGCTGGAGAGGCATGTTGGTTGAGGCCCAGGTCCACCCCGGACTGTAGCGCCAACGAAGAAGAAGAAGAAAGGAGTCGGGCTACCTCGCGGAGATCCGACGTAAAATCGCCCCTGGCAACAGGTGCTACTTCGGCTTGTCAAAACAACTAGGCCCGAAACTCCTGACGAAGGACCAAAGTCATGCTCTACAAAACTTTTATCATGCCAGTATGGAGCAGGATGAGCAATGTTGCAGCAAAGAGGAAAATCGAACTTCAACTTTGGTTTGAGGAGAACCTCCGGTAAAGAGACCGGACTGGAAATAGCACTGTTACAAGTTTTGCTTCTCGGAAACCCTTGTTCGACAGTTTTTCTAATTATGTACCCAAAATAACTCTGAATAATTGCTTGTAAGAACTTGTTCATCCACGTCCATTTTTCAGCAACTTACTAAGAAAATGATGAAGTTATTTGTGTTAGCTGAATCTCTTAACGAAAGTTATATGAATTGATTACCCTTATATGAACAGAGGTCGTTCAACAACGATGAAAAGTCACTTTTACTTGCAGTAGTGCCACCCATATTGTTATTGTTATTAGTTCCAGTGAATATAGGACTTAACTAACGTTAAGGCACTTAGTAATAAATAAATAAGATTAAAATATAAACTTTGAATTTGTTTATATATAAAAGTTAAATAAAGAAAATAAAATATTTGAAATATTTTTTAATAAATAAATCGCCGCCCAAAAAATATCGTCGCAGCCGATCGGAAAAATTAAGTACGTGACGTGGCTAAGTTCACAACATCACATTTTGCATCACGTGGACATGTTTTTCATGGTTGGCCATATGCAGATTATATTCTACGACCATTTTTTGTAATGAAGTTTCATTAATTTCATTTTCGAAGAACATTTCTTAACTATCATTGTCCTCTGAATAAAATCATTTCTCAGTAATTTGAGAAATCTTCACTTTGAGTGGTGGAAACAAGTCTGTTTCATCTTCAAGATTGCAAACACTATTTTCTCTTGTCACTGTATTTCTTCTGAGTGTATTTGAAAACAGCAAACTTCACAAGAACTCTCTATTCTGAACTGGACATCACTGCAGTGACACCCACTCAGAAGAAAGGAGTTCGCTTTCAGACTCAGTTCTCTTCCATCAAATGGACTCCTACAAACCAATAGCACGAATACACCACTGGAAACTAATAATAACTGCAGACATTTCAATTGGGGACGGTGAATGTGCTCGTGGGTATATTCAGCAAGCAATGAAGATGAAACCTTTTTCGTTGCGAGGAACTGCGACAATTCATTCGGTGAGTCTTATCAACCAAATGTCTACGTGTATGGAATGTAAAACTAGAGTCGTACGCATGACGTACATACATATATCAATATTGCCATCACGTTGTCATTTATTTGGGTATTACGAGCCACCTTCGCTTTTCCCCATCCACAAAGGAGCTATTCGTCTCGTGACCTTAATTATGTGAACTTAGGGTGTAAGTGATAAAAAGTGGATTTATATTATCCTCCAGCTGTTGGGTATTTAATTCCAGATCGCGCGGCATCGCACGGTGACAATAAAACACTTAACAACGTGTGGGCAGCGAGTCTTGGCCTTCCATTTATTTGCGATGCGGTACACGTACGTAGTTTTTGATTAGTAGTATGAGACAGTTTTGACGCCATCTGCTGTCAACTTTCTATCACAGCCTGGGTGTTTAAATCGATAAACGATGTTTTTTTTTTTTTTTAAATTTGATACAATATAGCCAATTATAAGAACGTGTCAGTCGTCTTGGATATTGAAACAATAAGACAACGCAATAGAGAACGCCCACAGATCCGATGGCGCACATAAGTGGAGAAGGACCTCCACCAACTTGCCGTGGGATATTGGAGGCGGCAGGCTAAGGATCGTGTCTGCTGGAGATGCTTGTAGGCTGATGTCCAAGACCACCCCAACGTGTAGCGCTATTACCGTATTACAATTGAATATGTTATACTTAAAATTTGTTCAATAATTTCAACAAATTATTCTAACTTATTTGAACAAATAAGGATTGAAGAACATACAATCAAGGACCAAGGCATGAGTCCAAACAATTATTTTCTCCACAGAGGCGCACTTTTGGATCAGCTGCTATGTCATCCAGTGAAAGTGATTTCAACCCCCTTTCTGTGGCTATAGATTGACAATGTCGATATATCTGATATTTGTTTCCAAATAGACGGCGCTACAAGTTTATATACAAGCGACCAACGCTCAAAGTTTGAGACAGAGAAATCTATAGGCTGGTTAATTTATGCCGTCCATCAATTAGCTATCACAATCATGAAACAACACACGATTTTTGTTATGTAATCGAATCGCACAAGTTCCCCATCTACCCTAAAAAGCCAACTACAGTGGACGAGCTCGAGATGCTATTGCTTGAACGCTGCACATATTTTACCTTTAGGCCGGGCAAACATGCGTTAATTCGCCGAGCGGCCCTGCGTATTACAAATGCTCACAAATGAAGAGAGTAGTGCACACACAAGTGCGATGACCCTGTAGCATTTGTGAGCACTGTGAGACGTAAAGTGGTGCCGAAACATAAAAATAACGCATGTGTGCACAGGGAATAAATTGCGAAATCCTGTTCTGATATTTTCTTAATCTTAGCAAAACAAAATGTCTCTAATTCTTCCTTTCAATTGTGACGGTATTTATTTTTGTAGACAAACAATTATTGAAGAGGATATAGAAACAAACAAACGGAAGTTGTCCAAAAATGTCTAAAAGGTATACATGGCATATAAGCAATATTAAAGAAAATAAATATTTAATTCATTTCCGTGTATTTTAGAACCTAGAAATTCTTTATTTTGTTTCCGCTCCATAAAGAAGAAGTGTTCTTAAATAATTCCTAGCAAACAACATGACAGAGGTTATGACCGCTCATCCTTAAAAGGTCTCGTCCATTTCAAAACTCGAGTGACATCAGTAGGAAGGTTCCTTACTAAAATTGTGCTCAATTCCAGGAAACGGATTCCAAGAGTGGTCGTTGCATTAGAAAACTTTGGGATGACATCGTGCATCCACTCACGTCCATATACTTCTCCAAAAATAAATATGATGTTCTGATATTAATAACCACTGTCGCTTGCATTTTTATAGATAATGTCTAATACGTTGTGGTATGTAAACATATTCTCAAAAGCAGCATCCCTAACACACTATCCAAGTGGATTTTGCTTGCTCAGCAATTTATGTTCCCTTTGAAGCTGTAACCTTTCATGTCCTCTTGCATGGGGGCGGAATATCTATTCTATCAACTTTAAGTAGGAAAAAATTACACACAAAGTGTACCGCCCCTTCTTTTGCAAATGCCACAAGAGATAAAAGTTTCATTTAATATCCACTTGCCTTGTCATTGCTGCATTCACATGACAAACTGGAAACTTTCTGTCGTACACATGTTGCGAAACTTAAATCCAATTTAGTGGCACGTCACGCACGTTTTATGAATAAAAAATGTTTTCATTCATGCATCAAGGCTTATCATTATGACTCACTACCTGTTCCTTTTTCTGTTTCGCAGAGTTAACACAAATATCTATGTTTCTAAAGGATGCATGTATGTTTGTAGGTTTAACATAATTTTTTATATGATTCGTTACCTGAAATCGTGTGTACTTTGTATCCAGCTGGAAACATGTCGAATGGATTTTTCATCGGTGGCCATGCCTGAAATGAGACAAAATTGGTTATGAATTGTGCATTCAAATAGGACTTGTTGATGTTTAATAGGTTTTCAATGCAATATGTTTCAACGATATATATTTAAAAACATGGTATGAATTAACGCATTAATTTGTGGTTTATATTATGGTTTATATTTATATTACCCTTTTCAAGTAGTGTGATTAATACAATATTTAAGTTGGCTTAATGAACAGAAAGGGAAAATTATATTTTGATTTTATTTGTTTGATAGCCTGGTGCATGGTTCTCTACGTACTTTTGTTTTTTTACTTATTTATTTATCTCTCATCAGTATACTCATCAGTAAAAAGTTACTTAAATTCTTGTTCTTCTTATTTGTGTGGCGCTACAGTCGAGGATGGTAATAAGCGACAGTCTCAGACGCCACCTCCTATTATTTGCCTCCAGTTTCGCATAACAAATTGGTTAAGGTCCTTCTACGCAGGCCAACTTAGAAACGAGCGCACTCGGTAGCATTGATCTAAATGGCTTAGGCATTAAATCCCTAAACACCTGGCCAGACCCAATTATTATTTCGTACCATTAATTATAGCCGCCCAATGTAAGACTCTGTCCAAGATGTCGATGCTGTATTTTTGAGGTCGTGTCTTGCTTGGATGTGTAAATAAAGATCCAAAAGTGTAATGTTCGTCCCTCAGAAATTAATGTACATGGGTGTAAGAAAAATTGTTAATCTGTAGAGAAGTTTGTTCTGTAAGCTCAGCTAGTAAAGCAATTTGTCTACCTCTGGTCAAATGTGAACTACACGATATCTGGCGTAGAACCGCCCAAGGCAACCGGATTCGGATTGTCAAAATAACTACGCTCAAAAAACCTGACTCGAATTACCAAAATCAAGCTGTGCAAAACCCCTTCTTTTCCAGTCGGCTCCATGTAGCAGGGTATACGTTAAATCTGCCAAGCTGATTCTTGGTGCTTTTGAAATTGTACGTCATGCTTACGATCCTTCTAAGAGAAAGGTGAATGGAGAAGAAGACACAATCTCAAATTCTACGAGCTGTACAAGGATGAAGATGTGGTCTGGAAGTCAACGAGCGCATGGACAACAGTGCTGCAGGAAAGATGATCTTCGAATCCAAGCGTCCTGCTACTGGAAAGAGGGAGACACCGAAGCTCTGGTACAAGGACCAAGTTCTCTCGGTCGTAAGACTGCTTGGTCTTGATGACTGGAAACAGCGTCTCCAAGAATGTCATCGATGCAACTATTACTCAGGGACAGACCATCCATGGGTCGTCAGCCTGAGAAGTAAGTAAGTAAGTAAGTTAGTAAGAAACCCAGTAAGCTCAACTGAACGAGTTTGAAATTGTTGTAAGATATTTGGAATTTCTTCGATTTTTATATCCCGTGAATATAGCATATGTATTTAATGTTAAATACACAACATAAGGTTCTTTTCTCTACGTTTATTGAGGTTCGTGCTATGTAAAAACTGCTAAGCTATACATATGTCTGCACATAATCCGTCTCATCATCACCGTCGACTGCAAACATAAAAGTGCGCGAAAATGGATAAATTGTCCTTCGTTAAGTCAATTGAAAATCAATCAAATTAACATGAGAACAAGGGTACAATTATGAAACGAATTTAACATAATTGTCACAAGCATTTCTGCTCCACGAGTTACGAGAGATTAATGATGACCAAAGCCACTCGATAAACAAGCCATCGCTTACCATACAAGCACTTTATGGTGAACTAATGCTAACATCTGCTCCCATAAAGTAAACCAAGACATTTCAATCGCACTGATATGTGGCGCACAAAATTGATGACTACCCAGGGGAGAAGGGAACATTCGCAAAAGGCTTCCTTTACCGCAACCACCGAAACCAAACTAGAGAGTACGGTAATCTGATGCTACTTAATATCGTTAGGATGGTACGTAACCGTACATGCTTGTGTGGTTACCTCCTTTACTTAATCAAGAATTATATTGTGCGTTGTCCATTTTGAGAAGATATTCACACAATTAAATTCCAAAAAGGGGTTCCACCACATCGCTGCATCGAATGCTGGACCGAATCATGTTATTTGTGTTTTCTCCAGAAGCTTACTCATGCGAAGAACATGATCAAATGGATGCCATTCTTTCCGAGCTTTTCAAGTCAAAATCTCATAAAACCAACCTTGAGGGATGAATAATTCGTTTTGCTTGAATGGAGATGTAAAAAATCAGAGATTTTGAACCCATTGAAATGATGGAGAGAGCGCTGTAAGCAACCGGAGGATATTTCAATATGAACGATTCCGGCGTATTATTGACCTTCGTAATGGGATTGTGCCCAGGACTTATTGGAATATTTGAGCAATAGCAGTTTAAGATGTGGCTTTTAAGTAATACGATGTCCTTAAGTGTATAATCCTATCGTTTGGGAATTACCATTTCAAACGTACTCTTTGTGGCATAGTCGGCAGAAAGGCATCCTCTTTAAAGCATCACTCCATCGTTTGACATGCTAATGGAGGATTAAAATTAAATTCTTCCCCCTTCAATTTTTAGCAAAAAGTAAACAATAATCAAGGAGATGATGATAAAAACTTGTTCGGGGTTTACTAATTTCCTATTAAGAACGAGGACTATTGTTTCCCCTTGGGTAATTGGAACAGCTTATCAATAGGTATAGAGATTGGTTGCGTATAAGAGGTAGAGGTATTTGTTAATGATCTTGGAAACAATTTCAAAATGCTACAATTGATTTGCCCTGAGGCATGGAGAGCGATAAATAGCTGTGATATTAGTACAAGATAATTGGATTGGGATCCACAAAGGGGATAATAATTGGATTCAATTATGACGACTTGTTGTAATTCGCTAAGATAAGTTCAATATTGTTTGATGCTTAAAAATCGGAAGTGAATTTGTTTATAATTCATTACAGGCTTATTTGCAGTTTACTGTGAGCAACTTTGTCAATCCTTAAACAACTGTAAAAACTGTCACTAAATCAGAGAGAGAGATGCTTAAATTAGCTACAGACATCATTACCAACCGTGGAATTCATATTGGAGTGCATCATGACTTCAGCAAAGGAATATAAGCCGCATCATTCGAGTTAACTTTAAAAATGTTTGCAAGCTATAAAGGGATTGATCTAATAGGCGTCAATTGTGTGATAAGGTATGTCAATCTTATGTACACATCGATAAAAGCCACTTGGATACGAGTTAATCGCACAAAAAGTTCTTGAACAAAAATTAAGTATTATAGAGATAGCTGAATTCCACGTCCCTTTCCATAAAATTATACTGACGGAGTTTTGTATAACGTTTTCTTTGGGTTTTCACCGAAACGGGATACGAGTATTCGTGTGAGCTTTTAGGATAGCTGATAGCATTTCCCAGCAAGCTACCGAAGTGGAATATAGTACTTCGTTTCTGGTCTTAAATATAGTTTGACACGAAATTGTGTTTTTATTACATAGTTTCACCGAAAATATCTTCGAGGTGTATCGGTATGAAATGAGCGTTTTTTTTTTTTGAAAATAAGACACTAATTATTAATGGGAAAGTAAAAACGGTCAGAGATTGTTTGTTGTGCAACATTTAACATTGCTGCCATTTGCTTTTGACTCGAAGTGTCATCTCCATCCAATATCGGTTGCAATTCGGCGTCTTCAAACTTTTTTGGTGGACTTCCACGTTCTTCATTTCTCACATCAAAATGATTATTTCTGAACCGTTGAAACCATCTTTTGCATGTTGCTTCTGATAGAGCATGATCACCATATGCCTCGACAAGCATTCGATGCGACTCTGCAGCACTTTTCTTCAAATGAAAACAAAAAAATGAATGCTTTCCGCAAATCATCATTTTCTGGTACAAAATTCGACGTTTTTAACACGATGAAAAAAATTGATTTTGTCTGTTCAGTGACTTGATGTATACTTAATATTTTTCACAGATGTCATAGCAAACAAACAAACAAAAAATAAGGGCTCGTTCACAACAAATGTTTCCTATCGAGACATTTGTATCTTGACGCTCACTTCATACACTTCTTTTGCATTGGAAATAAGTCTTCTGTGTTCAGACCTATGACACCTTAAATGAGGTAGCGTAGTTAACTAGGCCTTGTTCCATCTGTACTACAATATAATCCGATGTACAGCAGATTTGAACAATGTTGTACCAATATTTGATTTAAATCGAAAATAAAGTTTTTAGTCTTCAGATTGTGATATTTTATTTAATGTGAAAAGATATGGTTATTTAGAGATTGACCATTCGGGATAAATGTGGTTGAATTTCGTTGGATTATGGCAGGTACTGTTATCTTGTTGAAGGTGGCATATTTTTCAGCCTAAGTGACACGTTGCAATATGGTTGTATATATTTTGATCCAGCTTTCAACTATAAACTCTGATTTTTTCAAATGTTACCAACCATTTGATGTGCAGAGCAGACTTGACAAAATCTTGCGTTTAATCCGGTGGACACCTTTTTTAATATTGAAACCACTTAGAGAGTGTTGCTATGAACATTTTTTTTTGAAGATATAGCAAGTTTAATGTTAATAACACACTCTCACATCGTGAATGAACATTAAGAAATGAATAAGTTACACAGTTGGTTTAGCTGTTTGAAACATTTTTGTTTCAATGAATTTTTCGGATCCTACCAATATAAATTGAATATATTATAATTCAATGTCAATGACTGCAATAAATGCAGGACTTCGATTTTGGTAAATACATTTTTTTCAGTTTATTAGTTCTCTCTTTAAATAATGAATACAAAAAAATTACTATTTTTACTTTATTTAAAATCCAAACTAGACTGAAACTTTGACCATCACACAAATCTGTATCAAAGAAAGAAATAATGAGACAATAGCAGTATGTTCTGTCTATTGGATGAATACAATGGATGTTAAGTATATGGTAAGAAAAGTTACCTTAATGAATTTAATGTTGGTCGTTTATGCTTTTGTGTCAAACATATATCTTCATCATCATCACCCGGATCGCAGTGGTAAAGCACGCACTTCATATATTTTAAAATATTAAATATTTCTTAATGATTATTTTACCCAAGAGATAAAATCACTACCCTATCCCAGAGGCTTCAAGCTCCTAAAATATCCTAAGTAACTCTCAAATAAGTGCCTCCAATTAAGTTCCCACCTGACAGCAAATACCTCAATATTGAATTCAACGTCACTCCCACACACGTGCCTCGTTCTCTTAAGTAATTATTATTGCTGACAGATATATATGTAAGTACAAAAATAAATCCCTGACATCAATCAATTCATCAAATGTTATTATAAGAACGAATTAAAATTATCATATTCTCCAGGGACCTGTACGGTAATACATTTCATTTGCGTTAGGCCTGTAAATAATTTTCATACAAAATCAAAAATATTTTGAATTAAAACAGAAGAGCAACATCCTGATGGAATTTGATTTCTTCCACACATGTACATAATATACTTCATTTCATCTTCCATTCATGAGGCACACACGAAGTCTTTGTGTCAAAAGACAGCTGTGATATGGAAATCATTACAGCTCCTCTTAGAACGAATAATGAACATCTTCAGAAATGTGTTTGCATCTACGGATTCCATTACAATGCCCGGGATATATCTGCAATCGGGAGGAATTTAAATTTTCCTTACAAAGGTAATCAAATACAGGCTACCAAAGGAAACGATGATTCATAATGGTTTACTCCTTTCTGAAGAGAGTTTATGCTCCTCTCCGGATGCACGTGTTTATTTGCATGAAGAAGGATTCTCCACCTTTTGTCATTACCTTTCTTAAGTGACTTCAAAGGGAAAGTCAGATTTCTTTACGGAATTCAGCAAAGAGATGGGCAATGAACATCAACAGAAGTATATTGGATAACTCAAGACAGCTGCCAACGGTTCCGCTGCAAAAATGCCCTGAGACACCTTCCACGATTTAAATTCGTGTTTCACACCTACGGTATGAAAAGTTGTGAAAGGTATTTTTAGATCGCGTTACTAAACAATTGCCCACGTATATCCTTATCCTGGTTGTGTATGCTTCGATGTAAGCGGGAGATTTGTTCACAAACAACAAATTGAAGCAAATAAGGTCGCTTTTACATGTGCGACTTTTTACTCTCGATTTTTACCAATTCCTTTGTGTGATCCCTTTTGTCTCACTTCACTTGCCTACAACATTGGAAAATCGGTGACGAATTTAGCTTTTGCACAAGTAACCTAATTGTTTTCTTTTGAACTCCCCAGAGGCAACGTACTGTGTGTACCGACGCTTGATTTTCTTTTGTGATTTTTAGCATTTATAAAAGTGTGTCCCTCCTGCGCGTATGGTGACGAATTCTGATAACCAAGAGAAATAATTACATCTCCTTGGATGCTTTAGGTAGACCACTAAGAGCAGTGTTTACCATAGTGATTTCTATGTTATCTGAGTTGGGCAGAAGTTATTTATTTGTTCTTATCCTATAAGGGAGACTGGGACTTATTATTCTTACTGTTTGTATTGTGAATCATCTCTAGGGTTACAGAGAGTTGTTTGCTTAAATAAGTCTTTGAATCAATAAAAGGTACCAGTGGCAGATTGATGAAAACTATCTGTGTGCTCGGAGGTAAACATTTGTGTACAAATATGACCACCATAGTAAGTTAGTTATTCGAGAGAGATAGACATGTGAATTTTCGAAGTTTCTGGTACAAACGGGAATTGAACCTCGCCAATCCGCGTAAAAGTTCGACAAGTATGCCGAGCCATCACACTGTTTTCATAAATTCGTTATGCAAGATTTAGCCATCCAAAACGCGGTATCGTCTTTAAAGTGCTGTTATAAGACATCAGTAGACATTTTGTTATGGGTCATAGCTTCCACGGAATGCATATCGGATCCAGATTCTAGACGGCATCTATCTAACCTCGGGGTCCAGTGTTCCTCCAGAGATGGGAGGACTTTACGGTTGACATTAGACAGCTCTTATTTCGAGGTAGCAAAGTACATACACCGTTTCCCAGTTAACAGCGCTATGAACATCGGTAAACGTATTAAATGTGGTAACAATCTTGCCAGTCACTATTTCCAAAAGAGTAATTGAACCTCTTAAAATAACAACTTTTTTTAATACCACACTTGGACCATCCCACTCCTATTTTTATCACCAAAGGAGAGGCAATAATCCTTAACACGACTGTTATTGTTTTTCTTGTCGATATACCGTGTGAAGTAGGTGTAGCTAATGGAGTCGATAAGAGAGTCGTTAAATGACAAACGTTATTTTACCTCATTTTGCAGTCAACAAAGGCTTGTTCAACAAATCTCGAACTATCGAATGTATGAGAATGTATGAAATAACGTTTAGGATTTAGCAAGCCTCCACTGGTTGTGATAATCAAATAAAAGTTTCTCTATATTTCCTATTGAATTTTTTATTTAATAAATTATTTTTAAGGTTGGAAATGATTTTGGGGAATCTATTGAGGAATGTATTTCTAAGACAAGCTGAGCAGTTAAGACATTCTTAATAGTTTAGGACCATTACTTAGCAAAAGGGATATTTCAAAATGCGACTTCTTTTTAAATTGTTATGACTAACCAAACTATTTAGTTTCACTTCCAATTGGAACTGGTAGGTACATAGGAAGTTTCAGTATAATTAGTCTGGAATCACTACCTTAGTTTAGTGTGTGAATAAAATAACATATGTAGTGAATTCGGAAGAAAAATCCAGCAGGGGGCTAGTTTTTTTCATATTTTTTTCATATTTTCATATTTTTTCATATTTGGGCTTGAAGATATCTACTGAACACTCACAGATGTGTTGATGGTAATATTGAACCATGAAGTGTACGGGCTGTGTACTGTGATTAAATGTGACTCTGACACAGGCGCTTACGGGTCCGCTTATGACATTTGGGTAATATTCTATTGCATTTTGTCCAGAAGAGACTATCAGTTTTATGGACAACGCACTAAATGACGGCCTAATGTAGATTAGTGAAGAAAAACCTTACTAACTTGGAGTACCCAATTTAAGGCGGGGTTGAGGTTTTCCTTACATATATTGCGGCGTTGAATTATAATAATAGTAATAATTCAAATACTTCCTCTTGGCTTGGCGACTAGCAAACTTATGACGAACTCCGTTTATTTTATATTTTTTCAGGTACAGACATTTTTTTATTTTTAATAATAAGTTTAATAATATATATAATATGGGTGGTACTACATCGCGTAAAGGACCAGGGCCTAGCTTATCAGCATGCAATCGTGTTATTGATGCTTTATTTGCTCAAGATTGGAAGGTATCTACAGTTGTATGCCGACTGCGAACGGCCAAGTTTGACAAATTTTTTCTAGACAGGAATACTCTTTAAGAATTGGTAGTGCATAGAAAGAGGTGACCGTGAAAAAAATCGGACCTATATAACAAAGCTCAAGTGCGTATGCGTCGACGCACATGCCCACAACGCCACAGCCCACCACAAAATTATAAGCTTAATATTAATTATTTGTGTTTTAGTAAGGTTTCTTTTTTAACTTATTAGGTGCGTTTTTCTGATGGAATTTCTGCGAGTTCCAAGAGAAAGTTAACACAGCTAAGTCTTTAAAATGTGCAAATTTCTAGGAGGGCATATTAACAAATGTATTTTATATATGTAATTTGTAAGATTTGTTCAGAAAATATTTGCCAATACTCAACAGTAAACAAGCTGGAAAGATAAAAACAAGAAATGTTATTAAAACCGACAATTAGATTAGACTATTCATTTACAAACATTTTTTAGTTCGAGCTTATGTCACCTTATATTTAACAGCTGAAGTTTAACAATGGCAACATTAGTGCCGTTGAACGGGTGCTATTGACAAAAACAAATAAGATAAGTTAACTTCTTAATATTAGTTACCGTTTTATGATACATATGCTTACTTATTATTTTAATATGTAAAAATTAGCGGACAAGGATTTCACATAGACACTTCAGTGATTGAGCACAATCCGTGTCTGGGAAAATGGTTTAAACCCTTTATTTCAGACTTTAGTCAAATGAGAGACAAAAAACTTTTGTTATTGGGGAATCATAGCGCTTGTTTGTTATGAGGCTACCTGTAGAAAGGCAAATATAAAAAATGTTAACATTTTTTGGATTACGTCAACGTTATAACGAAAGTATATGTGTTCACGCCACTGTTTTGACTGAATCCATGCAGAATGATTTGTATCCTTTCAACAAAATACAAGAATAGTTTTGTTTAACACTTAAATATTCTGGTCACCAAATGATATGTTTGTACAAAGAGCTTTTCAAAGACAAAAGGGATGCATTGGAGATACTACAAGAAAATACGTGCATTTCTTATGATAAATATCAAATGTTATTTTTAATAAATGACAAACGACCCTCTTGAGAGAAGTTATTCGTATCTATTATAGTGCCCGTTTTACTAACATGCCAAGAATATATATCATCTCTCACATCAAAATGACAGGTTAAATGTGACATAGGTGAACACGTTCACAACATAGGAGGATGCGATATCGATGTATCTAAAATACCATACATCAATGAAAGCAGTAATATCATGGTCATCAGCTGCATTGAGATTACATGTTACACAAGGACTCTATCTGTCATGTGCATCCATGTGAATTCATAAGTTAAGAATCGTGTTTCGTGCACTCGCACGTGGACTTATCTGATGGAATACCCGGGATGGGCAAAAATGCTAGAATTTCTCTTGCCGTACCACTCTTCATCTTAAAAATCGCTTTAAGATAAAACTACCACTGTATATACGTAAATGTAATGAATGCTACGAAGCTTCATGACCCCACTTAATCACCCATTTCAACAGGGGTTATTATCCTTTTACCAAAAAGCACAAGGCGGGCAACTTTCACGACGCTACAGAAAACTCACCTCATCACTTTCAACTACGTCCAACTATGTACGTGTAACAAGACATCAGTGGAGAAATAAACTTCTCAACTTAATCAAGCAATTAATCAAAACACTACGACAGACCCCATTAATTTCAATTTAACCGTTTCCCCATGTGTTTGATCCCGAAGATTAGACGAAACAATGTCAACTTGAACAACATCTCAACGTTTCACCCCACGGAAGGGTGCTAGCCGTTGAAGCTAATTAAAACAAACGTCAACTTGTCAAAGTGGGCAGAACCCAGCGTCGACGGAACGTAACCACCGTACTCACAAAACATGATGTTGCTGCAATAAGCAGTGTTCATGGACTTAGTGTAATTCTGCGGAAGCTTCTGTCGATGGCATAAAGCCTATTTAACGGTAATCGAGAGGAAGAAATTTACTGTTGGTGGCTACCGATGATAGGCGTCAGTTTAAAATTTAATTGTGTGTGAAATTAAATGGCCGCCGCAACGAGAACGACGTGGGAGAATAGCTACTTTAAGTTTAAAAATAGACTACGAGTTGATCTTTTTTTGCAGCGCCTTAACGTGTTGACAAGTCCTTACATTGATTTAGGAAAATCCAATTGATGGTGGCGAGTATTTAATGGAAGTTTTTAGTTGTTTCCAAGTGAAAAGTAATTGAATTACACAAAACTTTTTTGCTATCGGTTTTTTAGGTCAAAAATAAATTTCTTCAGGAGATTCATCGGCAAATTTTCGAGAAGGGCCAGTAATTGCAGCAGAGGGATACAAATCCAATTTGTACATTAATATATATAGTATATACTATATAAAATACATATGTGCAGAAAACTCTTGCTGTTTAATGAGAGTGACTGTTTCGAGGATGTAAATAATTCATTTTTTTTATATTGAGCGTAGCGGCAGTGGTGCAGGATACTGTGCGAATAATGTCAACTTGAACCTACAGTATTCAGTTCCATGGCCACACTTTCGAGACCTTTACTATGCTCGAAGATGTATAACTGTATGTGCAGAAAAAAAGTCTTACAAATTTGGCCCCTTTGGAGTCGACATAAAACTGTAGGTTCCATAAACTCATGAGAGAGCAATATAACGCAAAACAGGACTGGTTGCCATAGAAGCTAGGTCCTGGCACTCTACTTGGTGTAGCATTACATATATAATAATGGTCAATTTTACAAGGTTGCTTTGACATCAGAAAATTGTAATGTTAACCATTGTTCATATAATTTTATATATGACATGACATATCCCTTAAACATCATTACCTTATAGTCATTTTGGATATAATTGGATACATAATATCTCAAAATAATCAGAGCCCAGGAAATTACAGGAAGCATCTATTATGACTCCGGTGGCCCGTGGCGTTGTGGGTATGTGCGTCGACTCCAACCTCGACGTCGGTTCGATTCTACCTCTGAGCGACAAAAATAATTTTCACGGCCCCACCTCTTTCGAGTTACTCACAATGCTCAAAGAGTATTTCCTGTCTAGAAAAAGCTTCTCAAACTTGGCCGTTCGGAGTCGGCATAAAACTGTAGGTCCCTTCCACTACTGTGAGAGCAATAGCACGCACAATACGAGTTGTTGCTGAGAAGCTAGGCCCTGGTCCCCTACGGGCTGTAGCGCCACCCATATATTATATCTATTATACACATTCCCCTGTCCATGAAGGACTTGAAAATAGTCGTTCAGAGCATATCAAAGGATAATACTTCTGAAAATATGCTAAGAACCCCTGCACTATTATCACCTTCAAATTCATCGAACTTCAACAGTATCAACATACACCGTAAATTTAATTTGATAAATTATGGGTCAGGAAGTGGGAAACTCAAGGAGGTTCATAGTTTATTTTCTATCTCGAATCCATTACACTTACTAATCAGAAACATCTTAGTAAAATTATAATTGCTGTTTTAAAGTCAGATTGTCCAAAGCAGCCGTCAATGAATCGTTGAGCGATGAACTAGATCAAAATGATTTACACGCATTTTTCAAGGAGGGCCACCATACAAAAACTGGTTCACAACGTCACCATAAGCAGAAATTCTATTAAGGTAGTCAAGGATCTCGTTATGTCGTTTGTGAAAAAAATGCAGCCCCGAAATTTATAGGCTACACAGCGACATGAGTCTAGCCATCAACGACGGCTAAGATGTCTGGCCACGTAGATAGCATGGACAACACTGCTCCAGCCCGAAGAGTGTGCTTATACTTTAGCATTGGAAAATATATGCAATCATTTCGGTACAAATGCAACCCGATAATTGAAACTTATGGGCTCAGACCTTGCATGTAAAACTGGCCGATTGGCAGATATGTACATCATGAATGACGAAATTTGTATGCGGTGACAAGAAACTACAAGCAGAATGTTTCCTATTACAAGTCGGTCGGGAGAAAAATTTGTTTATGAAGACAATTAAGTTGTTTCATATACAGTCATTTATTTTCTATTTGCGTTGGGTTGGAGACACTCTAAAACACAGTACTTTAGAACTTCAATAATTATGTCGAATAAAGTGCCCCTTAATAAGCACGACTAAAAGAGACATTTACTTAACCAGAAATTGACACTATCTATAATAATAATAAATAGCCCCACAACTAAAGGTCAACCCGGTTCTATATCCCGCAAGAGCCACTCGAGCTCTGAGTTTTAATGTTATCTCACGAATGGGGTGTAAAACTTTTAAATCATGCAGGTCGTTTAGTTGTTTAACAAATGAAAGCGAAACATTTTAATGCCACGCAAAAACCAATGATGCTCCCAAGTTAACTTTCCATTCGATAAGTGGGGCTTGCATAATTAAAGTTCCACTCGTTACCATCGTTTCCGATGAGAAAACTTTCAAATTAGATTACAATCCTTGCTCCAAGCAAAACGTGCAAACAAAACTGTTATTAGACAAAACCCATTCGTTGCTCGTTGTCTTTTATCTCCGTTGAATTTCTGTCAAATACATACATAGCTGCTCATGTAAGAGAAATTAAGTCATGTGATCACAAGGCATTAGCAATTCGCAAAAAAAAATGTTAACCCTTTACCCCACTAATCCCCCCTCAGTACTCATAATCCGGATGTTGAACCCCTACTTTAAGAACGTGAGACTTTTAGCCAGAGTGCACTAAATATTTAAAAAGTTAATAGGT
The DNA here is from genome assembly GCA_916610145.1 of Eristalis arbustorum. Classification (NCBI taxonomy): domain Eukaryota; kingdom Metazoa; phylum Arthropoda; class Insecta; order Diptera; family Syrphidae; genus Eristalis; species Eristalis arbustorum. The sequence goes on along the minus strand of OU744316.1, from coordinate 17,107,681 downwards.
CGCTCTGTAATATTACTTATTCCCAGCCTTAAACTTTCCTCATGGGATTATTATAAAATCCACGCACACGTTTCCGGTTGTGTGCCAGTACTCCTTCGCAAAAAAAAAACATCGGACCGGTACATAGGCTGCCCTGATATTCAAATTCATTCGGAATAAGGTAGAATCACGACATGTTCCACATACGCCAGAGTGTGTATGTGCATGACACAGAAAGAAGACCCACCGATTTTTTTTCTCCCTTTCAGTGCACATCTCACATGTCAGTCTCAATTGGAGATGTGTCATTGGAAGCGGATTTCTCTTCCCTTTCGCTACGGCTTTCAATAATATCGCAAAGTGATATAATTGAAAATAAAGTAAAAGCATTACACACATTTGTCCTCGCCGAGAAGCCAAGTGAAGTCGTTGAAAGCAGCGAAGTATCCAGCTATCTGTCTCGGAGGAAAATTAATTAAAATTTTATACAAAATCTGAAATGAAGACTGACGAACGTGCCCCCTGCCCCTCAAAAGGTTGGGTAATTATTTTGACTTCGTGGGAAAATCGTGACAGATTCAGGATGTACACATGAATGATGTTTAGATTAATGCTGCAAATTGCAATCTCGAGAGCAGTCTCCGTGTGAAGTGACTAATTAATGATATTCCATTTGTTTGCTACCACTAGAACATGAGATTTGAAATTTTGGCACTGGGGAAATATTGCCAAGATTCTTCAGGAGGAGATTAAGAAATTAGCATTATCAGATTTTCACTTCAGTTGATATTATATTGCCACACGCTCTGGAGATTGGGCGTCTTATTGACAGGAAATGTGACGTCAGTCCTCTGGGGAATGCCAAAACATAATTTTGAGATCCTTGCCGTTTTCGTGAATGATTTACGAAGGTGTTATGATGAGATTAGTATGAATTTGTGTGTTTTCTTAAATAATGATTTTATTTTTATGAGAAGATTTTACTTTTTAGTAAATTAAATCTAAGGTGAAACTAGTATAGAACTGATCCTCTGCTTAACATAGAGACTTAGAAGTAATTAAGGTGGTTTTCGAACAAACCACCGTTGGCATGGGCATCGAAGCACATTGCATCAAAAGTGTTGATTTGTAGGATCTAACTTTAAGGCAAAAGGTGCACGGTACAGCTCAAACGTGAGCACAGACAATCTTCTGCATCGTAGAGGATAATCTTCTATTTACATTTTTGCGCGTTTATTATTATTTATAAACCATTTCAAAATTTTAACAGTTGTGATAATTTCAGCTTTTTATAGCCGTCACATCTGAAAACTTACTTTAATCTAAATAGTATTGAACCAGATTTCGCATATCGCCAAACGAAATATATTTAAACGAATATGATATTCCATCTCGGCATTCGTTTAAGGTATATTAATATGCCAAAGTATATTGAGAAGAAATGTCTTCTAAAATGTCGACAGCCAGCTGCCACACGCCATATAGGACACATCCTACCGACACCAGTTGTCAGGGTTTTATAACAAAAGCAATTTCACATCAATCTTCTGCTAAAGTGTTCACCTCATCATCGTTTGTTGTAACCAAATTCGACTGAAGTTGAATTTCTAATTATGTGTCTCTGTCACACGCATCTGTATGTGTTGCTTTAAGAAATGTCAATTTGGACATCAACCCTAACTTACGTTATTCCTATAGTAGACGCCTTCTGCAAATAGCAGTACATTTTCCTCATGCCCACTTGGTGGGAACTTAGACATTTTATGTCACAATTTCTGTCCTCACAAGTGTTTGATTATAATTTATATTAATGGAGCCATTACACCCTGTGTATGGTTTCCGACAATAATTTACAAATTGATTCATTTGGATACATTTGCATGTTGACAGCTGTTGGCATATATCTTCTCCGAAATTGTATGCACACATGTTTTGGGTGTCTATTATCGCACCGTAATTGCTGATATGAGCTCTACGCTTATAAGTTGAAAGTTGATCACATAAATCAATACATAAATCTGGTAACTAATGGATATCGCCAGGCACAATATTATTCTTATTCATTAGCAGCACAAATACTTTCCCTCGCTTTCGGAATGTCTGAATCACAATCGGTGGGGAACAAACTGCGACATACCGGACGCACTGATTCACCACGCTAATTATTGCGTGACGTAAAGATAAGTAAGGAAAACGTGCAGAAAAACTTCCTTAGTTCTGTTCCCTTCATGGTACTCGTATTTGCGTACAAATTTGCATTCAATTACGATTAACCCAGTTGACAATAAACGAAGCACCTCAGCCCGAGACCTGAGTGCATGTAGACTCCTTCTCACAGACGACTGGGGCATTGTTGCTGAGAAGGAAAGTTGCATGGCATATCAGAAACACAAGCAACGGTTTTGCTTCTATTTGACCATTAGCCCGTATGTAGGCGGTCGTGCAAAATGAAATGTAAATATTGAATTGTCAAACTTGCAATATTCTGATAAAGGAATGATTTATGAATATCTCACTGATAGTGCTGTGGAAAACTATGGTTTGATATTCATGCGAATATAAATGACACTCGGAGACAATATGCTGCAAATAGGATAAAGTAATACTGATGTGGCGATTCGGTGATGCGGAGGCCATCAATCAAGAGGTTGGCGTTAAAATAATGGAGGCTAGTTTGATGCGTCAGAAGTGCAGAACTGTGACCCACATTGAAAAAATGACATAAAAAACCTTTAAATGAGTATAGAGACTGTGGTGATAAAGGAATAAGTGTAATAATAAATCAATTTGAGGGCATTTTTTTTAAATTCAATTAAGCTATTTCGTCCACTAATCTAAATATCACAATAGGGGATCGTCAGTAAAACACTTTGAAAAAGACTAACATTTGCAAAGCGATATTCTTTTGATTTCCGTTGTCTTTATGGGTCGATGTGGTAATGTGTGCAACAGAAATGACCTCTTAAAATCTGGGGAAACCACCAAAATCAAGAAGATGATTGTAGATGATGTACATAGGTAGGCTGAATGATTTTTTTTTCAGACAGGTATTGGAGAAGAAATTTATTTCTATGATTTTGATTCAAAATTCAGTGAATCAGGGAGAATACTTGAAACTTACCTATTCCATGAGTCGGTTAAAAGAATGTTCCAGACGGTATTTAAAATTAATAGTTGCCACGATCCGCCACACACCACATATACCAAAACATTACAATCTACAGCTACAATTTCGAGGTAGTAAAGGAGTTTGTCTATCTCGGTCACATCGTAGTGGAGATCACTCTTATCATGCCAGACCTGCTATATGGAGCCGAAAGATCGACACCAAGAAAAACTGCAGAGGTGATTTTTGGTGCCCTCGCAAGAAATATTCTACGTCGGATATATGGTCCCGTCTGCGAGGGAGGCGAATGGAGGAGAAGACACAAAAGCGATCTGTACGAGCTGTACAAGGATTTTGATACTGTCCGGAAGGCAAAAATCCGCTCGGTCACATCAAACGCATGGGCAACAACGTTGCAGCAAAGATGGTCATCCAGATGGTAGACAGCTTGGCCTTGATGACTGGAAGTAGCGTGCCCAAAAACATCACCGATGGAAGGCAACAACTGCTCAGGTTCGGACCCTTCCTGGGTCGTCGACCTAATAAGTAAGTTAGTAAGTGGACATGCTACTACCAATGTTGTAGGGTTAGGTTATTGGGCTGCCAGCGAAATTGCCAGCATACTTAGACCATTGTTGGCCCATTGTGATACCCAGTGCAGTTAGTTTGATCCCAACGGCAAATGGTGACTGGGCCAGATTTGAAACTCAGATAAAAGCATATTAACTTTTGCTTTTAGTGGTACTCGAACCTGGGGCCCCAATAACCAATGGCAGGCAGTAAACCAACTGCGCCACCCAGCCATTTACCAATTAAGTAACGTTTGAAAATTAATTTTTTTAATTAAAGTGCAAATTTAAATAAAGTGCCAAAATAACAAATACTGACAAATTATTATTGTTTGTAATAAAAAAATACCTGAAAACGACTTTCGAAGTAAAAACAAAAAGAGTCGAACGTGTAATTTCTAAATTCCTTGATACATAATTTGAAATGTTTTCAAATATTTTGATCAGTGTGAAAACATATTCTTGGCAAACTGTATAATAATAGTTTAGTTTATGGATTTCTGACTTATCCATGTCATTATTTGAAAATGCAAGCATATGCTATTTAAGTCATACCCATTTAGATGTCATTACATTTAAGTGAGAGTACAATGTAGCTGTCAATTAAATTGCATTTCCATTTCGGAATGCATTTTTCCTGTTTAAGTCTCAGCTCGTTTACAATATTCCAGATTTAATATCCCTATTGAACTGCTATCTTAAGGGAATACTGCGATAAAATGCATTGGCATAGACGAGGGAATGGAATCAATGCCAGTGACTGCCCTTTTGAAAGCGAAACATAATCCATTAACCCTTAATGGTGTTCGCTTCTTGTGTGATAATGGAAATGCTTGAAAAAATTAAAAAAAATTCTTTTGTGTGTATTTGCCATCTTAACCGATTAAATAAAGGTTTTATGCTGATAATGGCATCTAAAAATTATGTGCAATTGTAGATAGTAGTGGTTACTTTGACAAAAAAATATTTACTTTACTGAAATTAATGCAAGTCGAAACTTATAGACACTTGAAACTATAATTTTATGGTCGATGGTCAAATTTCCAATCTAGGACACCCACGCCTTAGAGTCACTGACAATGCTTACGAACAAAAAACAACTTAACGTAATATGCGTAATCGGATATAAAACATACGAGTGTTTTTCAAAGACGAAATGAATAAGGTTTATGTGAATTATTGTGTCATGTAAGATGACAAGTGCTCTGATTTTCATATTCGAAAATCTCTTCTTCTTATAACTGTGCCTTAATTAAGGTAATTTTATTAGTTAAAAGATAAATTTAATGTAAAATATAAGCGTTTACATGAACGCTTTATGAATTTACAGAGTGAGCTTCAACATAACAACTACGTACTTATAAAAACACGTTAAACATTAATATTAACTTTAACAGACTCTCATCTCATAAAATAAGTCTATTTGAAGAAATAAACAATCCTAAGGATTCCTCTTCCTGCCTCGAACAGTTAAATAAAACGCAGGTTTTATAACTTAGTTCACGTCTTCGTCGGGCATAACAACTTTGAGTCAAAGAGTATAACTTTTGACTTCGACATAAAACGGTAGGTTCGTTCCACTAGTGAGAGAACAATACAACAAGCTATTTCCGTACCAAAAAACATGATTGAACAGTCCTAAAAGTAAACGACATCTCGATTGTCTTTGATCATAGTTCTGAATGTCAATTATCTTAACTGAGTTTGTTGCAATAGAGGTATCATCTTAATTAAGGCACAGCATACAGAAATGCCAAAGATGAGCGAACAAAACACCTCCATACCTATCGCCTCGTTCATCGTAGGTAAGACAAAAGAGACTTTGATCAGGACCACTTGAATAAATTAATCCTTTGTCTAATGACGAATGTGGTAGACAAACAGAAAGTAAATGGAATGCGTCCTCTGCAAAGTCATTTAACACTTGGCATTAGGTATACGTTTCCCTAAAAAAATACGTTCGACGTAGCCCAACAAACCTGAAACTGTGCAGTGTACGGAAAATCAGTTCTTTTAATAGGAGCATTATTAGCATATTTTATTTGTTATGTTGTCAGCTATAATAGGGCTAAAATACATGAACGCATTAAAATCTTCAACCGATAAAAAGTTTAAAATTATGACTAACGTTTGAAATATTTAATGTCTCGTTATTTAAAGCAGTGTCTACCAACAAATTAAAAAAGCTGCACGTATTTTAAGACATCAGACGCGTACGCATTTCACGAGTTAAATTGCCTGCTAAATTATTAAATTGTAATTTTTTTCTCAAGCTTGTGTGGTTGAGCTGCTTGAATGGAATCGCACCACAATCTGCGCGCGTACACATCAGCTTTAATTCATTTCGCGGTCCATTAAACAAACCTTGTAGCGAGAGCCTAAATACTTTATTACAGTGCTCAAAACAGTGCATTCCCAGACCCATTAGATATAATAACATTCTAGAAGTATTGTACATTTCATTTGTGTATCGTGAACGTTGTTGGTAGAAAGGAAAGAGTTTTAGGAAACTTCTTGTGATGTGATTACGAACAATTTTGCACACACTGAGACAGTATTAACTCTGACGAAAATGTATTAAAGTACTCTCAGAAAGTAAGGCGCAAGAAAATGGAAGCTTAATACAATTGGCATTGTGTTCGTTCAATGAGGTATCCCAAGTTTCGGAAGCATTTTAATGGACTAGTCTAGAAGAGTTAAGTAAATCATGAACATCAGTGAAACTAAATGTCTATAACTTATATTTTTTTATTTTGCTGTTGATAGCTCGGACAAGCATACGTTTAAGAGGAAAAACTTCGATTACAAACTATGTTTCCCAAAGAGCTCTAAATTTGAAAAGTTCATCACATCACATTTCAAATATGCAATATCGCCTGAGATTTTGCTACAAAATATGTACATATGTCAATATAATTGCTATGTTCGCTATTGTTCTCTGGCGAGTGTAAGAGACCTCCAGTTCTATATCGAATCCGAACGGCCAAATTTGAGAAGCTTTTTCTAGACAGGAAATCCTTTTTGAGCATTGTCAGAGACTCGAAAGAGGCGAGGCAGTGAAAATATATTTTATTATGTATAATTTAAGTATGTATATAAAGGTATGATAAAAAGTTGATCGAACTGCGAATGTTAGCTATTTTTGATTCTTTGAAAATAAAGTTAATAATAATAATAATAATTGTTTTTAATAAATAATAATAAATATCATATTACAATAATAAAAAAATGACTTGGTTTTCTAGAGCGAATAGGAAAAATACTCCTATGAGAGGTAATCGGGAAATACTTAGCGTCGTACTATGTTTAGGCAGGCTTTGAAACAAAATCAGAAAACCTTAAGTTAAGATCCCATGCAGAAATAAAACAATAAAATTAGGTATTAAATTCCACTATTCAGTTCATCATCCGAATCTGTTTTATCGGTGAGTATTTGAATGCGTAAGCATAAACAATTGTAATTTATTTGCATTGACTTAGAACACTGATAATGCGAAATTTGTAAATATGGTATTAGATAATTTACACCACGGAGATTTTATTTTAAATTATTACACAACGTGATCGAAAATGATTTTTTTTACGCAAGATGTACATGTGTATATTTCGATTTTGTTAATCCGATAATTGTATTCCACGCCATACGCGTCCTACTCTAAACATGACCCTGCAGTAGCTACACTTTCATCCTTAAATTAATTTAAAAAAAAGTACTTATTAGCCGCCGCAGCGTTGTTTCGAACACTTCCATTCTAGTTCTGGTAATGTCCAGAGAGCAAGCTCTTCAAGAAAAGACTTGTTAAACTTAGCCCTTTACTTCGAACGGTAACGCTACTCAAGCTTTAACATATCTATATTTCTATACCCAGAAACTGCAATTTCGATTGACCATTTATTAAATATGTCACATATATAATAATAGTCCAACATCAGTATAGAATAATTATAGAATTTAAGACTAATTAAGAGAACGGTTACACCGAAACTTCATTAAGTCTCCCATAACTTTCGTCAATTGTCAAGTTAAATTCATTGAAGTTCCAAAATTCTGATTGAATAAAAAAAAAAACGGTCATTGAAGAAGCCCTGCACTAACCTGCAGGACCACTTTCAAATAAGAGAAGAAACAAAAAATAATAATCCCCAATTTTTCATTAAAATAAGAAATAATAATATGTATTATTACATTTGTAACTCTGTACTCGGTTCTCCTCATTCAAGACCTTTGAAGTTTTAAGTTTATTAGACTAACAAAAAGAGTCCATAAAAATGAATTCAATTTCATCATTTCATTATAGAAATACATTTCTACTTGTTTTCCAAAGTAAGAAAGAATTTCTAAAGCCATTAAAAGTCACTTTAACTTGATTTCAATGTTCCTTGTGACTCTTGTCATTTGGAATAACTTATTGAAGAAAATGTAGTTTGCTATATTTGCATGATAATCTCACTTTTTTTGAAATTTTTTTGAATAAAATGAATTGAGTTGAAGTATAGGAACTGTGAAAGAAAAGCGAAAACAATCTAACTTTAAAAGCTGTTGAATACGAAATTAAGTTGTGGGTTAAGTTTATAACAACATTGAATGACACAACTTTTATAATGGAGAAAATTAGAAAGTGCGTATTGAAAACAAGTTGAAACAAGTGTTTTTTTCATCGATTATGGTGATTGTTTCGACATTATTATCCTGTTACAAGATTTTTAGAACATACAACGCAGATCATATGATATCCTACAACAAAAAGAAAATTACACATACAACGTACACAATTATACTGGTAATTTCTACAATTAATATTGAACTAAAAACGAAGAATTTAATGCAATAAATTTAAGTCGTTTTCAAACAACACTGCAACGACATTTTTGTGTTTTCTAACAATTTGTGTTTGTGAGCAGAATCAGTTCTTTGGTTGTCACATGTTAAGCTGTTTCGTAGAAATATTCATTATTTATATATGTAACGTCATTGGTACGGATGGATGGTTGCAGTTGGTTGAGTGCCTGCTCTTGATTATAGGGGTCCCAGGTTCGAATCCCAGTGAAAGCAAAAGTTAATATGCTTTTATCTGGTTTTCCAATCCGTACTGTCACCGTTTTTTGTTGATAATTGGATCAAATTAAAGGCACTGGGTATCTCAGTAGACGAACAATAGTCTAAGTGTGCTGGATATTTCGCTAGCAACCCAATAACCTAACCTAACCTAACGTCATTGGAATCACAATAGGTCTAAAAATGGCGGCCTTCGGCTCAGAAACCTGCTCTCCTATCGCCATTGTTCGAAGCTGCAATCGCAACGGGAAAACAGTCATAAGATTACCAGAAAACCGTGTATGAGAAAGTTTAAGACGAGAGTTAAACATAGCCCTTGGAATGCAGGAATGTTGAGGATTGAAGCGAATGGTATTAGGAAATATTTTAAATGAAATCTTTTTGGGTTAAAGACATTTAACCAGCGTGATCAAGTTATGAAATCTTGTACTTAATAAAATGACAGACAGGCAGATTTCTTGACATTTAATATCAAAGTTGACAGCCGTTACGGTTGAAATTTCAACTAGGACATAACTAGTACTTAATAGTTATTAAATTCTATGCGCAATGATCAACGATATGAGAATTATTGAATTAGATATATGTTGCTAAACTTAGCTGTATGGACTCCAAATGCAAACACATGATATAACAACCATCATTTCATCCAATCTTCTCGAAAATACATGAAAACATAACATATGTGCACTCCGCTTAAACATTTTAGAAGAACTGTAAAAAATACTGTGCAGATATACATTATAAAGTATAAATTTACCGGAGTTGGGAAACAAAACAGAAATGACATGACTAAAAATGTGAATTGTTTAAGAACACAAATAAACGGCTGCATTGAAAAGACGGTACGGGTTTGATATAAACTATTACAAATAGATATATTCATCCAACATCGCTCATTGAACAAGCAAATTCTTGGCAAAAATATGTGCAAGCAGTCTAGGAAATGCTTAAATATGTGATAATTTGCTCGACAATTTAACATGATATTTAACATTTTACATTGAAACTATAGTCGTTTATCGGCTTCAAAAGTAAAGGCTTACTAATTTTCCCGAGATAAGCAAAATAGACATTATTGAACAGATGATTGGAAGTTTATTAGCAAATAATTTTAATTTAGTACTAAAATCTTCGAGCTTGTTCCTTCACAGTAAATAAACCCGAATTAATTATAACTCAACCTTTCACTAATTATCGACTACCGAACAGAAACCCAACGCCTTTGACTCCTAAGGATGATTAATTTTTAAAATGGTTTCCCGATGGATCATAATTAACCTAACAGCCAAATCGCCGTAGGTCCATTAATTGAATAAAAATATCGCATCCTCTGATTTTGGAAGGGTTCAAATGAGAAAAAGGATTCTTTACCATTTTCTTCATCACAACAGCAGGGATACTGGTCCCAAATGAGTTAATTTAAATTCTTGGCGAACTTTCCAATACCACTGACTCACTCATTCTCACCAACATTTCACACTCCTAGCATCTTGTGAGAATTAAAATCATTCTACACCCTCGGCTGCTCTTCGAAGAGGAGTGAATAAAATCGCTCCCCGATAATTGGAAACGACGACATACACCAGGCACACTGTAATCTGAGAACATACCTACAATAAATATCAAGTGTCTGGTACTAATGACCACAAACGTGTGTTGCAAATCACAGTGATTACTCACCTTAACACCTAGAATTATAATTGATAGCGAGAAGAACAACACGGCTTTCATGACTGCGTCCTTTGTTTTTCCTTTGATCTGTTTTAGATAAAATTCTCACTGAGTAACTCAATTTAAACTGAACGTAATTATTATCTAATTCCGGATCCGTTTGAAACCGTACACCAACAGTTAGTGAATGACGAACAGGACGTCGGAATGAACCGGAGGCGGATCACTATAACACAAAAAGGGCCGGTGGGGAGACAAAATGAAATAAAACAAAACTCTTGATGTAATTAAGTAAACCGATTGAATTTCCTTGCTGGCTCTACTCCTGGCTCCGCAGTTTTCTTTATTGCCCACAATACAATACTTCGGCTGGCTCTCGCGCCTTGGAACTAGAAGACCCGCACAAGGAGACAGATTTCTTTTTCACTTAAATGCTGAGCACTACACACAATACAAAAAAGAGTCGTGGGATTTTTTGATCCTTTTCAAAAAGTGTCGGTAAATTTAATTTTTACTTCGACTTTACGAATAAATACAGTGAAGTGATATTGTTAACGAAGCAACGATACTGGTAGCACTGCACAGAGACGAAACCAATTTAACCATGAAAGACCATCGACGGAATGGTGTTGTTATCAGTGGTACGTATCCTTTTATAGTGCTGCCTCTCGCAGAAAGCTTGCAGATTCGCCACGACAAGGGTGGCTTACTTTGTTCGTAACACAACATCCAGAATGGCTATGTGTATGCGCACATTTGTGTTGGGGAATATAGGGTGGAAGTGGTGGAGGATGGCTATAAGTTATAGCACTTGTTGCCTCGGTACTTTGGCAAGAAACAAGAACATGTGCTTTTTTGTATAGAAAGTGATGTTGAAAACGAAATTGTCAATAAACGAAGTGAAAAGGAGGAAAGCTGAGCGCATGAGGGTAGCCAGAGTGCTGAAATTTGTGGGGACGTTGATTTTTCTTTCTGCTTTTGTCAACGATGAATTGTTACGACACATGTCTAATGTCTCATATTTCTTACATAGTGTAAAAAAACCCTAACTTCACTAGACGTTCATTTCACCACACCTTCAAACAACGATCTTATTAAGTCATATGTGGTGAGTAAGATCCGCAGTTTCGTCTATTGTGCTTGTAACAGCGGCCGTCAGATTGCTTACTTTTCTTAATATTTGAAATATTTTTTATATCTACAATTGTGAATGCAAAATTTGTTAGTTGTTTCTCAGCAGCCAATTGATCCAGGGTGAAGGTAATTTGCTACATGACCCTCAAACGGCCAATTATGGTATACGGTTGTTCACTGTGGTTCAATGACAGCCCTTCCCAGATGGAATAGATGAGGCTGTTCGAGAGACCACCAACAGCCTAATCATGAAAGAGTGCGACTCAACGGATTTATTCCTACGAAAATATTCCTCTACCTCAATACTATTGGCCTGATACAGGATGAGGAAGGATGTCCTACTATCCACCATGTTGTACGACGAACAGTGGAGAGACAACTCCGATACGAACGGCCAACTTAGATAGGTTTTAAGTTAGTTTCAAGATTAAAAACAAAAAATCAAAAAAAAGCTGCACCAAGGCGTATAGCTGATATATGTTATGCATATACCTTACATACACGCCCCGGAGGACGCGTCTTTCTCAACGGACCTACTTAAGTTAGTTTGAGGTTAATATTAGGTTAGTTATAAGGCTCATATAGCTTAAGTTAGTTTTAAGATTTCTAAGTTAGGCTAAGCCAAGTTTTTCAAAGTTTTCTTGGTAATTTAAATTTCAAAAATTAGATGTCTATCAAGACTATAAATAAAGCTAAATGTAAGCCGCAAGGCAAAACCACATATAATTAGATAAGCTTAGAGTACCCGAAGAGGATCAGTAGGTTAGGATTAATTTCAATAACTTACTGATAAGTTAACTAAGCTAGTTTTAAGCATTTTTGTCTAGCAACTAAGTAATCATTTACATGAAAACATAAAAAACAATACTTCGTCTGGTACAGATTCCGATTTGTTGCACGTCAGTTCGGGTCAGTTTTTTTTCGGTTGTTCCTTGCAACGAACTCCTGAAACTCAAAAAAGAAAAAAATAAGACTAATGCACTTAAGGCACTTTAGAGCAGAACGAGTGATGATGCTTTTGGAGAAAAAAATGCAAAAACAAATGACTGATTTTGTCCATTAAATTTCGTATCGATAATGCCCTTATTCTAATCAATGTTTATGTTTTTTACGATCAGATGTTTTAAGAGGAAAACCTCAGTAGGATTGCCATGTTGTTTTTTTAATTCGACCTTCGCAAACGTGAACTCCCCACAAAAGTGCTTTTTGATTATTCACTTTACCTAGAATCTACTGTATATACATTTGTGCTTAATTAAAAAGCTGAATATTAGTACCATCATTACATTAAACACAAAGTTATTATTTCCAATCTAAGGATACACTCATCTTAGGCGAAGTGAATAAAACCCTACACAATGGTCTAGCATTTAATTTTACTGAGAAAATGTACATTATTAAAATAAATATTCAACAACCCACATCTGTGTGAATGCATGTATTTCTAAGAATATGTTTATTTATAAACAAAGAATCATAGCAAATTTTATGCGGTCACAATTCTGCTGTGAATATTTCTAGGGTGCTGACTGTCTCCTCGATCGTAATGCCCATACCCGTAGGGTTCGCCCGGCACTTGATACAGTCCATAATGCACACCGCTGGTCGCAATCTGTGAATAATCATTTAAAGAACTTCATTATCAATTAAATACACTCTTTGCTTGCATTCGCACCCTTTTCAAACCATTGATCGAAGCTAGCAACAAAGCCATCTTAGCCAGCAGCAGTGCCTTTCCGCTAACAACCGATAAAAATTGAAATCCCATTGGTACCAGAACTGCCCCCAACGCGGTCACTCCGAATACCATTGCGATCATCATGTTGTTTCTATGGCGTCGAAGGCGTGGAGTACCGTGTACTTCCGGTGATCCATCTACAAGTATATACAGAAGAACATTTCACTTTGTACTCGCATTGATTTCCATGAACTCACCTTTCTCTTTCAATATAGCATCGACAACTGTCTTCACGTTTAATTGCAATGCGTGCGTACGAAGTACGCGAGTGACCTTCTTTGCAATCTGCTTCAGATCCACAAAACCCTCGACATCCCTTTGGGCATCAATTGGTGCAGTCTTCAAAGTGCCCTTGCGTCTGTTGTCAAAAGGGAAAGCATAACTACCGTCTCTGGGCAATCAAACCAACCACATACCTTGGATCGTTGGACACATCATCGTCATCGGCAATCCTCACTAATTGTATCCCCCGCCAAATGGGAATCGTTTTGGTGGAAAATATCTCGTCAAATAGCTTCATCGTTGACATTTTGAGGCAGCTCCATACATTTCCTCCAGGTCCCTACGAATAAAAAAGGAACAAGCTTTTATCAAATGAACACGACTGTTGTGCAACGAAGAGTGTCTTTACATAACCTAACAAGCTCAAGGAGAAGCACGTTTTAATTAAAAGGAAAAAAAAAACATCCGATATCATTGGTACGAGAATTAAGGTTGCACCGTGTGGAGTTCAGAGTCTGGCCGCCAGAAATCAATATTTCAAAAGCCAAGCAGGGTGGGTTTTGATATTTTTTCAAACAGTTTTTAGGTTTGTATAGTGTTGTTTTGTTCACGGGCGGTCAGAGTTCACGAATATGTTATGCATGGAGCTACATGCAATAACAATCACGGTGACAGTGAATTTTTACTCCACATTGCTGGGGATGGTGTGGTCGCCGTTTAGCCAGTGGGGGTTTCTTAATGCGATACTGATACCCTTGTATCAAGTGCCGGAAAATAGGTTGGAAAATTTGCATAGAACTTTATGCGAAACTATGAACATGATAGGCAGCTGTAGAGAGGATAACTTTTGTGGAGTCAATACGAGCTATGGTGAACGTGTATTCATGGGCAGGGTAGGAGCCAAATATGTATGTGTGTATCATAATCCTACTTCACCCTAATCCAACTTGAAAGAGATAAACAATCCAACCTGGGACTTGATTTTTTGATACCGGCTGATATCTATTTATAGAATGTCTCATGGGATGGACTGAAGAGATTATCGTATACATATGCATTTTGACAGGCTTAATTTCTTTGGATACAATTTTTATTACTCTTCAAAATGTGACTTAATGTTTCATTTTACATAAGTGGGTCCAGAGGCAGTGATAGGATCTGTTAAACGATGTGTGGGTGATTGAATACGACTGCAAAGATGCTGGTGAGTTATTTAGTGAACACGTTTAAATTGAAAATGAATACTTTAAAAAATAATCCTATAATTTGAATATGTATGACATGACAACAGAAAGGGGATATATTTCTTCTATAATCCAGGACTTTTTGTAATTAATCTTCTTGTCAATAAATCGGCTAAGGAATTGAGTACATATGTATCTGCGTGACGCCGCTCAGTAACATAGAGACAAGCAAATTTTAAAACTACTCAAAGAAATTGCACAAAACTACATGTGAACTCATGAGGAAACGAAGGCGCAGTGGAGAGAGTGGAGGAGACTAACAGTTTTATTCAAAGAAGAAACAAAACTTTGAAAACACCTACTCAAGCTCGAAACGGTTAAAGAAGAAAACTTTGAAAACATTTACTCAAGCTCGAAACGGTTAACCAAACCGAATGTAAATGGTCCACCTGCACTGGATGTCTCATTACATGACAATCATAGCCTATCGTCAATACAAAACGTCCACGCGACTTGAGTATGAGTATGCCGAATCTCAAAACCCTTATCGCACAATATGAATTTGGTGTACACGCTCCCAGATAAGTCATTCAGCATAATGACTTTTGCAGAATCTGCAGGGATGAAGAGATAGAGGAGGTCATTGAACACATTCGCTTTAACAAGATGACGTACCTGAAGAATGCCTGCCACCTACATCGCTTTATAAAAGCTCGAATTAGTTTGCGGACTAGAATTAACACGATCCTTGTGCTAAAACCACTCGTACCTAACCTAACAAAAGGGAACCTACACTTCTATTCCGCTTCCAAATGGCAATGTTTGTAAAGTTTTTCTAGACAGGAATACTCTTTGAGCATTGTCAGTGACATGAAAGAGGTGAGGCGGTAAAAAGTATTTTGTGCCAGATGCCGCTAGATTATAATACAATCACAAACTTGAAATCGATTTATCTAACTAGTCCGTTCCTTTTGATTCTTGAAAAACTCTCAGGCCCAGAGACACGTCAACGGCTATGGATAAGTTCATAACGGTATTCTTTAAATTTAAATCGTTAGTTGACGCACGACAACGAAACATTAATATGCGGTAGACTTCTCTGAATGATCCCTTTTCGTCTTGTGTATGCGAATATTTCCAAGACGACTTGATGTTTAACCTTCAAATAGGTTTATGATACAAAATTTGGTGATTCTACTCCAAATGATTTAACATCATAATGTAATGGCATACAAAAACGCACAGTATCCTATCATACAAAATGAGCTACATAATAATGGCTTCAAAGCGAACGAAAATAAATGCTTTAGGTTTCAGTACGTATCCTATCAAGTACAATTTCGTAGTTAGATATGTACCTACACGTGTACGCTCATGCATAACCGTAAAGCGCGTTCGCTTTTTCTCTAAAATCGCAAATGTCGAGAGACTTTTGGAATGTAATTTTCATTCCGCCTTCCGGAATTCAACTTAAAATAATTTGTGTATGAAGCTACTTGCGGTACGTTTATTAACTCAAGAGCACACACATGGAAATAATCACATCAGAATTTTGTTACCAGATGATTCACCTTGAGCCAATGAAGGAACATCAGCGACGACTTTAATTTTTAAAGACGTTTTTCATGAGTATGTACGATTATCGTAATATCTTAGGGTAAAAGGTTTGCCAATGTTCGAACAGTTTTTTTTGATGTCCTAAGGTATTGGATTATCCCTTATACCATAGTTTCTCAACATTTGAGTCTGTGCGGACCCCAGCATGGAATTTATTACCCGGCGGACCCCTCCCGACATACAACTTTAGTAGAATAGTAATAAAGATGTAGTATTTTGTGTAGGAGCCGATCCCCTGAAAGAGTTGAGAATGGCTGTCATGCACCATACGAGAAGGAAACGTTAATATTGTATTATTGTATGTGTTGACCGTGGCGTTGTGGGTATAAGCGTCGACCCCAACCTCGACGTCGCAGGTTCGATTCCTGCTCTGTGCGTCGAAAACAACTTTCACGACCCCACCTAACCCAATGCTCAAAGAGTATTCCCTGCCTTGAGAAAGCTTCTCAAACAAAGCCGTTCGGATTCGGCATAAAACTGTAGGTCAGTTCCACTCGTGAGATAACAATAGCACACTCAACACGAGTGGTTGCTGAGAAGCCAGGCCCTGGCCCGTTACGGGCTGTAGCGCCACCCATATTATTATTATTATTCTGTATGTGTTGACTTTTTGGTTTACCTTCCTAAATCGGTGAAGTAAATTTTACAGAGGTGATTAAAATATAAGTAAGGTATAATAGATTTGGGTCCTGTTTGCGTTGATGGCGTCTGGAGAGGAGCGTATGGACAAATCTGAACCATTGGGACAACGCTATAGAAGACGCCACGAAATAGATGGAGCACCCAGCTATAGAAGTACCAAAAAATCGTGCCGGCAGAAGGGGCACGTTGGTTGAGGCTCGGGTCTACCCCAGACTGTAGCGCCACTCCAGGAATAAAAAGAAGGTAATGTAGATCAAGAGTGGAAAGGAGATCTATTGTTTTTATGCCGGTCCAATTGATCACGTTTTGTGAAGGTTTACCAGAAACTTATTATATATCCATCCCAGCAGTGTATTTGTTTAATAATACAACATAATATATAACAGATTTTTCGTAATCTCCTTAAGCCACCCCTGTTATACAAAATATACCTTTACTATACGAATACCTTTTCCAAAACGCTCTTAATAATAAATTTTCAACCATTGCAGAATATAAACACCTCTTTATGTCTCAAGTTTAGTTTTTCATAAGACAATTATTTTGTTTGAATTTTAACTGCTCTGCTTGTCACTGTTGTTAATTAGAAGCAATGGCTGAGAAGTGAACAAATGTTCCTTAACCGTGGCAGAAAACAAAACTATGTACGTGTACCAGACCTTGATAAATCGAATCGTAGTCCAACCTATCCTCTATATAATAAACAAACAATGTTGTCTTTGCCATATTTGGTATTCTAATCAATTTCCCTCACAACAACCCATCCTCTAAGTTGAATTAGTTTTGATAGCCCGCGACAGTTCGACTTAGTAGATGTTACAGTAGCGCAACTATAGTACAACTACAGGCATAAAAATGTGCAAATATATTACGAGTCGAAATTGACTATATCAAGTGATCAAAGTGTTGTATAATCTAAGAAATCATCTAACGATTATAAGTAATATTTCAAACACACCAATTTTATTTACTCAACTTTCCCCGCACTCACAAAAAATCAATCGAAATATGTAGATACATACTATATTGTGTAGTACATTATGCAAATACATGATAATTTTTCCAAACTCTGAGCCATCAAAATATTTAACATTAATTCAGCCCAGATGTGTCCTGTATAATCTAATCAACTTTGATCTTTCAACCATACATACATGTGCCAACCCTGCTGACGAACACTTTTCAAATGATTTTCGCATTCATTTTTAATTCGCTCCTCCACTTTTTTCGTATGTACCTTAGCACAATCCTTAACATCTTGTCGGAACAACCGCATCCTCGCTATCCATGAGCCTCTGTCGTCAGGTTCGTAATTCACGCCCCTGCAGGCACATAAATAATGCATAAGAATCAGAAGGAGAATCCACTTTAGGTACATCACAAACACAAGCCTCTTGTCGATACGATTAGAAATAATGATTTTAAAATTTCAATATATCTCAATTTAACACAAATACATATCGGATGCGCGAGGAATAATATATTGCACTATAAACAAACCGTGCTTGATGGTCTAACATTGAACTGAAGAGCGTTCAAAGAATGACAGTGTTTAAGTAGATGCTTTGCTTACTCTTTGGCCATGGTCATGACCACCATAACGACCAGGTAGTGCATCAGTGGACATGTGCGATTCTTAAGTGTATTCAGAAAGGTGTAATTATACCTTGTGACTGCCGTAGAAGAATTGCAGAGTTATTGAATAAATATAGGGAATACGAAACAACTTGACCGCTCTGATTAGAATCGATAATAACTCTGTGTCTCGAAATGGAAAGCTAAGATGGATTATTAGTGCGTAAAAACGATAGAATGTCAATAAAATCTGATTTCATATGTAGGACAGGCGTATTGTACTATTAAAGAAAGAGTGAAATAAGTCAGAATAACCACTGATGGTCGAAACCGCTTTTTATCCATTTTTTTTTCTTTTATAATCACAGGTACTCATGGATTTAATTAAATTCCAACACGGTGTAATTTTAAAATAATGTTTTTAAGAATGTTTTTGATAGTAATGCTGAATACCTTTAAAATTGTCTTGATTTCGAAAACAAAGGTGGTAGTTGAACCAAACTTTGGATATAACGATGTTGTGGAGCTCTGCCCTCGGAAACATGGCTCTACATCTTAGAATTATTGTGGTAACGACGTCTCCTTCTTCATTTCAAAAGAAATAAGGTCGTATGATCCCACGATTGGCTTAACCACACGAATTTGTCAATGTCTATGGATGCGCTGTCATATGACCAGTTAGCATGCCAACCACTAACTAGCTGGTAATAATTCGCTAGTTTGACCGTACTTGAAATATTCATACATGATTAGGAATTCTCCATATGATACACAAGAGACTTAGACTCAAAAAAGTTCAAAAGAATTTCACTAGGCATGCTTTCCAAAAGTTATATTCTTTTGAAGAGTTTGATTAATATTGTTGTTTGAAGTAATCTGTAAGACGGTAGATAGTCCGTAGTCGCGCAGTAAATATCTGCTGTTTAAAGCGATACTGAGACTTGTGATACTTAGAGAACGTAGTGTTTTGTGTTGCTCTGTGATGAACATACAAAACAAAACAAAAGTCACTCACAGGTTGGTTTATAATTTATATATACAATATTCAGGGTCGCACAATATTTCGTGGACCTAAACTAAACTTCCGTACAGGGCCAGGGCCTAGCTTTTGAGCAACCAATAGTTTTTTTCGCAAGTCCGAACGACGAAGCCTGAGAAGATTTTTCACATGGGATACTCTCATCAATTGCCAAACGAGGTGAAGCCGTCAATTATGAATTAAATTATCATTTTCTAATAATAATAAAAATAAACACTTACGTAGCGATTAATTAATTCATTTATTATACTTGTACTTGAAAGATATTACACATTAGTTTTTTCATCGTTATTATCATCACAATATATAAACACAACAATATTTCATTGATTACGGTAATCAATGCTCGCACATCATATTCAGTATTTACTTAATGTATTATTAAGAATTTTCTAAAATATTACAGTTTCGACTCTTATTCAAAAATTGATTTCTTTTGTACCTGATTGGTATTATTTAGTATAGTTTTTTTTTAATTTTATTTAATAAAATTCTCAATAAATCAATTGTATCTATAAAGCTTATAATATTCCATAACAAAAGGGAAGCAGCAAAAGTTTTGGAGGACGAAGATATTGCAGCAGTTTGTTTTTTGTGTATTTTGTTGGAACTGTTATAAATACTTATATGCAAATATTATATTTCCTTTGAGAAATCTTACGTTACTATTTTCATTAATTAACTCTAAGTAAATTAATGCTTGCTTACCTATTTGTTATATTTTTAATTTTGATTTGAGCTAAAAATTACAGTGAATTGTTGAAAATATCCTATAACGTTTTATGTCAATTTAATTTTAAACAAAATTTATTCATTAGCGTAAAATGATTTGCAACAAACAGATTTTTCTAAACTGAGTAATTTTTAAACGTGTCATACCTGTGGTATTGTAAAAAGGGGCATTCAAAGTATGAGCAATGCATCCATTTGACTGTAGAATTTAACATGCTTTCGGTGAATATTAAAAAAAAACAAGGTGGCAAGGTGAACTAATTGAACTAATTGTAATTTAATACAATCTTAATGTGGACCAACTTCTACTTGCATCTTTCCCTTTATTGTTTCGACTAAAAAGCAATGGCCTCATCGAGAATTAGAGAAATATGGGAATCGTCATGTTGGAAGGCAACTGTGTGAAATGAAAATTGTGATTACAGTCACGAGAATATATTCTAATATAAACTCTATTTCTTATGGAGCTTGGTAATTTCGACTATCAATAAGTATTTTTTTAGGGAAATCGAAAACACAAATAACGGCAAGGAAAATGGTGGATAGATTCGTTTTATAAAATATGCAAAACGTAATGTATATCCAATAAGTTATATAAGAATGATTGACAAAACGCGCAACAGAAGAGGAATTTAATAAAAAACAAAAAACAAAAAAAAAGAGTTACTGATTCAAGCGTATTCTAAATTCTCTTCCTCTTAAGGTATAATGTTTGGTATAGGCTTACATATTTGACCAGAATCGTAATAAATAAATAGAATCAAAACTGTACTGTAGGTACTGTACTTTATCAGAAAAAACAGACGTAGTCGTAAAATAGCAGCCATAGAGAATGGAGTGATATTGACAAGCATTTACGAAAATCCCGATTGGAACTAATGATGAAAATCAACGTTAAACATACACTTTTTTCAGCTAGTAAATAAAAAGTGTTTTTTGTCTACCTATTTTAATTTAGTTTGTATCAAAAAATGGTACATACCACATACAAATATTCTATTGATTGTAGAAACTACAAAGTTCCATAAGAAAAATTGTTTCATAAGCACTGGTTCTAATGAGTTTAGAACTAAACTTATGGTTGAAACCTCATGGGCAATTTGTATGTAACGTGTTTCGTATGTGACTGGAAGCAGCGTGCCTAGGACCGTCATCGATGGAAGGCAGCAATTGTTCAGGCTCGGGCCCTCCATGGTGTGTATGATATCATAGACAACTGAACCATGTTCGCATTTCAATTTCGATTGGCCTTTTCTGCAACATGTGGCTGAGCAGCTCAATAATATAAATAAATCTGCCATGTAAAATGACATCGTCCCATCTTTTTTTCGAATATTCGAAAACCATGTTCAAATTCTTATATTTCCCAAGTGCACCACAATTGCTTTGACTTTTAACTAAATATGCATACAATATCTTATAAGTCAAACCAATGATCCAACATTTCAAAAATGCCCTTCAATTTCTATCTTACTTTAATGTAATAGAAAATATCCCTTTAAAATATGAACCCTGTGGACGGAAAGTGATGAAAGTTTACCATTTCACTTTCTATGCACCAAAACAACTTAATTATACATGAAGTAAATCAGTTCTATTAATTAAAGATCCGCTGCCTCAATAGCGATGATATGAACATGAATAATCACAATTTTAATAAGATAAATATTCAACTTACTGTGAAAAGAAGGAAAACCAAACAAAAAAATCCAAATAATTACAAATCAAACATAAAAATGATATATTTGCTTAAATATTTCAGCTAGGTACAATGGTTCTCTGTACAATTCTTTCATCTTACAATTTTCCTTTCAACTTTCAACTTAGGAAATAAATGCTAGTTTCTATCAACAATAAATTATAGTTTACAAATGTTCCGCCCATGAAAAATGTAATTTATTCTATTCAATTCGCGTACTTGTACTTATACGTACTTGTTTTATTTCAATCTGTTGATCTTTGGAAAAAGAAAAACGAAACAAATTCATATTGCATTTCGCTGTACATTGAACAAGTGTTTATTACTCTTTTGTAAATTTGTTTGGGTCTTTAAGCATAAATTATTTTTCCTAGCAATCCGAAAATGAAAAAAAGAAAAACAATTTAATTAAAATAAAATTAAAAAGTGACATTAACTCGCGATACTATGTGTCTTTAGATCATCATGATCCTGTTGTTGTTGATGGCGGTCTACTAAAACGTGGTAGACACAGACCGAATTTTGACTCGATACCATTTAACATGGGCACAGCCGCTTGGTAGCCACCAATGTGGTCGGGGTTTATTCTATGTACTCCAAGATCAATCGGTTTGGATTTTTTCACTTCGGAGCCAGTCGGTTGAGAACCTCCAAAGTCAACGTAGAACATACGTTGAAGTAATTCATATGTTACCAGAGTGACACCAAACTGCGGTGATGATCTGAGGACACGGGCTGTAATAAGGAAACGTGAGATGTGAGAGTGGTATTTTGGCTTAAAAAGAGTATATTTCCTACCGGCAGTTCCTTTCCAAAAGGCACGAGGACCCTCTTCCGCCATGATTTTCTTAGTCGCATCCCACACCCCTTTGTATGTGGTCTGTCCCGTTCGAGCGACTACTTGCAGACGAGTTTTAATGACGTCGGCCGGTGTTACTAGAGATGCTGCAGGCACACCAGCAATTGCACCAGCGGCTAGTAGAGTGAGTGGATGATTGTAACTGTCAAGGTAAAATGTGTATTAGAATTTTAACTCAAATATTTTCGTGTTTGTAGTACCCGTCTTCATCGGCGAACATGGCTTTTGTGTGTGCATAAGTGGGGAAGTAAATGGCAGAGAAAGGTACATCTCGCAAGAGACAGGCACGGGCTCCTTTGTAAAGGCCAAAGAGTCCCAAATCGCGGACGACAGATAAGGCACGTACTTTTGCGCCACCTGGAAATCAAAAACCGCATTTAATATAAACAATCTGATTATTCCGTAATATCTACCCTACAAAAGTGCATAAGATCATACACTTTACTTTCTTTCTTACTCACCAGCGATTTCTCCAGCAACTTGAAGCCGAATTTTAACAATTTCTAAGGGATTTGTGAAAACAACCTGAGATGCACCAGCCTGGAAAAATATAAATGTCCATTAATATCGTAATCTGAAACGAACGAATGATATATCATTACACATCCTCCAGCCAAAACCTCGGCGTACTTTGAAATAACTCCCTGCTTATCGGTAAATTTGTCACGAACAAAATCATTTACAGTCAATTTAATGGCTTTCTCCGGCGCTACTCCCATTAGTTGAGGCAACAAGCCACGATACAAGCCTAATACACCCTCATGTCGAACAACCTGCAGAATTGCGTTTCAATAAGATTCAGTCAAGGTATTTACTTTATTTTTTGTATATCATACCTTCTTAAAGCAATCCCATGAATTCCTATACGCAATCTCCCCAATAAACGAACCAGTCCTTTGATTTTGCATTCGTGTTTTTACCAGATCGATTGGATAAACACAAGTGGCGCCAACAGCTAAGAAATAAACTCTTATGAAAATTCAACATTTGAATGTACGCCTCAATACGAACCTCCAGCAATTGAACCAAGTACAAAACGATAGGAGCTCTCCAAGATCTGAATGAAAGTCGACCGATCCGCAGGACTATCCACAGCCTTGATGTCTGCCAAACGGGTTGTGATATGCTTTGTGTAATGTTCCGGAGCAATATTGCTAAGGTCGCCGTAAACAATGCGTCTAATATGAAAGGAAATCGTAAATTGTTACATGTATGAATAGCATAATACGGGTGAAAGGGGTTGAGGACCAAGGATAAATAACACACACCAATCATATAGAACGCAAAGGAGATTGTAATTTTTCATTTAACTCAAAACGCTTCCAAGGTAGGAGGAACATGGGTTAGAACAAGACTTGCCTATTTACGTCAATTCTCTTGCGTCTCCACCACCTTTTCGTGTGAACGCGTGCAAAAAGATATAAGAAATACGACAACTATAAGAAACCGGTTATTTACATCTACAATCGACGCGACAATAAAGTAGTAAGCAAAAAAAGAATGGGTGCTAAAGGCGGCTACATCAAATAGACATTATGAATTGAGAAGACATGAATTCGTGTCGGCTACTAAGTCCAATCTCTTTTGTCTTGAAAATATCCATCACACTTACCCTGTCTGATGCAGTGCAGCTGTCAGCTGAAAAAGAATATCTATTTCAAGTGGAGTTATGTGGCTCATTGTTTGTGCTGCATAAAGAAGTTCGTCCTTTGTGACAGGCTCCACTCGACTTCCTTGAGTTGCATACAAATAGATACGTTTTATCAATTCCATGTTGTTTAAGAGCGATGTGAATGCCATGAAATAAGGAAAACTGACTTTATGGCCTTCAGTCACCTATAATTAAGTATTTCGATTGTTCTGATGTTGTGAATTATTTCTATGGAAAAGAAAAACTCACTGCAACAAGATTGTCCTTGACGTCTGATGTGAGTAAGTGCCGTTTCACTTTTACCATTATATCTTGGAAGTCTAATGGAGATATGTACCCAGAACCAGCTGGATCTTTGCTTCGAAATGCTTCCATGGCATATTCTTCATGGAAATCGTGTAAGAGTTGCGTAAATTCTGCGTAATTGATTAAGCGTTGTTTGCCCTTTAACATAGATGAAAGTAAATGGATTTATGATTGTTTTTATTCAAAATGTTTTTTTAAATGAAGGAAACATACTTGACCGAAATAACGTTTAATAAAAGGACCATCTAAGCTAAATGGAATCTTAGAATGTAATTCCGTCTTCTGTACCACTTCCGCAAATTCAGCTGCAAATATAACAAAAGGTCGTCCGTTTAAAGATTTGTTTTCGAATTTATGTGCAAACTTAATGCAAAATTGCGGCTTTTAAACTGCAATTCATTTATACCAATAATTTGGGTCCTATCCTATTATATTCTCAAGCTCTACAAAGAAATGTATTTTCAGAAACGGCATATCCTTCATTTTATCGCTGGGGAATCGCAGAGCAGACATCGAACAAATTCTATTCCTTCTTCGTCTATGTCATTGTTACAAAAGTCAGTGTGACATATCAGGATTCAGGAACACAATGAACAGCGTTAGTGACTCCATAGCCCGGCTGTATGAAAGTTACAATTTCCGCGTATGAAGCGACGTACCTACAAACTAAGCCGCGCCGCGGCAAGACAGAAATGCACATCAGATAAAAAAAACACTCCACTCAAGTTTGCTAACGGGTGAGTTATGTATTGCAGAATAGAAGTATTGCTTCATTACGCTTCAACTGTTTTTCGTGCTAATTAGCCTAACAACTCTGATCAAATTACTAAATCCTGTATAATTATTTCCTTAGCTGCAATTAATCATATCATTTTACACGCATAATAATTCTTCTCTATTCGCATTCTGACAGCGTGCACCGCCGGCTCAAATGGCATACCACAATTGCATGCGTATACAAATCGTTGGTGTACCAATTGATGACATTCAATTTCTATCGACTATCGACTGCGATTATTATTTATAAAAAATGTGCCTTCTCATAGATGTGCACATATGTTCATACTTTGAACACAATTCCCTCAAGAAATAATGTTCAGCATCGAGGTCTGAACACGTTGCAATTGGCAGCTATAACTTCGAGGTAGCTAATAATATAATATGGTGTATCTCGGCTCCGCAGTAAACAATACCGTTACATCTATGGGCTCAACATAGCTCTCTCTCGGAAGATAAAGTTGTATAAATTACTACACCATTTGACAATTCCTTGCAGCATACATAAAGTACAACTTTGTACTCTGACTGTTTTATCAGTAACTCTAGGTACATATTTATATCAGATGTGTATGTTTTAAGTCTGCGAAAATACTTCCAACAATAGAATCATTCCAAAAATTCCAAAATAACATATCGATGAACTTTGCTTTATAGATTTCTCAAATGCAATAACAAGCATTTATCGATTACTTACCGTTAGCAGCATTATCTAGTTAATCTATAAAATCAAATCAAGCCATAAATCTAAGAGGTTCAATCCTAACTAATCGACTTCTGAACTTTGTAGCCAGCAGGCCATTCATGACGCAACTATCAGTTTGGTAGTCATAGACTCCTGAATTGTAATCACATCCTAATCAGTTCTGAAAATCCAATTCCTATTTTTATAGACAAAATTTGAAACTCACCGTACGATATCGATCCGTTGCCTTTGCGGTCGAATAGCTGAAATGCGGTCTTGTAGAGGGCATCGGGAGTACACAGTAATCCCTCAAAAGCTTGGAATTCGGCAAATGAAATGAGACCATCTTTACTTGTGTCTGCTATTCCGGCTAACAGTCTTACTGATTCCTATAAATACAAAAACACAATAAAACAAATCAAAACGATGTCATAAGTCACTGATAATTGGGTTTCGTTAATTGCTTGGAAACCGATCTCTTGACCAATTGGCGAAGTCACAAATAATTGAATCTATTAATTACTATTGTCATCGATAACATTCCATAGAAACTGGGTAATACCAGTTTTTTATATTTGTTTTTTTTTTTTAATTGTTTCTTGCCTTATGTTTTTTTTTTTTTTTTTTGATAACCTGACTCACTGTGTGTTTAGGGATGAGTACAAATAGTTGTAGCACAATACACGCAATGTTTTATGAACAATTTTTCAATAGTACTTGTCATCTATACCATCCAATCACTATACGCGATCTTCATGCAATGATCCACTGTAGTGAACGAAGTCCAAAATTGACCGCATGGCGGCAACTCGGCACATACCTTTCCTAACAATTCGTACGAATTCAAGCAATATGCACATACACAAATCAAATTTAGTGATGGTACCAACAAACGATTACGTCATTGGTTTGACATTGAATTCAAAGGGCTGAGAATCTCGTTCTCATCTGCGATCAAATGGACACGTACGTACATATGTAAGTTCGTACAGCATCTATACACAATTAACCTATTTTTACACATTTATTTCACAATACACATTATAGCATACTTACATCGTTAAATGCAGCATCTGTGAAAATTCCAAGGAATTTACGAACGAAGTCATCACTGGTCATGAAAAAATCTCCATCCTTTTCTAATGATGCATACTTGAGAAAGACTTCTCTTAGTTTATCGGTACTTGCACGTTTTAGATGTGACAATCCCTGCAAAAAGAAACAAACAAAACAACGTGTTAATATGAACATTTCAATTACATAATATATACAAAAAAAACACAATTCACGTGTGAGCCTAGAACGCACCACAACTTTCTTTTTAGTCACCATAATTAACGTGGCGGATGAATCTGTTCACAGGCTCTGCACAATGCACTGACCGTTGTTGAATTGGACGGAAAAAGAACAATACCGGGACGCTATTGCCTGCAAATGCCGCTTAAATAAATAAATAATCTGACGCAAGCGTTAATTCAACCGCGAAATGTCTGGCAGTTGAGGCGTTTAATCGCAGACTGAGTATCACGTTGTCAAACCAGTTTATTGCTTATCAGCTGAGCCAGTTGCGAATGAAAAACGTCAAAGCAAATGCCCCCAAAAACAGGGAGTAGTAGTAACGAAATAGTATTTGGAATCTTTTCTCCCAATCTCCATGGCAAGCTGCAGCAAGCACGCAGTGTGACTATATGCCACTGGTACGAAGTGGAATTCTCAGTATTTTGACTCGATTTTTATATTGCTTATACACATGTGCACATAGGAACAGAATCACTTTTTTTGGATGAGCTGTACTTGTGATACAATTCCGATTCTTAGTCATTATTTGCAAACGCGCGTTGAAATGTGTATGTTTATAACAATCAATGGGAATGTGCTTCATGTATCTGATGTAGTTTTGAGCTTATTATTTCGGAATAATGACCCTTTAATTAAGCCATAGAAGCCATTCAAACAACGGACTTTTACTAAGGATTCCCCATAAACAAAGAGGCACAAATAATTTATTGTCCTCAATGAGTGTTATGAAGAAAAGACGCCTGTTTCTAGTCTGTTGAAATATTCTTGTCAAGCTAATCAGTGCGACGTCGGCGTAGATGAGTTTATCTATTGTATGGTTTTTGATAATGGGATTTGATTTTTGATTGCATATAGTATATGGATGTACACAATTTGAACGTTTTGGATATATTATAATCACCCTCACTGTCTGGTTGGACTGACGTGGGGATGAATTTACCGAAAATAACAGTATTTTTGGCCAGGAATGCGAATATCTTACATAAATGTCATAAAAACTACACAAATATACATATGTGGTGATATTATTTATAACTTTTAATATCTTGATTTATTGTTGGATTTAGAAACTCTTCTTAGAAACACCCTCCCTAGAATACCTAAACTTAAAAGAAAACGTCGATTCGATTTCGAGAGTAGCTTAAGGGCAGCCCTATCCATACCCGAACAATAGAATACTCGGCAAAAGGCTCAAACCCCAAAAACAATCCAGTGGATTTTAATATTACAGAAATTCACCGACTAGTATGGCCCAGTATTATGTATAAGATCTACTACCCTTACTGCGGGCCTACAGGTAATTCTAAACCTTCTACCACTGGACCTCTAGGGAACGATTTATCTATGTTGGATCCCAAATCATATGAGGACGTAGCCAGCAGATTCCCCGTGCCAGAAAAGGGGACGAAATAAACCCATCCCATTCGATTAAATCGAATCAACCAAATCTAAAAGATGTCAAGAAAAAAGTTGATGAATAAATCCTAGAGCTAGGAAATGAAGGTGGAAATCTTTAACTACCTGTAAGAAAATGTGGATGCTTTGGCACAATGCCCACAGAGCAAAAAACTGACACAAGACTCCTCCGATTTAACCACCTGAAGTATAACGAAACAAATATATTGAACTATTCCAAGATTTTGTTTGCGAGGCTGTGATGATCATGAAGGGACTGTTACAGATGTTTAGAAATAGAACAATGGGAGAATATTTCTTCCAGGACATATCCACACCTATTTTTTAAGTTCGCCTACAACATGCGATACATCTATCCACGAACCTTACCTAACATTTGAGATGAAAACAATGTTCCGCAAAATGAATTGCAATGGTACTTTACTGCTCAACAAAAACCGGCGAAATGTCTTCTTATTTTGGAATAAACACATACCTAATTCTGTTTTTACACGGTAGATACGTTCCAGAAATAAACGTGTAAGAAATATATGCTAAATTACAAACGGCTGGATGATGTAGTTGAAGTGTCTGCCTTTGGTTAAATGTTTCTCAGAGTTCGAATCTCAGTGAAATCAAAAGTTAGAACGCTTTTATTTGGTTTTTAAATCCGGTCTTGTCAACATCTGTCCTTGGCATCAATTTATGGCCGCTGGATCACAGTGGTCCAACAATGGTTTAAATGTGCTTGCAATTAACGAAATCGTGTAAGAAGAATTTTTATTTTTGTTTTTTTTTTTTCAAACCAGAATTGGGTGTATATAACTTCCCTTAGTAAATATTCTGAAGAACTATTACATTGTTATTTGAGTCGATGAAGAAACATAATCACTAATTGAGTATGTACATAAATTTACAGTTATCATTAAGACAATAAAGTGATGTGCATATGAACATCTAA
Organism: Eristalis arbustorum; assembly: GCA_916610145.1. Classification (NCBI taxonomy): domain Eukaryota; kingdom Metazoa; phylum Arthropoda; class Insecta; order Diptera; family Syrphidae; genus Eristalis; species Eristalis arbustorum. The sequence continues at coordinate 17,077,782 of OU744316.1, read as the reverse complement.
CAGCTACCACGAATTTTCAGAAATAATAAATGTTCACCAAATGTGCTCAAAATGATGTACTCCTTGGTACGTCAAAAGCTGCACATTTAATCATAGAACTTTGCGTCAATTTTTTCGGATGATTCTCTAAAGTCCGCAGAGAAAAAGACATATCCAGGACACTCGATTCTGTTGTAAGACAGCCTCGGAAGTCGTGAGGCACACGTGACCAAACCATAGAAACCTTTCCATTCGTCCATTCCATTTCCATTCGCATACCATACATCACGGCGAATTCAGGAACACCACGAATACAAGATTTTTTTACTTTTGTTCAAATGGAAGTTATAAAAACAGAGATGAAAGCTATTTTGGATTTGACTAGCAGGTATACTAAAAACCGTGTTCAATTTAAACCCCATTTCGGTTCATTGTGCTGCCAAAACGTTAAATATTTTAAAATATACAAATAGTTCCAATTGTTTCTGCACACTTTGTAATACAATACATCTTTGAGGTACATGTTGATAATATTATATTAGCATTTGCACATTTGTTAAATAAATAAAACGAAAATGGTGTCACCATCATTCCTTAAAACAATTCATTCAATGAAATTATTGCACGAGTTCTAGGGAATACTCATACTGCCAACCCAAGAACACCATTAACCCGAAACTAGTCAATAAAGACGCTTTTTCACTTTTTCCATTTCAACATTTCATCGCTTCATAAGCATCTAACAAAAGTATCAAAAGTACCGACGAATAGATTCTGATTTCATTACAATCCCCGACTACTATGTGCGATTGATTATTTATAAAGTAATTTCAAATCATTATCAGTATTAAACAAAATTCCTTAAGCTTTTTTTAAATAATTATTCTCTTTACCAAGCAATTTATAAATATAAAAACAGAAACTAGGATTATGTGGCCTGTTTACTTCTTCTTATACATATTTCTCCGAAATGTCCGTAATATTAATAAAAACATACGGATAGATTACCTTGAGGTCCATGAATTATCATCAAAAATCGATGGACCGCAATAAAAAATGCTAAAAAATATACAGACTTCGTTACCAACTTAACGACCCGCTTTTTAAAAAATATCATCTATGATTACTATATTTAAAATTCACAAGAACAAAGCTAACATCACTTCTAAGACATTCAATAAAGAAAAAAAGACATGAAAATGTAGGAAAATATATTAGACTAAAAATAAAAACGAACTTTGCTGCTGAAGTAAGTGATAAATCACTTCGATCACCTGCAAATACATAAATCTCACCCCTATTTCTCACCAGACGGAAGATGTACTCAAAGACTTTTCGGCGGCAGGTATTTTTGTACAACTAAAAGTCATGTGTTTTTTTCAAGTGAGACAGTCTTTTTTTAATTACAATTGGCACGACATGTTGGCAGGGTACAGTTCTTGAACACATTTCACTCGATCTTTCATTGAATTATGCAACATTAAGGTCAATACTTTTAGGGGAAAGTGCAAATTGATGTGGCGAAAGTAAAACAATGGAAAATTTGACATTCAATATAATTAAGGTTAAAAGGGTTTGTTTTATTAAATTTGTTTTTATTTTAAGGTATATATAAACCACCTCTGAAAAGTAACGAGAAGGTGCGTTGACTTCTAGGTCGCAGGTTCGAGGTCAGAATCCGGAACAACACAAGAACCAAGCTCACGAGTTACTGACAATGATCAAGGAATATGCATGTATGTACATAAAGCTTCTAAAATTCCCAATTTCAAAGCAGGAGTCAAGGTCAAACAAAAGGCTTTTACAGAGACTTACACAATACTGCGTTGGTGCTACCTTCGTCTTCCAACACAATCAAATTAGACCAAGGCAGAAGTTTGGATAAGTCAGAATTGGGCTGTAATAGCTCAATTTTTAAGACGATCGTCGTTCAAACAACATCGAAACGACGTCGTCAGACGATTACGCGATGAGAGCCCGGATAGGGCCCAAGACAGTCTGCCTGCAGAAGGGCAAAACGTTTGCGATAGCCTACTGGAGCTAACAATCATACATTTTTAAAACATCAATTACTTTCTGCTAAGTCCTAGCATATTCGGAAAAGGACGAAAGTACAAAACACACAATAGATATTTTAAAGACACCGTGTTATAAACACGATTGTTAGCGTTTAGTCATGTTTACTTTTCTTTATTTATTAAGATGTTGCACGTGCATACAAAGCGATAATAACTCCGCATAACTTACTAAATAATCCCTATTTAAATATAATTGTGCAAAGTGCATAGATCTGTCTCAAGATTTGAACAAAACACCGATGGTTGACAACAACAGAGGAGCTTTACACTGTTTACAAAGTGAATTGCATCAGCTGAGTATCGATTTGCTGCGTCAAGTCTATCTATAAAATGCATCATCTAGGCCACTGCAAATAAAGATGTTTTCCTCCCATGGGGGTCGCAAAATGATAATTCTTATCAGCTGCAGGTTGTTGTTTTCCAATGTAATTAACGTCACTTCAAATAAAGGTCACAAAATATTTGTCTAGTAGGTAAGTCGTTCATGGCAACAAATATTATTGGAATGGAATGAAAGACTTCCGTGTCATAAATTCACATGGACTCTTGAGTTCATTGATGGACTGCCATCAAAGTTAGGGACATACATAGGTAAGGAATATCAAATGTTTTATGTCATGGCATATCTTTACTTGAAAGTGCTTCTTTCATCGAACGTGTTTTATCATATTTTCATCAATGAATCCATCAATGAAATTAGGTTCTGGTTAAGTGAAAAGTCCCGAAAACTTTCACATTTATATGGTTTCGCAATATCTATGTAATTATAACATATTTAAATTTGTTAAGGCCGAATATGACAAGGAAATTAATTGAGAAGAAACCAACCAATATTGCCGCACTAGCGATAATGCATAACAATAACCCTGGTCGCATATTTTCAGTACTTATTTGCTCTCATCGTAATTTTTTTTACATTTCTTTGCTCATGCTTCAAAGAAAATTGTGCAGTAAATGAGAAAATCAAGATTCTGTTGTGCGATTATTTGTTTACACACGTGCATACAAATATAGGCAGGCAAAGTAGCAAAACATATTTATGGTATTTCAAATATTTATCCATGTGCTTATATCGTTTCGATAGAGAATCGAAATACTCTGTGTTCAAATTGCAGCTTATTTATAAGCTATAAGATAGCGTCGTGATTTTTAAAAATTAGTAAGGTGAACAAATGACTCATTTTATATTAAGTACTTATTTGAAATATCATGCAGAAAAATGATAACACCGATAACAATCGTGGTCTTGCGATCAGATTGTATTCGTTCTCATTCGAAAGTAAATTTATTTGCAGGGGAGAACCTTATCACTGACATGTATATGTACTTATATATACTATATCAAGAAAAATCAATGCGTCGCGTCTCATTAAAATCTCTGAATTAATTAAGCAGTTTCTCCATAAAAGGAAATGGTTGAAATCCATTAAGCGGAAAGGTTTTTAACAACCATATCTCCTTCAGTATGGACAACCAGCTTAGATCTCATCTCATGCCTTGGAATACCAGTAATATGGTTGACCCCAACATCGACTTTGTAGGTTCGATTCCTGCACCTCTTTCGAGTCACTGACAATGCTCAAAGAGTATTTCCTGTCTAGAAGAATATAATGAATATATGAAATACCGCACTAGCTCATTCTGTAATGTTTTCCACTATGAATTGATATAAAGTGGAACATTCTATAAAACCAAAATCCTTTAACGAAAGTTCGAAATGGTGCTTTCTAGGCACTGTTTCTACAGACTTAATTACAATCGCTGTGGCAGTCTTTCGTTGTTCAACTACAAACACTTCTTTTCAAGGCGGTTCAGTCACACCGCTACAGGTTCCTCACAAAATGTCTGTCGGGGGTGATTGAAATCTTTTTATTTCTATATATTCGATAAGCTATACCATATTAGGAGCTTCAATTAAGCAGATCTCTCAACTTTTTCTATATGTTGTATTGCTGTGGGACTGGTGTGATTCTGAGTCTCTGGACTGGAGCAGAGTTTTTTCATGCGCTCTATGTTGCCTGGCCATGTGAGACATGCTTGAAAAAATATATAATGTGTGCGTATGAATTTTCAGTCTACGAATACTAAGAGCAAACTCTCTTTTGTGTACCTTACTACCAAATACCATCCACTGCAGTAACCAGCGGAAGTGAGCGTTTTCAATCCTTTAAAATCCTATTGAAAGTTATGAATTTTGTAATTGTTCTCTCAATCTTCAGACCTATGGCAGTCCAATGAATCCTCTAAATTTAAGATGGCCACAGAATACTTCCATTGATTATCAGAAACAATAGAGAACACATTGCGTATACTTAAAAAAACAACGCTTCCTTCATTTCAAACCAACCGGCATACATTTCATACAGAACGCTCGTTTCAATCAAACCTAATCGCCATTCATCCAAATATGAAAACAAAACTGTCAGGTATGGATTATATTTAAAATCCCAATATACATCACAAAAAGAGGTACTTTCAATACACAAACAAATGTGTATTGAAATTGACCTTGAACTTCATGTCTGTGCAGAGAAAATAAAAAAGAAAAATCAACAGACTGCAGATTCAAGAGCATTGGTGGTCATTCATACTCATTCAAGCTGTCAGAAGAGATTTCGCATATTTTATCCAAAAATACGAAAAGAAATAAATATAAAATTCTCAAGTAAATTATTTAGCTTTCGTATGATTGACAAAAATGTATTTCACCAGATAATGTGAAATACACCGTTCACATTTCAACCGAGTAACACATATTTTTCATTTAAAACTACATCCCGTTTAGGTACCCCACAAATCATTGTATGCACGCGTATTATTTGGGACAGATTTGCATCCAGCGCGAACATTAGTGACAGTAATCACGTGCAATTTGCCCCGATTCGCAGTATGCTGCCATTACTGTAGCACTAAAAATCAAGACTGAGGTTAAGACCAGTTTCCTTCCTTTAGCCTTATAAATGCGCTATTCATAAAACAGACCCACAAGGACATTGTCTTTTGACGCACATGACGTAGATACTCATTTAGCCGTTCAAAGGGATAAAGGGAAACGGCCACATGCCCTTACACTATTACATCATTAAAAGTTCAAAGCAAAAACTGATTGGAAGATACACACAATAACAACAAGCTGAGAATATACACATGCATCTACACTCTTAAACGCAGGTGTGGATAGTACACACACAATCATATTCCGATGACTTTTCCAAAGTCACTGGGTGAACGAATTCCAAGCTTTTTTTCTATGACCACAGAGGGTGGTTGAACAGAATCATCTGTGCTCATGATGAGAAAACACAGGAAGCTTTCAAAGAGTGAATTATATAAAAAAACAACAAACTCCTTTCACTCTCGAATATGAATGAAGAATAAAGGATCTTGTTCTAAGGGTAATAGTGAACTGAAACTCATACCTCTCTCGAATCCTTTTCCGGCATATTTGTACAAAAGTACGTATGTGACACTATACCCCACACAACACAAAGCACTTTAGCACTACAGACACCGAGGATATTATGTTTTTATATTTTGTTTTATCTCGATGGAACGATAATTGGTCGTTTCCGTGGAACAGCTCTACTTTGAATACATATAAAACTGTAATGTACGTAAATACGATTCGATTCGTGCACGAAGGTCGAGAGACGATATAGCGTTTGCGTTTGTAGGAACTTGAGTTGCTGCGATAGTTCGGCCACGAACATTAGCACAAAACTGAAGCGTTCTGGGCTCATGAAATCCAGCAAAGACTAAACATTTTTTTGTTTAAAGAGCTCGCAAAAGTATTGCTGTAAGCTTTTTATTAAATGTATTCACTTTGCGATTCACAAGTCACTAAATGCATCGTAGGCAGCGCGAGAATGAAAGTACATACTGAACATGATAGTAGCTGCTACAGGTCTACGCGAAATCAGGAGATGTAATGTATCCACACATATAAATGTGTAAGTATTTTGTAATGTATTTCAAATGGCAGGTTGTAGGAACCTATCGATGACGATTTATTCAGATTGCTTTTCTTCTCACTTCAAACCGTACTCATACACGCAACAATCAAAGAAAATGCAGAGCAATTCGAATATAAGCGCGCCCGGTGACGATGTGTTCACACACGCGATGAGAAGATACTTCTGGTACTCATTCCGATAATGAAAATTAAAAAAACGAATGCGGTAAGCGGGCCACGCATGTGAACTTGTGACGAGCACTGCAAACCGACATTTAAAAATAATTTCCACGGTCACAAATTGTGTATGGTGCGGAACTCACAAAGAAGAGGCGGAATGAAAGTAAAAAAAATAGTTTTAATTGTTTTTTTTTTTTGTGGAATTTAATTTCTTTTACACACAACAGATCTACTTTGTGATTGTAGTTTTAATTATTAATTAATTTGTGTGCTATAGATATAGTATATCGACGTGAATACTTGTTGAATCTTACAGAAACGAATAAAAAAAAAAACATCGATGTATCATCTTGTAAAAGCTGATTATCAAAAATTGTTTTCGCAGTTGGCTTCAAAAAGTTTTATTCAACTTACTTTGCAGGCAAAAGTAACTTAAATGCAGAATGTCTCTCATCAACTTAAATGCATTCCATTAACTGATGCAATTGGTGACCCGTGGAGTTGTTGGTATGAGCGCCGACACCCACCCTCGCCGTCGTAGGAATTTTGGTCTGAGCGACAAAAATAATGTTCACAGTCCCACCTCTTTCGAATCACTGACAGTGCTCAAAAAGTATTTCCTGTCTAGAATAGCCGGCCGTTCGGAGTCGGCATAAAACTCCCAAACGTCTCTTTCACTCGTGAGAGAACAATAAGACATACAACACAAGTGGTTGCTGAGAAGCAGGGCTCCTGGCCCTCTACGGGCTGCAGCGCTACCCATTTCAATATTATTATAACTGATGCAATTTATTGATCTTAAATTAAAAATGTACATTTCCAGATTTGTTCGTATTGTTCGTATCTTTATGTCAAGTCAACACAAACTCCAGTAGTATGAAAATCAATAGGAACAGTACAAATCACCCCAGTCTGTCCGTAATAACTATTCTAAAGAAAATAGTACAAAATATATGGCCACCCATGATGAAAGTGCAAGGATGTTTACAAAAAGTGAGTTCTTAAAAGAATCTTCATTTTATATTCATACTCAATGAGAGACAACTGAGAAGTAAATAAGTTTTCATCCATCTAAAGGAAAAAGTGATTCATACACCCCCTCGTGCGCTAGAATTCAAATCAAAACACATCCGTAGAGTGATGTGAAATTTCTGTTGAAATCGTGAATATATTGTTTCAGTCACGAGGGTGAAACTGGATAAAACTGGGTACTAGAAAAAAAAAAATAATTAAAAATCCAACAACTACACGGAAGTAAGAGATAGCCGAACTATCTCTGGATGAAATCTGATTTGTCGGCGAGATTATTTCAAGTTCAAATAGATAAGGTTCACCCTACGAAACATGCACACACAAACCCCATTCAAAATAATCAGACGAACACAAGCAATGTGGCAGAAATGTGCAGTGTGCAGTGCACAAGTAAAGAGCGTGATAAACACGAAACGAAACGATGGAACTAATGCTCCATGTCATTATTAAGCGTTGGCGTACATACATGTCACCACAATCAAACAGTCGAGTCTATGATAGGAAGCTCGCAATAGCTTTTGGCGGGAACGTCACGTTTTTTGTTTATTTCTGTAACTCATAAGCATGTCAAAACAGCGACGATAACTAGTAAACTAATATTATTGCTAGTAAATTACTATTAAATTATATTTTAACGAGTCCGAGAAAAGATTAAGCTAATACGTTATAAAGATAATACATTGTTTATCAGAAACTAATTATTGCTCATTATTATGTCATACAATGCCATAGACATATTATCTGTCACCTTAGCGCATAGATGAACAATTATGGTATTTAACCTAAACTACACATTCTGAGGTTGTTTAATATTTCTGTTGAAGCCTATTATCGTGCATATGTTAAATTTTAGCTTCTGCACATATAAGTTCAAAGTGCTGTTTACAGATGCAGATGTGAAAAGTGTTATTAGTGCGGCACAAAATGTTTAACGATAGTACCTTTTTGTACTGACCGAAGTTTTATAACGCACTCTAAATAGAAGAAATTATGTTTTTTTTCTAAGGGAAGAAACGAGGTGGAGAATGGGCGTTGAAATTAGTCGTAACTATGAACTGTGCCAATTACCGAGGTATAAATACTGTAAATACTACCTGTAAGGTCCTCTCTGTCGTACTGCGTGAGCAGGTCTATAAGGGCCTCTCTGTCGTAATCCGTGAGCACTTGTAACCATTCGTGAGTAATATCCTAGATCTATCGACCAAATCTGCTTAGGATGACCACATATTCGTCGATGGCAAGGCCGCATATGTCGAAAAAGTCGAGCTGTCATGAGATTCTTCAATATTATTCTGGGAAAGATCGTGCAAAGCCCATATGTTAAAACTAGAGGCACACCAGCCAAATTGGCGTTACTGGCTAAAGATCGTGCCAGCTGGAGAGGGTTATTCGCCGAACCTGTTTACAACCGTTACTTCTTAGTACCCATGGAAAGTAATATAAGTCAAAAAAAAAAACAGTAGTCTACTGATTTGGTTCTTTTGTCAAATGCTACCATTGACATTGAAAAATTTCACGTGTGATCGCTCAGATCAGCCAAAACTCTCAGAAATGCCGGCAATTTCAAATAACACTCTTTGTTGGAAAAAGGCTGGAATCCCCCTTCAATTCTAAACTAATTAATCTGCTTGCTGTGTTTGCATGTACGTAAACAAGTTGCCAACTTTATTTACCGACATTTTGATATCCAACAAGGGTTAACTAATGTTTCTAAAAAAATCCGCGTTAAATTTCATTATGAAACTTAATTTAATGTTACACAAAGAATTCGTACAAGATTTCAATCATGGTATCTAAAAAAATCTCAATCTACTTGTAAACAAGGTAGCAATGTGAACGTTTCCATGAAACGTGACTAAGGGTTAAGGGAGAGAGGAACCAGAAGTCGTTAAACATTATAGTCGACGGCTTTGGTAGTGAATGATTCCCCACAATTTATTCAAAAGTACTTAACACGTAATTAGTGCTAAATAAAAAAGGCGGTACAAATGTAAAGATTGCGTCATCACCTTTCGTGGCTCCCATATAGTGTCCTTGCCTACATAATTAAATTTAATTCGAGTCCTATAAAATGAGTGGTTGTTTTAATTTAATGTATAATACAGACGTTTACAATTGATGATATTGGCTGAGTATAAAGTGATTCATTATGACGGTAGAGACAATTCAAAATTTGTGTAAAGAGTTGAAACAAGTGTACAATGTTAGCAGCATTTCTTAACCTGGCAATGCTTGAACGTTCTTTTTGCCATCAGATCTCACAACGGGCGTACACAACATACAAAATTTAAACTGTTTCAGAGAGGATTAGTTATTTTTATATCTATGTTTATCTTTGAAATACATATTATGCTATCCAAAAGAACTAAACACAACGATAAGTATGTACTCCTATTAAAACTAGCACTGAATGTAACAAACAACAATAAGATAATTAACGCACCAACCACGTTCTCAAAGAGAATTAAAAACAAACACTTAAAGGAGACAAACCAAACTAATTAGTAAGCGGGTGACTAAAGGTAGTCGACACCGGATGGTGTTAACCTACCCCAGCATATCCACTTCGGTTCTGTCTCAATCAGCACAAATGCACAAACTGGTAGGAAAGAGCAAAGAATTAATGATGGAGGTCTTATCCTTAAGGAATGTAATCTTCAAAAGAATGTTCTCCAGATGAAGTACGGAAAAGTGCTTATCAATTGCTTCCGCATGGAGCTTTCCCTCTCGCCGATTAAGAAAACGTACAATGGGAAATGTTGAATTTACTCGAGGAATCGTTTCCTTATCCCGTTTTAGATCTTTTAAGGCTAATGAAATTTTAACTTCACTGGATATCAGACTTAAGCATTCTTCGAGGAAAGGTTTGTTACACTTGTAGAGGATGATCGATGACTGGTGCGAGTTATCGTAATTCGACTTTATGTGTAGTGTTACTCTCAATTTTCAATACAAAAACAGGTTCTCTAAGTCAAATCCCTCTAATCGAAACTCCCTCTAACTCGAAAACATTCTTTCGATTCTTGGCTTTTTTTTCTCATTAGTTAAGTCTAATCTTCTTTTATTGTGGTGGCCCATATATATATTATATATTATATTATATTATATTATGCATACATATGTATACGAGAAAAAGATAAAGCATGCGTGAGAAAAGCAAGAAAGAGGAAGAATTTGGCAGGAATCGCAACTCGCCTAATTGCAAAGTGGCTTTCTATCACAAAAAGGAATTTGAAGAAAATCGTGAGTAAAAAGTTGCAAACGTAAAAACTGCCCTTGCCCTCCTCGTAACTGCCTTGTGTTTCTACCCACCCTTATCCACATAACTACCATTAAAGATACAATTTGTACCAAAATTGCAAGGCAAAAAATAATCAATGTTTTTATTTTCCTTGAGTGTGGCCCGTGGCGTTGTGGGTATGTTTGTCGACCCCAACCTCGACGTCGTAGGTTCGATTCCTGCTCTGAGCGATAAAAATAATTTCACGACCCCACCTCTTTCGAGCCACTGACAATGCTCAAAGAGTATTTCCTGTCTAGAAAAAGCTTCTCAAACTTGGCCGTTTGAAGTCGGCATAAAACTGTAGATCCCTTCCACTCGTGAGAGAACAATAGCACGCACAACACGAGTGGTTGCTGAGAAGCTAGGCCCTGGCCCTCTATGGGCTGTAGCGCCACCCATATTATTATTATTATTATTATATTTCTTGTGTTATTCGTAGGAATCAGTTTAACTTCATGGAAATCTATCTAAAAAAACACTATTTTATCAATATTCCAGCTGGAATTTGAAAATCAATTAATTACAGACAATTCAATAGAGCTTATGTAGTTATTATGTTAAAGTTGGTAGTAGGATCAATTAACAAGATTTTAAGTTAAATGTTTAAATTTGTTTGCAAATTAAAACGTATGGTCAACCGTTTGTGACTTACGTGGAGTCCACTGTATATCGTACTAGACTAGAAATGTCGGTTAAAATAACTTAGTTATCAGATTAGTCCTGTCAGTTAGCTGACTTGAATGCTTTGATATTTGAGAAGGGAAATCTGTGAGCCTCAGCTCTCCAAAAATAAATGATGTGTTGAGGAATGGAGGAACTACACTGTCAATATTAAAACTTGACATACCGCGATGACGTCACGCAGGGTGACAATAGAACCGTGTAGCACATTTTATTTTCCTTACAACATGATTGCGAATATCAAAATAATATTCATATATATTTTTCAGTATCGAAAATATTGCTCGTGTATGTTGTAAAATATTAATTAATTTGTGTGCTGAGCGGCGCTGCGTCGAGTGAGCGTGTACAGACAGGAACAAAAAAAAAAATAATTATCTTATAGCATTTTTAAAATATGTGTTTTTCCGCTTGAATTTATTATTTGTCCCGGTTTAATAAAGACTCGGTGAGAACCTTAACCACATCTAAAATTTTCGATTTCTTTGAACCTTATACAATTGTAAATACAAATGTCAAATGAACTATAACCCAAAAATATGTAAATACAAATTAATGACTACAATTTTGCATAGTTTTGAAAGCAATTTTAACCATACCGTTTTATATTGGTGTTGCTTATTGCGTTAAATATAACATTCAATTTAAAAAAAGTATTGTGTATATTGACATTTTTTCACTTAGAGCTTTGATCGTAAGTGAGATGGATAATTATTTGTAAAGCTAGGAGGATAGGGTGAAGGTACTATCATGAATGGAAAAAATTACGATTCCATAGTAGTAAAAGTGAAGTTTTTTTTCGCAAGAAAAAGTTGAAAATAACTGAACACAGTAACAAGAAAAAGTTACAGAATAGCTACAGAAATGTAGACAAAATACACGTGGAAGACTTTTAACTTTCCCCATCACCTACATACATTATTTAATTTGACCCAATACTCCTTCACCATTGTATGTCAAAGACAGTGCACTAGACTCACGTGCATGTTCATTTGCACATACATTCATACAAATTTACATACGTTCGTACATTGCATCTTTCTCAAATTCTTTGTTAAGCGTTTCCAATAAAAATAAAATGAAATGTGTGAATTGTTCTACAATTTGTAGCGCCACTGATTATTTTATTGTTCATACATAATCGTTTTGACTTAGTTCTTGTGCGGGTGATTTTCAATGTGTTCAATGTGTCGCGCCGACACAAATCGTCCCACATATAGGCAAGTGACGATTACGGTAGTTCGATGCTGTTAGAGTTTTTTTCACTTTGCATGACGTTTCAACAAGGTTACGCAAATGTCATAATCCAGGTATTGTTGCTCTGTGGGAGCACATTTTTAATTTCATGTGTATGATGAATGTGTCCTGCTTGCATTTTAACAAGCAATTGTGATAAAGCAAATTCAAGGGAATGAAAAAAAGAGTGCAGTTGAGAGATTGGACAGAAAAGACCGATTTTAATCCTTGATTCAAACTTACAGTTTTTCGAAGTCATATATTTATAGTATATTCTATACGACTACTTATCATATATATTAAATTGACAAACAACCGCTAGCACAGATATAATGAGTATATGTATATAATGACAGAAAAAAGAACTAATTGAGGTAAAGGTGAATCACTGTTTATAGTACAGTACAATTGTACTAATCAAAGCTGTGATTTGTATTATCATGAACATAAAATGTCAACTTGATTAATGACTAACATTTTGTTATTATTATTTGAGTAAGTAAATTATGACTAAGCAAGACATGATTTATTTGAATGTTTCCCAAAAAAAGTGTCTGTTGACAACTGCTTATAAAATATTCCCCGTACCATGCACTAACTGTTGCAAGAAACACAATTTTCTTGAATCCATCCAATATACATGTTTTTACACTTATTTTAATCAATCAAAGCATGATTTGTTAAGTCACATAAGACATCTGAATAAATATGTTGATAAAGCAACATTCAATTTAACATCCTCCTAAGTCCGCATTCTCGCCTGATACACCCCGCAGCAATACCAATTTATTAGCCTTCTAAGCGGAAGGATCTAATGGGATGTGTATACAGAATGAGGCCAAAAGAGTAAGATTAACCAGTATTGAATAACATGATTGGGTCACGTACAACACTAGACATATCGACTGTGTCAGGTAGTTAAAAGTCCTTTATTTTCCAGCAACATCGATAGAGAAAATGAAACCTGTGGTACTCACCTCTTGGCATTGAACTGCAGGTAAAATCCACTGGACCGGGGAAAATTCACTTTTCATTATCACAGCTACACTTAAAATATGCACTAACTTTTTCTTTTTCACTTTTCTTAATTTTAAATTCTGTGCAAATCCGATTTTGTGGACAGGTTAGCAATCCGAAAGGAAAAACACACACCCCTGTGTGTTGACGTAATTCGAACTTTATGTCCGGATACTTGGCAGAGAGTACTAAACGGCTTTTATTTATATAACTAATCACCGGGTTAAGGATTTTTGAAACAATAATTGAAATAAAAAACATGCAATGTTCTCTGATAACTTATTCAGATTCATAGAAACGTGCAAAATGTTCACCGATTTGATTGACGTGACAGAGAGATACTAGAAAACCTTCCCCGCATGAATCACACTCGTGGTTTACTGTAGTCTCGAACAAGTTGACGATGACAAGTTGGGGTTGTGTGTGCGATTGGGGAAAGAATAGCTGTGCAATGGGGAAATGTCAAATATTTGTTTATGTTCATTTTTGAGATTTTGACATATCTTCTTTCGTGTTGTTATTTTAGCGCGTTTTCTATTGGTATATTTGTGTTCCGATTTTTCTTTGGTAAATTGAAATGTGCTAACATATGTATAACCAGAGATGTTCGGAGAACATTTCCGTTAAAAACATCTTGTGTGCGGAATTTTACCCGAGATTGGAAATTATTAATGTATTTGGATATTTGTTGATTGCCTGACGATTTTGTGCATTTATATTTAACAAATTGTCCTTAGTCATTGCACATAGGAGTATTTGAATCGAAAACATGAACAAAATTACTTATTATTATTCTAAAACGATTTATTTTTTGAAAGCAATAAAACCAATTTTCTCGTTTTACAAATAAATTTAAGAAAACTTAACGCATTAATCATTATACATATAATCTAAAAACCATATTTTCATTATGGAGAAACGAATAACTATCATCAGGAACATCTGTGACTTTTGTCATTTGAATGAACCAAAAACAATAGGGGCCCAGGTGAAGTTCATTGTTTATTTTGACATTTGGTGCTCCATTATCGGTTCAGTACCTCGTTCAGAATGCCTCGTTGGGATGATTGCTGTCTAGACGTTGCCTTTTGAACAGTAAGTTGGTTTTTTAAGGGTCAGTACAGACCCAGAGTAGTCAGAGTATGTGCACCATTTGTTGTGTCATTGCTTTGTGCTTAAGTGTTAACAGAGTCTGCCCCAAAGGTAGCAAAGCGCTATGTATTAAAGTAATATTATTACTTTATATGTATAGTATCTAAGGTTTATTATAAAGCAGTATTTGGAAATAATTTCGTGTGCAATAAGCTGCACTAAATTTCTTGTAATTAACTTACCTTTGCATTTTGTTACATTAAAAGGCTTTTTTTTCACTAGTCAGTACTCACCTTAGTAAGATTTTTCACTGGAAGCAACTGAGTTAAAAGTACTTAGTAAAATTTCACTTTAACATCACTGATTAGGACGCGTTGAAAAATCTCTTGCGTAGAGGGCGCCGGAGAAAACTATTTGTTTATTAAAGATTGGTATCACTCGATTATTTGACACTTGTAAGTGATTACTTGTTGATGTTACTTGTGCAAATTTATAAAATATCAAATAATTGGCTATTCATTGTTTGTGGAGAACTGAATTTCACTTACATTAGAGTTTTAACATCTTATGCAACGGACGTAAGCACACGTACCAACTTTCGGAAGAAAAATTTAATTCAGCAAAAAGGCGTTTTATTGAGAATAATTAACAAAAATAACACGCCTGCAGTTATTTCATTTTGAAATAATAAATCAAGTCACATTAGCGAGGCACAACAACACCACCATTTCAATTTCATATTCGATTCCGGTCGGTTTCTAAACGACTAGACGAAAGTGCCCCGTACCGCTATAGCGCAGCGCGATTTTGCTTCTCAATATGACAAAAAGTCAGGAACGGTTATGGCATCGTCATTGCCAATACAAGCTTTCGATAAGACCTTTTATTCATGCTATTTTACCGATTATAAAGACATTCTAAGTGTGTTTGAAGAAAATGAAAGAAAAATGTTTTTTTTTTTTTATTTAAAAAGTACAACATTGAAATAATTTATTTTAAATAACTTTTATATGTATACTATCATTTTATTATTTTTTCTTCTTAATGTTTTATAACAGACTAAGCATCATATTACTTTTTAATATCTATAAATATGTCTTTATTATTTTAATTATTTACAAGTTATGAAAATATTTTTATTATTGTATTCAATTGGTGTTTTACTCCTTTTCCAATTCAAAATCCTTTTGCATTCTTTCCATACAACACTACTATCAATATCTAAATTCAAGTTACTCAATAAATAATTCTTGGTAATTCTATCTTTTTTTAAACTATCTAGAAAGTTGAACAAAACTTGTTTTATTAACTTTTTTTCTCTTTCTCTATCGGCTGTTCCCAATTGAGTTATAATAGCTTTGATATCTAATTCATTCATTACTGTAGGATCTTTTGCTTTTGAAATTTCTAATTTGTTTGTTCTAAAAGAATTCATATACACATTTATATTTTCTATTAATTTATTAAAAATATTCACCACAAACTCAACAATTTCTATTAAATCCGTAATATGTATTCCATGATACATTTCCTTATTTTTTTCATATTTAAAATCTTGTAAAACGTATTGTATAAGATTGTCTAGATATTTACAATTATAGCATTGAAAAACTTTAACATAATAATATTGATCGTCTGGAGTTCTACCTGTTTGATATCCCGAAAGTCTTTTTTCTAACCGTGTAGTTGAACCGATTTTATAAGATTTTTTTTGTTGATATTGTGTGGTTGAAGCAATATATATCCATTCTAATTTTGTATTCTCTTCTTGAGCCTCTTCAAGCTCTAGATTTTTTTGGTTTTCAATTTGCTTAAGTTTTTGTTGATATTTCTGGTCAAGAGTATAGTAAGTATATTCGTAAGATATTTCTTCCAAAGTAAAATAATATTTTCTTATTATTTTCGAATTTCTATTATTCATTATTATTATAGATTCTCTAAAATCACATTTATTTAAACATAACCAAGTTTTTGATTTAAGATTATTTTTATTATATAATTTCAATTCATTTTCTAAAAACGGATGTCTCATAAGAATGTCATTATCATATTTAATGAATGTAAAATTAATATTATTTTCCTTTAAAAATAATTCATATTTGCTTAAGTAATTTTCACTTATTTCTCCATTACGGGGATGGGACTTGTTATCAAAACAATAAAGAAAATTTACTATTTCATTAGTTATTACAATATCTTCTTTATTGTATAATGGATACCATATATCTTTAAACCAATTACCTAATTTTAATTCATAATGCTTGAATTTAATAAATTGAAATATATCCATAGAAGGTAAAACATAATTATTTAAAAAATCAATAAATTCTTTATCTTCTTCATATTTTTCATCTAATCTCTCTATTAATTCTTCTTTGCTAACATAAATATTATCACTTTCTTCATAATTTAGCATAACATATATTTCTCTTAAGTTAAATTTATTATCTTTATATGATAATTTCCAATTCTTATAATTTATGATGCTCATATTTATAATAAATAGAGAAGGAATTACAAAAACTCGAATTAAAATAAATAAAACTTTAATATTTTTAGACTACATATATCTACAATGAGAAGCTCTTTATTTTTAAAATCAATTTGAATGTTCGATTTCTTTAATTAAGTATTTTAGAAGATGCAATTGCATTCTATATATAAAACTAAGTGCTAAAATGGAATTTAGTTGATTAGAGGATACGAAAAAACAATGGTTGCAAACAGGAAAGGTGACGCTGTAGATGTTGAATTCGTTTAACTGTTGGCTAAAAATGTCGAAACGAATTTAAGAAATACAAAAAAATGTATTATAAAATTGAAAAGAATCAAAAGAAATGTTTGCTTTAATATTTTCTGTGAAAAATTAAATAACATTTAAATGTCCCTGGGTTTCGTCGAGGCTTAAACTGAACCTTGAACAAAGTTCACTTGTTTGGTTATACTCGTCCGGTTTCACAGTCAAGTCGGAACTTCGGTTTAGTTGAACATTGAATGTGTAAAACAATCACCAAAAATGGCAACATTTTACCTTTGGTGTGTATATTAACTCAAAGATTGAGCTAAGGTGCGTGCTTTTAAGGCCCATTCATATGAGGTCGCCGCGAATGGCGAACTTCGCAAACATTAACGTTTCATTCATATGGAGGTTTTCCATTCGCAGAGAACTACGGATGCAATGATTGATTCGCAGGGAAAAACTTTCAAATCGTTAATTAGGGTACTTCAACTAAGTTTTATTGGGACTTTTGTCGATGAAAAAACTCGATAATTCAGTTACAATCTTTTTGCATACCAAGAAGTTTAACTTTTTGTTTATATTTGCTGGAAAAGTGTTGTTTCTGAAAGTTCGCGTTCGCAGTTCGCCGCTCATATGAATGGGCTTTTATACGCGGCATCTGATATACATATTTACTATACCTTGTAGTTCCAAAATGCTTCTGGTGCATTTTCTTTGATCTTTTGTAGCACGTCTTTTAACCAAGGAAGGGAAAAGGTGCGGTATAGGAATTTATTGCAAATGATTACAAATGTAGATAGAGTAAGAGCGGCAAATAAATGCCTGCCCTTAACATTTTTTTTTAAATCAAACAAGCATTTAAGTTTAATTCATTTTTCATGGACAAGTGAATTTGTCATAAATCTTATATTAAGGGAAGACGAAACTAGTATTGCTTTTGTTTTATTTTTTGCTTGATAACACCTTGCAATCGATTGATTATAGGATCTACCTATAATTTATATATCCGATAGTTAGCTTCCACCACTCTTCAGCCAAAGTAGTTGTAGTCTAAGTGCCTATACCTGCTTTTATGCATTGTAACCATCATAATGTGCTATGGGCTGAATATCAGGTGTCTATTGACTTCTGACTTTAAAATGTGCAGTGTCTTGTACAATATTCAGAAAAAATAAATTAAATCGGTTTGGTCGTTTTTTTATCTATTTATTTAATTTTATTATCGTTTTAAGCCGAATACTTTTGTTAATCAGTGTACCATACTTGCATAGCAAGATAAGAAACGGAAATTCAGTTCGTGAATATCAAAACAAACAATAATTACAATACACTGCACAATGCCCTAAAGACTCTCAAGACAGCACACAGTAAAACCTACGTCAATGGACATGAAACGAAACCAAACTATGTTTGAATATATGTATTTATTCAAAGTTATTCCTTTTATGATATTTTATGATTTGTCTATGTGTTCCTCGATTTTGATGTTCAGAACTACTCAAATTAATTGTAGTTAGTTTCGCAGACTACGGAAATAAAGTCATCTACAAGATCAATGTTCCAAATACAGGATACAAGATCCCAACAGGATGTAACACACAAAATAATTTGACCGCTATGTCTGCCTGAACATTTTGTTCAGTGCACTTTTAAATACACAACAAAATGCAAACGCCACAATGGCGACTGGCACACGACCAACCTGCTGTTGCTGGCCATCTCTCGCGAATTATATAGGTTGGCCAACTTAATAGGTTCCACTGTATTAAGATGTTACTCTTACCTGTTAACTATTGACATCCAATTTTTTTGAATTTTTGTGGGTAAAACACACACAATATGCCCTTGCAACAGACCGTATTTTTGGGTGGGAAGTAGTCAACAAAAACTTTGATCAGAAATAATGTGGTTAGTAGATAGTCAACTCAACCCCTTGACGATCACTGGATTTGCTCTAAAGTCGCGCATACTACTTTATTTTCACGCACACTTCCGTAAGCTGTTCTAAAAAAAGGAACACTCGTCTTCACAACACTGTCTGTAATTGGTTTTTAAGACGCGCTGTCAAATGAAATCAAGGGGCGAGAGAGCTTGAAGTAAATATCTCGGTGCATGTGATTTCTTGCTTTGGCGTTGCATGTATGACGTCAAGTTTATTTTCACTGGCGTTATCAACTTAGCAACACTGTTTGATTATTTATTCCGATCTCCGTTTATGCCATGGAGCATGTTTGAGATCTATTTAGACATCAGTTAGTAAAATGAATTATAAGTATATTTTCTCAACACTATGTTATCTACTATCTCGTAAAACTGCGGTACCGATTAGCTAACGTAACTAACCAAAATAAAAAAAACTAAACTAAAGAAGTACTGAGTTGTTCGAGTGCCTGCCCCAGGCTCGAATCACAGTGAAAGCAAAGTTAATATGCTTCTATTTCCAATAACCAAGAGCAGGCATTCAACAAACTCCGCCATCCAGCCATGTATGCATAGAGGTTTACAAAGCTTGCTCATTTTGGGAAATTAACTTATTAAATGCTTAATAGTTAGGTTGTGACTGGTTTGGAAGAATGGCAGATGGTTGGGTTGTCGTATCTGTGGGTCAGTTTCGTGTGTCCAAGGCTAAGGCACTGAAAACTGAAAACATGCGTTCATACGTGCAGAGGAAAACCAAACACACAATATAGTAAAGGCATTGATGGGACTTGTTGAGTAAAATCAGTCAACCCTCTTGTTGAATTTGGTGGATCAAATACCACCAAAAAAGTTCACTGAAGGTACTTGGATGATTGAAAAAGAAACATTGCATTGATAATTGAGGGAAACCTAAATCTGTTGTAAATACAGGTCTAAATGTAACATCCCACTAAGTCCGAATACTCTCATGAGCAACCTGCTTCTAGAGCAACATCTTATTGACAACTTAATAGGTAGAAACGTGCAAAAAAGACACTAGAAAACCCTCCCCACAGCAATCACACTCGGCATTTACTGAGTTTCGAACAAGTTGAGTAGAAGTGACACCTTGGACAAGTTGTGCAAGGAAGTTGTATGTGCGATCAGAGAAAGAATAGCTGTGTAATGGGGGAATGTCAAATATTTGTTTATGTCGATTTTTCGGATTTCGACATATTTTGAGTTGGGGCTTATGTTCGGATATTTTTAAGTAATTGAAATGTGCTTACATAACCAGGGATGTTCATAATCAATTTCCGCTAAAAAACACCTTGGGCCTAAGATGAGAAGTTATTTGTGTATGGCACATTTTGTCTTACTTTGGTTGGTTTGAAAAGAAAACGTAGTTCCATTGCCTATTTATTTTGTGGATTTATAAATTATCAAAATTTTCACTTCACATTCTTATAAGAATATACTCATGACACGTTTAGAAATTTTCACTCGAGTTTGGCATTGATTAAAACAAAAGTATTTTAACACATGTTTTAGTTTATTCCTTTTCATTGTTATACAATATTTAAAACATCGTTGAAGTCTTTATTTTACATCAAATAAATTCAAACAAATACATCAGTAATTATAAGACTAATCAGTAATCACTTCGCAAGCTGGTAACTGATTTTTATTTTCTTGCGAAACAATTCTAAAAATAAATTTAAATGCAACTGTATTCCCAAAAATATACGGCATATCTCTCGCATTCCTTTGCATACAGTTTTCTATGATATATTGTATAGAAGCCACCGTATAAAGCACATTATTACTTTGCATACTGTCGAGATAAATCTCGACCAAATATGCACATCAAATTTTTAATATTTTCAGCACAGCAAAACATTGAACATGCTGGGTTTATCTGCAATTGCATTTGTATCCCCCTTTAACGGTATTTTTTGGTATAAGTGTTTAGAGTCCAACGCAGAGCACCAGACTATCTTCTGAGATCAACAACTTCAACCTTCAAGCTGTCATCTAGCTGGATGTGTGTTGCTTCCTACAAATAAATAGTCAAATGAGAAGTCAAGTTATTTTTTTTTTACTAAATTTACTAACCATAAAAAGCGGAGGATCATTTGGGTGTGGATGAAATCCAGCTTGCCGACACTGAGCTATGAAGTCCAAGCCGTAATTGGGCGTCAGGCAAAAGAAACCGGTGCTATGGATACAGGTGAGACTTAATACATGATGTAAATTAATAGCAAATCGACTTACGTTTGATATTTTGGTGCGCAGACAATAGCGATAGCTTCTGGCATCATCATTTGATAAGAGCAGTGGGTGTGTAAGTCCACAGATGATAAAAATGCAGTTTGACTGGGATGGGTCTAAGCGGAATACTCTGCTATTAGTTTGTTTCGTTTTCAAATTAGTTAAACTTACGTGAATCCAGCCCAATGTTATGAGATTTTGTTGATCTTGAACATCAAAAATTTCTTCTTCGTTCATAGTGTTGCAACTGTCTGGCGTTCCCTGTTGCTTGGGAATAATCACATGAGTTATAAGTAGGCGATTGTATGCTAATCTCCCGGCAAGGATTCCACAGGTTTCCACATTGTTAGCGGTATTCCTATTTGCAAGATTAAGAAACAGCTGCATTGTGTTGTGCGGAATAACAACTGTGCGCAGAGAACCCGCCAGTAAGGATTCTGATGAGGGTTCCGTTGGCTTTTGATTTCTATCGAATATTGGTCTAAAATGCAGTTGATGATGCAACAGAAATAATTAATTGATTTTTTTAACTTTAACTTACTTTCCCGGTTTTTTGTCAGAATCTGGTAAAAGCAATCCTGATGAGGGCAAGTTTGCACGTCCACCTGATCCACTGGGAAAATCATTAGGATATACTACTTGGTCTAGTAGACTTAAATCAGGGGCACTTGGCTGAACATTTGGATCTAACTGAACTTGCAAATTAGTTGGTAAATTTTTACCAGACTTATCCTTTCTTTCTTGTTGCTGACGTTGTTTTTCCCGTTCCAGTTCGCGGACTTTCTCAGCTTCCTTATTTGCAAGAAATTGTTCGTACTCTTTCTGGTAGCGAACAAGAAGCTTTTCTTTTAGTTTCTCTGTAACTGGAATGATTTCTTTTAGTTTCGTGCGAATAGGTTGTTTCACAGCCGCCGGAACGCTGTTATAATCTGGATGAGATCTGATCTTTTCAATGAATAACGTCATGAACTTTATGTAAAGGATGTAAGCGTTCTCGTGGTTCCCCTCTGTCAGATAAACATTCGCCATGCGTAGAATTTCAGTTCCAGAACGAAAATATCTTAATAAAATGAGGAATGATTAAGACTACAGTTGAAGAGCATTCCCAATGACTCACCGCTGAACTGGCATATTAGGATCGACATCAACCATGTTTCCATAGTTGGCCAGATGTTTAATGCGCGCTTGAGGCTCTACAATGCTCATTCCCATATAGTTAACTACCTTCGACATTTTTCCGTATCAAAGCAAATGCAAATAACAGTCAAAATAACCGCAGCACAGGTGTTTCCGAAGGCTTTTCACAATTTTACAACTTTTACGATTTTTCTCCTGACTTCACATACAGCTGATTGATTCACAACAAATAGATATGTCAACTTCCTCATTTTGACGTTTCATTTTGAACCACTTATCGTAGGAAATTCTACAGTTTGAGATATACCGTGATTGAATTTCACTTAGGGAAGTTTTCTCATTCTGGAAAAAGTACCGAGAGATGGCGCTGCTGGTACGTAGGATTTTATTTTAAACTAGAAAGTTGTGAAAATTATGTATCAACAACATTACATATCACTCCAGCCGGCACGATCGCTGCTAATTTTCTCCATTTACTCACCCCGATTTGCTTATTGCCTTGTAGCTCTTGTCTACTTGTGTGCAGTGATGTGCACCAAGCGATTTGAAGAAGAGTTGTTCCACAAGACTTTGATTGTGGAGTTGTCTATGTGCTCTACATGGCCTAGAAGACGTCGGAAAACAACAATATTCCTATTCACCCCGATAGTGAAACCCCTATTTCAATCGCTCTTAACTTCGTAATTAAGGCTTCTCAGGAAGACGTTTAGTCAACAGTGGCAAAACTGAATGAAAAAAGAAAATTAGATCCGCCAATTTTAATCCAAGGATCCAAGGCAAATCAAGGACAAAATCATCTTAGCATTTAATTTTTCATTTAGTTTTTATTCAAATAACATTAATACTTATGTGTACATGTCTAAACATTGGCATTTATTTATTTTGTTTTGTGTTTCTTATGTCTCCTTCAGAGGAGGGATAATGTCGGCAAATATGGTCTCACTTCATAATCTCATACTCTAAATTTTGGTCTCGCTCATTTAAAATAAGTCTCAGTCTCTTGACTAGGTTCCTATTCATCGGACACGGAGAAGGTTCGACTAATACCTTCGTAGGGAAATATTCCACCTAGGATATATTTGTAATTGCCGAAGTGGCGAATTCTGTACTCACCCGGCAAGGTGTTCGGTCCAATTTTCCAATAAATATGAAAATCACTGAACCCTAAAATCGTAGAAATTCGTTCCCAAATGAATCTGAAAGAAAACAAATCTATAGTCGGTCTCTACATATACAATATGTTCTTTAGCAACTTACTTCGTTTCCCAATTGGCGTCAGTTAATGCAACCTTCCACCTCTCTTCGTTCACTTTTCGTTCTATCACAAAGTAAGTCTTTTCGTGAAAGATATTGTTCCTGGGATTGCCTGCAATGAATGTCACTCTCACTGTGTCGTTCACCCCATAAGCAGCTTCGGGTTCCATTTTTACGGTACCGAAATCCTTGCCAATCGGATGACCGTCAAATATGACCCCAGTGTTCAGCGATAGCATTCGATCATTCATGTATGGTGGATCAGGGCCAGGACTGACCATTTCACCTTTGATTAATGATTTCGTTAATTTCTCATATTGATCCATGTATATAGTGTGAGTGTGGGGACCGAAGATTGTTGATGCTGCTTCATATCTCTGAGCTTGGTACTCTTCTGGTGTTACAATATAGCTCGTATATATGTTCGACAATCCGGCAAGGATTACATCATTTTCAGATCCACCCGCCGCAGCGGCTACGGCACGAACCTTGTTTCGCAATCGTCGTCCTGCCATCGTAGTGAACTCACCGGGTACGGCTGTAATAATAACATCTCCGATCTTAAGAATTTGTGTTGAAACGATTTTCGGTTGCCATTCGTAGGGGAAAGTGGCCTAAATAAAATTCATTTAGCATGATTCAGAGCATCATCTTTTTACAACTTACTCTTCCTGTCGCCAGTAAAATGGGCTTTGGAGAATGACAGAGGATATCTATTTCCGTTGGAGGAACTATAAAATCCCTCACAGCATTCCACATGGCATTATCTGTAAGAGTGCCTTGCTCAAAATTAAATGCTCCAGGTCCGTCAGTTGTTCCCGCAGCAAAACTATATCCCATAGCCGGTTGGCAACCACGCACTTTGTCGAGTTTTCGCGTTAACGAGTTGTAAGTGGAGCCATTGTACTTTGTCATGTCGAGGAATTGATGGATAAACGCCACATCTCCGGTAACCTCACGACCGCCGTTTTCATGTAGAAGACGCTAAAAACAAGTAAATAAATTAACCATAAATGAGATAACTTCGATGGCCACTGTCTTACCAAAGCGCCTTCATATAATCGTGTTGCAATCATTTCAGTGCTTTCATACATATCTCGTCCAGGCCCTGATGCGAAACACTCCCCATCTTTTGAACTACACTTCGATGTTAATAGATCACAGTCTGTCCCACTAATTGAACATTTCGGACCCATTATGTTGGGAGAAACATCGCCTAGATTGGAAGAGCAAAAGGCTCCAACAAATTTGCCCTAAAAACAAACATCAGTTAAAGTATAAATCTCTGAATTTAATTATCAATTACCTTTCCTGGAACTTTATTTGGATTATATTCCTTTTCCAGTAAAATCGATGCGTAGCCCACGTTATCACTGGATACCAGTTGATTGGTATTGTTTAATGATGTGGCGTGTACAGCAAACCAATTGAATACTCCCAACAAATTCTCCTCCATATCAACGAATCTCAGTTGCACCAGCGTCTTGTCCACATCGTGCTCATATTGAGCTCGCTCTTCCTCAGGATTCCGCAAATACGATGTAGGCGACCGGTTAATGTTCGCGTTCAAGACAACTGTATGTGACAGGAACATCTTGCCAACATGCATGTTATCTGTTGCCCTTTTGACACTCTGAAGTGTGGTCTTATGAAAGTCAAGTCAAAGCTGTGCAGCAGTATACAAACCAAGTAAATTCCTAAGGCCAGGGCATCAAATGTTTGTGGAACAAAGCCAAGAATCGATATATCATAGAGTAGGTGCATAAGAAATCCACCAGGGCCGCTATGCGTGTGTGTTCCACTGATGACTAAGTTGTCCACAGTGTAGGCATCTCCGTACCTTACCTGCAATCGCTTTAGAACTTCTCTTTTCACGGCGTATCCCATCATGCCAGCATCGACGGAAACAAAGGCAACTCGTCGGTTATTGTCATCCTCAACCACAAATGCTCGTGCGAACTGTCGCAAATGAATGCCATGACCACGTTGTTTTAGATTCGCGTAGCCCATCTATTGTGCAGAGATATCACGTCTTAATTTATGATAAATGTATAAAAATGACGAGGACACTTACAAAGGTGATCTCAACTGGAGGTCCAGTGACATCGCCACGTCCAACCCCAATTTTATAACACTCAACACTACTGCCCAAAAGTAGGCACATCACAGCCAGTACACAAATCGTAATTAGTCCCATGTTTGAACTTGAATATATTCTTTATTGATGAAACGCAATTTCTAACGATCTTCCGTCGTATCATCCGATCCTATGGGAGTTCTTTTCAACACTGAACTGGAAAAAAAGAAAAACATGTATACAATTGATGACGCTACGAGGTACACAAAAACGAAAAACATTCAATTGCCTCGTAGAAATGAATGCACGAAATGGTACATGTAATTGATATTTTTTATCTTCACATGAAAAGTTGCATCTATTCAACCAGGTATGAAATAAAAACACCCCAGACAAAAACGGCATGTACTTTCTTTTGTCTGCACGAACAGGTTTTGAAATTTCTTTAAAAATGTGAACGGAAATGGTTGTTTTTTTCTGTACAATTGAGATGATGTTAAGTAAGAAAATCTTTCCTTTGTCATATTTCGAGATCAACATCTTTTTCACCAGCGATACTGAATTTTCATCAGAGTTTATACCTCCCTTTTTGGAATGCCAGATACATATATCATACGTATATCATGAAGACTTATCACACAAAGATTTATTAAACTTAATTAAAGTCAAAGAAAACTAAATGTTAGCAGCCAAGACGAGACACTACTGTCGATGTTTCGCAGATTTTTTCTTTGATGATTTGCATGAATAAACATTAGATAAATAAATAACATCTCATGATCCTTTTCATGAACTGCGTGGCCTGTACAGCGAGTCTAGGTAGAGATTCAACACATGTATTGGCTAGTCCGCGTAGAGCGCATGGTCAACACTGCATCAGGAATGAGAATGCAGTTTGTTCAAGAAGTGAAGTAAATTGCCCAAATAAACGAAGTAGATTTACAAAAAGTGAAGCAGATATAAAACAAATATAAAAGCAAAATATTTAGTTGAAAAGTCCTCGCCAACTACGGCAGATGTCCTCATGTTACAGCCAAGTGGTCAAAAAATCGCCTACCACTAAAAGGGCCTTGGTTAAAAATGAATGTGGCCGATTCTTGCGAGGATATATAAATATAATGCATCCTAAATAGAATCAAAATAACAGAAGTAGAAATAAGTTGCTACGCATCAAATGCATGCAAATGAATTAATGAAGTAGTGAGTAGCACTGCATCAGTTCGACTCCGCAACAAATGGGACAACGCAGAAGGTCCACGAAACCGACGTCGTACACTGGTGGAGAAAACCTGAGCCAACATGGCGTGCCGGCTGGAGAGGTTCGATAGTGATGTGATGTGAAAACTAACACTAGAAGATAAAGAACACAAACTGGACATACTCAACTGTTGATCGTCACGTTACGAAAAATAAAAACAAAACTCCATGCAAGCTTCTTACGCCGATGAAATATTTTGGTACACACACCCTCACCCTCAAGTATCAAATGAAAATATCATGCATTTAAATGTATACGTACATACAATTAAACTTTGCAGATTTACGAAACACTTCAAAATCAAAAGCATGGCAAAAAATTTAGCACAACATTCTGCAAATCTCAGCCGCGCAGAACTTTAAAACATTTCATCACCGTATAAAAACAAAACAGAAACAAACAAAATTGCAAAGCACCAAAGTATACCGCGATCACCAATTGAACACGAAAAATCGTTGCTATGAACCGAAACACTCAAACGCATTAACATTGAATTAACCAGTTCACATTAATTTCAAATACATTTAGTTTCACAAATCAAAGTAAACAAGTGTTAAGCATTACAGGAAATGACTTTCGACTTCTGTCGCGTAAATTGTTATGGTATAATACAACGATCATATATGTATCTATCTATCATTGCTGTTCGACACTGAGAAGCATCGCACCTCATGACACACCATTAGAGCTGAGGCATGTAGATACGTGTATATTTTATTGGGACAAAGAAGACAAAGTCACTTTTTCACATCCCTATAAACAAACGAATGTCGGGCAATTAAAATGTAAGCTATTGAGGAAATAACTACGTTAGTATGGAGAGTATATAGGTTCATCAGTTTATAAATTTGAACGGATAGGTAGTTATTTTTGCCTGACACTGGTACCAAATTATTAAAGAGCACATTGTGTTTTCTTGTAGTTTTACATACTGGACAATTTTGCTAAGCTTGTTTTTTCTTATATTTATCCACCTCAAGCTGATACAATTCCTAACATTTAAATCTTCTTGCATTGTATACATAATTTCCTACAATAATATCTGCTTTAATGCACTGCACCTTTAAAAGAATTTATTATTCTAAATGTATAGTCCGATACACTGAATAAATAAAATATGAAAATGTATTTGCAAAATCAACTAAACAAAAATGTGTAACGTGAATAAGGGCGCAACAACGGACACAAGGTCATGACAAATAGATTGTTGATCGTTACGTACCTACTCCCTACTCGCGAACAAACAATAAAATGTGTATAATAAATAATATAATCCAAATACCGCTTATTTCAAAAACAAATCAGTGACATTATTTTATTTCATTATTAAATCGATCAAATGCTGCGTAATGGGTATCTTACGTATCTTATCAGTCAGGTAAACAACAACTGTTTAGGGGCTACGATGATTGCAGAGGAGAATATTATTTGTACCATAGATAGACTAAAATCAAGTGTTGATAAACAAAAAAATAAAATAATTAATGGATTGTTCAAAAGTGCAATTATGTGTTTATTATCCTTGTGTGCAAGAATTTGTAGCGGATAAGTGCCTCTATGATATACTATAAAGGGCATAGATAACTGGCTAATTTTGATAGATGGACTGGATCTTAGAAGATTTCGACTCTAAGCTAGGTGGGCAGTATACCTTTACCAGAGTTATGGTTAGCACAGGTCACATGGGCTTACATCTGATGAGGGAGTTGGGTTGGTTGACTGTTTCGTTTCGTTGACCTATTCGTAGGTTCATTAAGAGTGCTCCCCAGATCAATCAACCGAGTTTTTCACATTGCAATTAATATAACATGGAGTACTCCATTTTTGATGTCCGAATCTTCGGTCGAGCATGGAACGTATACTCGATAACACTCGATACCTGGGTTCGAATACCAGTGCGATAAAAATAAGTCACTGACAAGACCCACGAACTTTTTCCTGTTCAGAAAAATCTTCTCAAACTTGGCCGATCGGAGTCGGTATAAAACTGTATGCCTCTGCCACTCGTAATTGAATAATAAAACGCACAACACGAGTGGTTGTTGTAGAAGCAATACCTGTAGAGGGCCAGGTGAAGCTTACACTGTTAATATTTTAACGCACATATGAACAATTGTCCTAACTATGCACTCAAACCACATTCCGTATTAGGTTATATCTGCTCTATTGCAAAATTTAATTTCTACAGCTTTTCCCAAGTATACAGATAAGCTCTCTAAGTTATAAAATTTGATCGTGTTATGAATTCAATTTTGACACAAAACTTGTCTTCCATCATTATTTCCACAGAAACATACAATTGTATGTTAAATCAATCTCGGCGTTGCATATCGTTTATTGGGGTGTTAATAACTTATTAAAAGGTCATAAGACAAGGCTGTATATTCCAGATTGCATATGTCTAATGTAGTGATTTTGTAATCAATTAGAGATATACCAAAACACTTTCTTAGCTTTACGACGCATTGTTACGCCGAAACAAAGGACAATTTTATAAAAATCAATTTTATAAAAGCTAGTCGATTTATATATTGTATATACGGTAAATAATTCGAAAAAATGCAGTCGCAATAATTTATTGTACCTCATATAATATGTGTAATCAACAAATGTGCAATCAGTTTCAGAAGCGCGCTAAAATGTATCAAGCCTTGAAAAATTGTAAACAACACACATTTTATATGTCAGTTGACCGCTCTTTTTCTTGGCACAAAAACAAGTCCAAGCTGAATGTTTCAATGACTAATCACTTCTTCTTTTTTATGTATGATTCAAATCATGTGAGCCTCAGTTAAAGACGCAGAATTCACATTTTATCTTGGTTTAATGAACTTCTCTTAACATGGTGCATAAAGGTGATAACAGCGACGCCCACTCATATCCTTTGATTTAAGTTAAGTCGCACTGACACAAAGGAATTTTAAAGACGCACAATGACTGCATATATGTGTGTATATTCCTTTTAATCTCTTCAGTTCTTTGTGAAAAACTTTACTTCCAAAGTTCTGTGGGCTGTGAAATATGATAGGAAGTTCAATGTCTTCTCAAAAGAAAAAAATGCGCTGCTCGTACTAATGAGTTAAGCAAATGTTTAGCAATCGATTCGCGTATCTATTTCATCTATGAAAACACTATTGAGTTATGATTCATTTGACCAACCGCACCAAAGAACCACTGAGCAGAAACAAGCAAGCTTGCGTACAAGATTTTTAAATGCATAAAACTGTCTAATTAAAATTTGTTAACCCGAAGTAATGCCGAATGCCGCATAGACAAGTTTTGTGACGCTCTAGAACTGGCATATGGATGAGCATTGTACTTTCAGTGAATATCAAGTGCTGTGGGTGAAGAATGTTTTATTTATAGATGGCATAAAGTGTAAGGTCGCGCATTGAAATTAAGTTGACTGAAAAAAAGGTGTGTTCTAATTTGGTGGCCTTGAAAAGTTAATTAACTTCGTATAGATTGGATGTACGTATACTCTTTTTTCTTAAATACTGAATAAGGCAATTGTATTGTTACCAAGAGCGTGTGTATTTCCAATTTTGAACATTTTTCCAATGTATCTAATCAGTGAAAGCCCGGATAAGAGCTACAAATTCTTTTGTGTGTAGTCACTTTTAATTTTAATCAGTCCGTCTACTTATGGTGTCGTCTGTAGATTGGATATTCTATTTACTTCATAAATAGAGAAACCGTTTGCTATAACAATTGCTATTGGCCTAAATGATCGAATGATCCATCCGCAATTTCTACTGTGCACTCGCACCGTTTTCCTGACCAGTTTGTTAAAGAAATGCGAAATGTATAAGCAGTCAATAAAGAACCTTCGAAACAGCCTGGTGTTTTATTTGCCATTTCCCTACATGTGAATTTACAATCACCCCTGATCTTTCGTTGTTACAATATATTGAATCAACATTTCATCTATTCAATTCACAATCATTTCTAATTTCTTTGCTACACGTTCATACATTTGTTGCGAAAACATCGCAATTTCCACCACATTTTACATACGATATCTCCCGCACATTGTATAAGAAATTGCATTTCTCTTATTATATGTAATCACAAACACAAGTTAAACGGAAATCTCCCTTCAAATTGAAGGTCACGAGGGCACACATATTGTCCGTGCCTAACAAGTCTCTATTCGGTCAATTTAATGGCAGCACAAGTATACAACAGACGGCACTAACAACGA
This sequence comes from Eristalis arbustorum, assembly GCA_916610145.1. NCBI lineage: Eukaryota > Metazoa > Arthropoda > Insecta > Diptera > Syrphidae > Eristalis > Eristalis arbustorum. The sequence continues at coordinate 17,046,412 of OU744316.1, read as the reverse complement.
CAACTTCAAAACATCATATCATTACACTTGTCATCCATTAAAGAAGCACTCCGCCAACAATCACCCAATTAAGCGAAGAAGAACCCAAACAGAAAAAGCACAATCCACGTGAAATGAAATTCCGTCTAATTCGATCAATCTTTCTTCACACACTTAATAATTCGCTCATTGACTGTTGCACAAGCCCACAAAAAACAAACCTTTGCGACCCAAAAAAAAGTATAAAATTGCATAGGCCCATATCGCCAACCCTCTAGCACACCGGTTTATGTATATACTCGCCTATGGTTTCTCAATTGCACGATGATCCTAATCAGTGACTATACCCACGACGACGCCGCAACAGATCGCTCAAAGGAAAATAAAAGAGCAAAATCAAAAATAAATTGAATTTACGTATACGAACAACTAGTTTAAGTATATTATCAAACTGTCTTCTCCTCTGTGTACATATGCAGATACATTATATCACGAGCATGGCAAATCGACAGACAGAAATGTCACAATGAATGGAGAGGTATGAGCCATTCATTCAATGTCCCCCTAATTCACCGAATGACACCACATGGAGGGCTAACTGCTGATGAATCTACGACAAAAACTAACACTCACTTGTCGCTTGGGCGAAATGTATCTCTCGCGGACGTTTTGCGTATCTTGTGGCTGATTTTCGACGTTGTGCCCGTTCTTCGTTTGGTTATTCGTTTGGATTATGCAACTGGATCTCTATGGAGTGCCACTGGGGGGCATCATATTGCTTAATATCACCGGGTTTTGATTTTATTGAAAAAATGCAGCGGAGCTCTTTACATCACTTTCCGCGTTTATGTGTTTTTTTCGGCGCCAAAACCCGATCTGACCGTAGTGACCGTTCACCCACTTGGGTTGTGCGCAGTGAAAGTACGAACGTTTCGTAACTTTTAAATACACTGTCCCGTTTAATGATTTAACGTGTAAATGTTTATTGTCACACTGCGTTAATCGATCTTCTAACTAGCAGGTCAATGTCACAGCACAATGTTTGTAAGTGACCTTTATATCGGCAAGATATGCTCAGTCTTTGTTGTAGCAAGTGCTGGTGGCGACTCAAAAGAAAAAAAAATGTATCGCGCACTGCAGTTTAATATTAATTTGCGATATTTACTCGCTTGCACTTAATTTCTAGTTATGGCACTTAGCGCACGAGTGAATCAATTGAATCAATAACAGCTTGTCGGTCAACCGATTGGAGCCTAAGCTGGTTTCCGTTTGGCCATTCTTTTATCTCTTTTTGTTTTGTTTAAGTCGTTTTTAGAATGTGTATGCGCTCGGACTCTGAATTTGTTTCGTTTTCAACGCGCTCCGAACGTCGACTGATTGCTTGGTTCGACGCAAACCAAAGCTAGGGGCTACAAGTGGATTGCTCACCGCTTCATAAGGCAACAAAGAAATACGTACTTTAGGATGACTACACAAATTGAGTTAAAGTAACGGTCAACTGATAAGGCTTACATGAGTATGTGAGTTCTTGAGGGGAGCTCTACTTATTCAGTGGTGAATTAGTTGTGGGTGAGCTTGGCTTTAGACTATATGGAGTTTTGAGTAAATTTTAGTAAACGTTTGCCCGTGTTTGTAGTGAAAGCTTGTTAGGAATGGCACTATTGTCTTTAAAGTCGTCCTTATTTTATTGCATACCGGTATGTAATGGACATTAGCATTGTGTGTATACCATTTTTAGCATTTGCACCCTTAAGTGAGCGTAGGCTGTCCTCTGCTCTTAATTGCTATTCAGAAATTGTCTTGAATTTCATTAAAATTGTCTATTCTTTTTGCTTGTTTAAAAATCTTGATTTTACGTGCGCTTTTCATATAAAGTTCATATGAGTTTATGCAGAGATGATTCAACTTGATGACTTTCTGAGTGACCGGAAATATAATCCAACCTCAATTGTTTCACTTAAGATCACTAAAGTATTGATTTCCAATGTAAGTTAGAACTTTTGAATTGTAAGTATATATCTACATTGTACATAATACCCCAGCAAAACTGTACGGAGTAGACTATAGATACAAACATTTCTAAACTACTGGAGAAAGCTGCATTTAAATCGTTTGGAATTTAAATGCATTTAAAAAGAATTATAACAAAATCAGTCCTGTTTCATTCAATCTGACTGATGATAGGCGAGAATTCTGTCTCTCAGTGATCAGCTGTCCAGTGATCAAGATGGCTGGCGAGGTTTGTGCCGAGGTCCACTTGGACTGTAGCTCAGCACAAGAAGGGAAACAAGAAGATACCATTTTCTGCTGAGTGGTTTTCTCGACAATATGATATGTTTGGATGGTAGAGTGTAAACATGATTGAGTCTAAGTTGATCGTCATCAAATCTGTGAGTGTTTTTATTTTGAGTTAATCGAAAGAGTCGAAACGTAGAAACCAAGTGTCAGAAGCGTGCCCCGCAGAACTGATTTTGACTGATTCGGGCAAATATTTTAGGGTGTGATTAATAATTTATGTTATCATTTTTGTTTGCTTGAACTTATCAGAGTTGAAGTTTAAAGGCCAAATCTAAGGAAATAAGATAATAACAAATTTTATATTTATTTAGTTAAACATATGCCACACATACAAACTAAATTTACAAAATTTTAAATTAGGAGGCGTAGTGTAATAATAATAGTGAGGTGCTATAGTGAAATCGATAATATTAGAGAAGTCCCAGGTGAATGTGGGTCGCTTCTGTCGTCGAAAGTACATAAGTTCAATGATGTAATCTTGTCGTCAGCCTTAAGTTTTCGGATAGAAATCATAAAGCAAAGACACACAGTCCCTAGCGAAGAAGTTGAGGAGTCAGTTACCCATCGTGAAAAAGACTGAAATCTGTTAAGAGCTCAGTGACAGTGAGATTGATAATGCTGTCTTAAAAAATAATAATGAAGAAACTCTGAAGGACGGTGAAGATGAAGAGACTTTGATATCGTCCTTCAGTACATCGAGCAGAACTCAACACCTAGACATTTTGGGAAAGCATTTTGTGGAAGTCTGCGCTTTCTCACGGTCACTAGTAAGTATTTGGTGGAAATGGAAAGCTAGATTTAAATATAGGCATTATGATTTTTATGCAATTTAAAAAAAACAGTTTTTTACAGGCAGTTAATTGCTGTTAAAAAAAATTCTATGAATGTGTTAAATGATACGAATATAAATGTACCTATATCCAAATATGCTTACGTTTCAAATATACTCCTTTCTTGGCGTGGTGTGCAGATCCGACCCCCAACCGAAACTAAACTTTTTAATCACATTCCAAATCTTATGGCATTCAATTACTTTAAATCCACGACCGATAATCGTTTGTTTGATAAGCCAAATTTTATATCAGCTACTGCTTAGGCTAAAATTGATTCAAGGGTGAATTGCTTCGCGTTGATTATCTTATACTATGCACTTATCGAATGAATGTGGTTTTATTATATGTTTTGATAATAAATGTTTGCAATCAAATCGTAATCTTGTTTTTTTTTTTACTTCATACTCAATTGTGGGCACTTGTATGTATGACCAATAGTCAGAGCTTAATCCATATCTGTCATTTTCTTCGCAAGATCCCCTGGATCTTATTATTATTACGATAGTAAAGGGTTATATTAATAGTGTGCTAACTATTGCAAATAAATTATTATTTCTGTCTTTATCTACATTTCTCTAAATTAATTTACCACCGAGTGAGGTCTCATTACTGAGGACCATACCGCGCTATTTTTCAACCACTTCAACATTCATCTGAATTATGAATATTTAGGCACGCTTCAAGTCGAAATCAGTTTAACCGCTATATGCGGTAAATGCATAACGCATGTGTTGTACAAGAATGATGTATACAAGATTACGCCTTTATTGACATCTGTGACTAGATCGAGATAAGGTTGAAATTGCTATTTGTTTACATGCAAATTGAGAAAAAGAATATTCATTCATTGATATTAGTCTAAAGATTATTATACCTCTTACTTTTTTGTAAAGTCAGTAAAATTTTCTTGCAAATTACCCTCATTTTCTTCAAATTTTATGGAAATGAATATCCGCTCATCTAGTACTAAGTCATTATACATCACTCTTGTGTACTGTACACACTCGGAAATGAAATAATAATTGATAAATCCTTCAGCATTATAGTATATATAATGCCAAATATTTCTTTAATATTTACCAATTATCCTATATTTTAAGTAAATATAACGATTGTTAGCCACACTGCATTATCACTTCGATGTACCAATTTCCCTCATTGTGTTCCGAGCGACATCTGTGAGCCAATACACATGCGAATTATAATTTTGCTGTCATTCTCATATGGCCTAAGAAAAACATGAAGTTTTCTATGTGATTCCGTGATTCCCATGCCACTGGCACTTGTTCTGCTTGACAAATAAAATACTGTAAAAAGTGTAAAGCGATTTGGAAATTCCATCCCGGCTCAGCTGAGCACAGGGAATATTCCAATTGGGTTTCCCACATAAATTAAATGGTAGGTCAAGTGCGAGCTCTAATGCACGTACCCCATCAAACTGTCTTTCCTACGCAAGGTGAAAATTTATTTTTAGATCGTAATCTGAAATCTATCTTTAATTGAATTACCATGCTATCAAAATATTGCTCTCGTTTCAGTTTTTTGTCTGTGTTCTAAGGCAACCAATATAGAGTGATTTTCAATCTCAACAAAAAAAACAAATATGCTTCCGACAACGATATTTAGGCAAATGTACCGCCCGAGTATGTGCAAAGGTCTGACGGACCTTTTACGCACTTCTCGGGAAGGAACATGCCTCAATCGATATGCTGCCGCGACTGGATTTTTAAAAACATCATTTCTGGACTATCAGCGATGGGACATTGTTTCGCTGCGATTATATGCGAACTCAAAGAAACAATCCATTCACCTGAAAACGATTCAAAGCCGAGATCTCATCCAGAATGTTATTGAAAAGAAACGCGAAACCTTCATCGAACGCAAGAACGTTTTGGTGAAGGACATTCGCGACACAAAATCCAAAGTGCAGGAGAGAGTACGGGAGAAGATGGAAGAAGTTATAGAGCGGGAAAATATTATGACTATACCTAACTTATTAACGGTGGGACGAGCATTTCTCGCCCCATATATTGGATATGTGATTGTGGATGGCGACTTCAATCTAGCAATTGGCTTACTAGTGATAGCTGGGATAACCGATTTGGTGAATGAAAATTTGTGAGAGAGATGAGAATGTAGCATAATTAATAAAAAGTTCATTACAGTTGGATGGACAAATTGCCCGTCATTGGCCAACGCAAGCTAGTAAGGCTGGATCATTTTTGGATCCTATGGCTGACAAATTATTGGTAGGGTCATTGGTCATATCAATGGGTTATTGCGACTTACTGCCATTGTGGTTGGCTGGTACAATTCTATTTCGTGACGTTTTCCTATTGGGAGCCGGATTTGTTATACGATATATAAGCTTGCCACCGCCGGTAAGTGCAGCAGACTGGCCACATAACTTTAGATTAATTTGGTATTTTTAGAAAACCTTATCACGATACTTTGATGCCACACATGTTACTGCCCAACTTGAACCGACATTGATAAGTAAAGTGAACACTTTCGTCCAACTAACTGCCATCGGATGTAGCTTGGGTGCTCCTGTTTGGAGCTATCTCGGTAAAAATATGTTATTTGCTTGGTTTTTAGATATATTTTTCATACTTTGACTTATTTTCGTTTAAGACCATCCAATTCTGCACGGACTTTGGTATGTAACTGGAGCAACTACAGTGGCTGCCGCCCTCAGTTACATTCTTAACAAAAATACATACAAAATCCTGAAAAAGCAATCATAGGTGCCATCATACGTACAGTACTAAGCCTCCGTTTCTTTTAGTTCCAACGAAAGGATAACAGACAATAGTTTTGTTATCGCTGTTGTTTTAAGTTTTTTTTCTGTTAACTTTTACAAATACCTGTGAAATAAATATATATACATATATACGACTCAAACCAGCTATTTTTGCAAAAAAAAAATGGTTTTATTTTTAAGGTCTAAGTGGCAGCAACGTATTTATCTGTCTTGTACATTTCATAGGCAAATTCCTCTCGGTGACTGGGATCGAATTCTAACCCCACATAACTTATTTCCAAACTAAATGGTCCATCATGACCGCCTCTGGCTCCAACCGAGAATCCCAAGTGTGTTACTTTGTTCAAAACAATTGGGTACTGTCTATCCTGCACACGACCTTTTGAGGCAAAAAAAAACTTCGAGAAGGGTATCTGCGGTTTAAAAGCTTGAATAACTTAAGAAATTAATATGAATTGATTGTTTTGCATACCTTAACAGTTTGCCAATGTGGACCCCCTCTTGTATAAAGCACATAGTGGTAGACATCATTCCACAGAAGATCAAAATATCCTTCCGTATGTAAATTGATCAAATACGATCGTCCATCACCTCTAATTTTAAGCACTAATATATTGTATTGCTGCCAATCATAAGTAGTTTCTCTCTTGAATGATTTCTTCAAAGCGAATATAGTTAGCCAGGATGCTACAATGTATTTCATATAGTCTACGAACCCTGACTCTTTTCGTGCGTATATTTGCGTAACCAGTCCTCTTGATGCGGCCGTCTTTTAAGAAGTCACCGGAAACATAACCATGAAACAGACCGGCATTAGCATCACTGATTTCCAATTTTGCTGAACTTCTACCCTCCTTGTGATCGTTATCAGTTGTGACAACCCATTTATTAAGATCCTCTTCGTCCTTGAATTGAAACACCACATCAGTTTCACCTGCAAAATGTTAAAGATTTAGCCATGAATGTAATGCTAAGTTAACCACTATACCCGGACGAAAGATTAAAAGAGGATCGCTTTCAAACCTTTCTTTAACTTCTTGCTTCCATAATGCGATTTCCTGCTTTAGTTCCCTCATTCCTTCTAAAATTAGTTCTTTCTTTGATGGCAGTGGCAATTCTTTGCGATATCCTCCTTTCTTTTCCTTCTCCCAAAATTCACAACGAACTGGCGTGGTATGAAAAGCATTATTGAATTTTGTCTCAACGAGAAGGTTAAAAGAGTTTTGAATAGATTGAACGGCTTGCAATCGTTGTCGAAGAATGTGTCGCGTTAATGTATGCATGTTCTACTCAAAGTTTATTCATTTTTCAATTTTAATCAAAATTCTACAAGCGCACTATTATGTTATAAGAACAAATGACAGTTGCTCTACCACCCACAGAAGACAGTGAGAAGTCAAAACAGCTGACAGCTTAAATTTTGAAGTGTGAAACTCTTATAAGCTTATTTCTGATTCCAATTTATCGGCTGTGGCAAGGCAGAGTGAATGTGAGAAATAATTAAACCAGTTGCGGATTCCAATTTGATTCAATTTCTCATGTAAGCAATACGATTTTCTGACATGCAGAGTCCTGCAAGTAAGAATATTCTATTTTCTAACAACAAATACGTATGGATATCTATCCAAAATGCAAAACAACCCTTTAAATTCTTGGATAGCATGTGGACCGTATGTTTGTTATCAATTGTGTTGACATTTCAAACCGACCAGCTGATTTGCAAACATGTATTGCACAAGTGCTAAATTGCCATACATGAAGGGCAAAAAATAGTCTCGCAATAACTATTTCTTCGAGTTGTTTGGATACACGTAGTAATGATTTGAGTTTGTTTTGTGCATTGAGAGGTGAAGGTTCATTCCTCCGAATATTCCTCCTGATTTTAGCCACGTGTGAAGTTCATAATTTTGCTTCGAGCTACGTATCTTAAAAATGGTAAGAAAATAATCAAGTGCATCAAGAGTTGTAACGGGTGAGCAGTGGTAAATGAAAATCGGGTGGTTATATACGTGTATACGTGTTAAGTTCAGGTTGATGTTATCAATACGAGTACACAAGTGGCTTAATAATCCTCACACGAATCTATTTTTGCAAGCAATAATATATATGCACACATTTTGCATAGTATTGTCTCACCCACGTCACCAAGGTCATTTCATTTTGTTAGACAATCCAATTTGTCCAGATAACTAGTTTCCTCAATGAGTGGAATATGATCATAATGTGACCCTGAAGTGTCAGCATCAGACATATACATCTATATGTATGTTTTAAAGGAATCTTGTATTCTTTGGCTCACGCATTCTACCGGTTTATGCATACTTCTTGTATAGCTGTTGCTTACGCTTGGTAAAACCGGTCCGAAGATCTCGTTTTTGGTTTATCAGAAAATGTCAAATAGAAAGTGGTCGCAGTCTGGCTGCTACACCCATACAAAACGGTTGCTTTTGTGGTTCTTAACAGTAGTTATTTTTTTGTTTCTTGTAAAGACAACACGGCTAAGCGAAAATGGTGCAATACAATAAGGTTTGTGGACGTGGTATTTACTAGAAAAATATTTCGTTTTGTGATATTCACATTCATTTAAGTTTCTTTCAGTGCATTTAAAAAAATGAGGCCCATATAGATAACTTAGCTAAAAACTTTCTTTAAAATTCTTATTCCAGGAAGAAGTTTCCTTGTATGATCCTGGATTACTCTTCAAATTGAATTTCCGCAACAGTCCGGCAAAGTTTGATCCTTACATATCTGCAGCCGCACCAGGTGAATCGTGGTTAAGAGTCCGTCCACTTAAAGATGGCGATTACGACAGAGGATTCTTGCAATTGCTCTCTCAGTTAACAGCCGTGGGAGACATTACAAGAACACAGTTCTTAAGTGAGTATAAATTTGTATATAAAACTATATATTAGACAAGATATGTATGTTTGTCATGAATTTTTGTGCATTCACAAACCTGTTACATATTCCATTATATTTAAAATCTACAGATGTATTTGTGTAGATGTATACGAAACCCTTTTGTGTCCGTTCTGTTGTCCACATTGATTATAATCAACTATTGTTAAGTTTTTTTTTACGTGCTAGAACATAATTTGCTGATAAGGAGAGGAATTTTCAGTGTGACAACGTTTAATTTATCATTTCAATTACACAGAAAAGCTTTTAATAGATACTGACACAGTTGTAAATTTTTTTAAAGATTTGCTTTCAGTTTGATTCAATTCAAAACGTGAGCTGTTTATACTAAACATAATTTAGATCCAAAACCGTTTGACCTTGATTTAAGAATTGATAATTTCTTTTGGATAGCAGTAGTAATTGATTATTGTTGATTCTGAATGAAATTGTTTACGTTTTTTTTTTCTTATCTTCCACAATGTGTGTTCTTATTTTCAGCAAGATTTTCGCAAATGAAAGCCAGTGGCGATTACTTTGTTACGGTAATCGAGGATACACGCAAAAATGAGATTATTGGAGCAGCATCCCTAATAATTGAACGGAAATTCATTCACGGATGCGCCATTGTAAGATTCATGCAACATGTTATGCCTGGGAGAATACATAAATCATTTTCATTTTTTCTTTACAGAGAGGACGACTTGAAGATGTCGTGGTTAACGATACATACAGAGGAAAACAATTGGGAAAACTGTAAGTAAATGAAATTTAAAAGAAACCCCATTAATATGTGTTCATTCTGTCCAGGATTGTGGTTACAGTTTCGTTACTAGCTGAACATCTTGGATGTTATAAAATGTCACTTGACTGCAAAGACAAGCTGATACCATTTTATAAATCCTTAGGCTACGTTCTAATCCCAGGAAACTCTAATTCAATGACAATACGTTATGATGAACCTGCCGGCGGTAATGCTACACAAAACCCTACCAGCAACACTGTAAGCCTCGAATGTCCATCTTGACAATTAGCCCCCAGTGCTGCCATGAAATCAAAACTTTAACTGCATACTACATGTATATCGTTTTTGGAACATGCGTTGTTCAATAGCGATGTTTATGTGTTTTTGTTAAAGTTCTGATTTACAAAAAGTGAGCCACAAGACTAACAGCTATCTCACTTTTCCTCGGTAGTACTGGTTCGAGTGTGACCATAATTTATTATTATTTTGTGCCTTTAACTATGTATATGCATTGTCATTAAATCAAAAAAGCCATAGTGTTTAATTTTTGTTTATAAAATATTTTCTTTCTTCTTTTTTGGTGATGGATTGTTTGTCTTTGATAAAAAAAACTACTCTTCAGAAGTAATTTAATAAGCATTTCGGATAGACGACAAATAAATTACAAAAATTTATGAGAATTGTTTTTATTTGCAGTTGTTTACAAACAAAGAAACAAGTGTATACGTGATTTGTGTTATTATTTTTCTCATGCAATCGGCAAACAAATTATTATATTATAATCGGCAACCAAGTGCAATCCTCTCGCCGAAGCGTAGTATATGTTCGCTTAAGGATTAGTACGTTTAAAGACTTGGGACTATTCCTATAATTTATTGTATTGCTGGATTAAGTTTTCACATGCTCCAAATAACAAAAAATAACTTACAATTGTGCAATCAGGACAACAGAATTTGTAATCGTTACACCGAACGAATTGTTTTTACAAACTAACAATGAAATGAATTTGATGCCCTTTAAATCATAACAATACTTTAGTCACTTGGAATAATACACGAAATCTACATGGTAACATCTTTCAAAACCCCATCGCTTATATCGAACAGAGTGTCAGCACTCATATTTGCGACTTGTGCTCTAAAATCGAACACAACATTCGATACATTTAAGTCGTTTTCATCTGCCATGAAGTTCTTGCTTAATACAATGCTGCGATTAAGATCCGAAGTATTCAGTATAGATTTCTCGGCACATGAAACCTGCAATTAAATATGTAAAAATACGTTTTAAATTGAAAATTACTTGTACACTTACATTCAATAGATTGGCACTTTTGTTACCGGAACCTTCAAGAATAGTCCTATCGTTCAGTAAGATCTTAGGAAACTCTTTCGGATCAACCGACACCAAGGGATCCAATCGACCCGAGGGACTTGTGCTGAGATTTTGAAAGTTCAAAGAAGCATCTTGAACCTTCTTTACAGCTGAGATTTTACGAGAATACACCATACTCGTATCCAGTGCACAAGTTGTTAACGAAACATCCAATTGCTCGCGGGCAACTGTTGTTTTCTCATTTGAACCAAATGGTGAATCAACGGTCATAGTAACCACGGTTTGGCTTTGCTCAACGTGTGACGAGTTTGGATCGTCTGCCCCGAATAAACTTTCGTGTTTCTTCCACTTTGAGGCCAGCGATGAGAGATTGCGTGACACATTGCACGCTTTTGACGTGTCCTTGTTCAGAGTGCGCAATAAACGAGCAGGATCAATGATTTTGGATTTTTTCACTGAGCTTTGCCTTGCAGATGTGTCGAGATCTTGAGGTTTTCGTGCAGACCTTGGCGCTGACATCGGTGGATATAAGGTATTGTTCTGATTAGCAAAGCAAAGTGACTCAATAGACCGTTCGGTAAGAAAATCGTCCAAAAACGGCAAACGAGGATTGTTGTTTAACTTGTTGTCGATCATATCCAATTTCACGGGGGGTGTATTAATAAATTTTGAAAAAAGAACATTTTCATTGAGAACATGGCCGCTTGGACGAACTGGGGTGATTTTCGGACAAGACGGCTTCGGTATATCCACGTTTATTGACGACAGGAACTTGGTCAAATGGGTTTCAATTTGAATTATATCAGTTTTGAGTGCATTTAACTCACTTCCTATGAAATCGTTTTTACTGTTTGTCTGCTCAACGACCAGCATGTTTTTCTCCACGTCTGGATAAATTCGATTGAAGACGGACAGTAACGTACCCATCCGTAAGTTGCTGTCGGTCTCATTCGCCGGGGAGGAAATTTCAAGATCAGGATACAGGGTTTTTATGGTCAAGAGCGAGCGCTTTACCATTTCTTTATCACATTTCATACTTGTCTCGTGGGTTTGGAATCGATCAACGATGTCCTTAAGATCTTTTAGTGGCTCATCAATAATTTGTATCTTGTTCACCTTGTTCTTGATATTCGTTTCAAAGAGTTTACGGTTGGACGCCGCAAACTCGGACAAAGTGCGATCATCGATAAGTTTTGCTACTGGCAGTCCTGGTATTGAGATCGAATCCATATGCTGACGCAGGACTTCGAGATTTTCTTTAAGACTCACTATTTGAGCATCAGCTACTTTCATGTAGCGAGACGCATACTCTTTATGCAATTTATTTTGATCCTTCATTCGCTTTATGTTGAATTCTGCCAACTGTGAAGGAGTTACATCAGATGCGATATACTTCTCACGCTGCTTGATAAGCTCCTTGGTAATGAAGTCAATGAAATCCAAAAGAAAAAGTATGAATTTCATTCCTCCCGGCATGACAACAAGGTAACTTTTGATATTGTTCCATCCTAAATTGTGTTTCTCATTCAAATGCATTAGATACTGCACCGTCGATGTACGGAAGTTTGATTCTGATTTTTTATCCGCAATTGGCCAGTAGAAACGTTTTTTGAATTCTGCAGGATCCAGGAGTGTAAATAGATAATGCATCACATGAAAGAATGCCTTCTGATTGGGTTTTAAGAACATATCTTCAACAAAACATTTCTTGAATTCCTCCGAGGGTGGTTGTATCATGCTGGTTAGGGCGGTTAATTTCCTGTGAAGTTTTTCACCGAATTCCTTTTCTTCTGCTTTCCATGTATCAATCACAGTTCGATCCATTCTTTTAAATAAATTAAATATAAACTTTGAGACTACTTTAGTATGGTTGGTTGCAAATTTGAACACAATTGAAATGACATTTAAAAAGTAAACGGTTCCATTTGACATTTGTTATATATGTAGAATGTGGTAGCGTTCAGCTAATCACATCTTGGCAAGTATATATTGACGAGTATAAATGTAGTATAATTCTGAGAGAGATATCAGTAATAATCCCACACAAGGAAATTAAAGTAATTATTAAAGCAATTCTATACTGACAAATTGTGTAAGAACTAAATATGTATATAACTGAAAATATTTTCACGGACAGTAACGAAAAGTGTGACGCCACTCTACCCACTGAACGTATTACAATGCATCTGTCAGTGACACCCGCTTAACATCAGTCACTGTCAACTAAAATAGTTTGTAGCAAAATAAAATTGCGCCGAGCCGGTTTCTCAAATACTATTTTGAAATACTTTGATAATCTCCATACAATGGATAGTATTCCGGAAAAGAAATGCAAGATGGATACAACGTCCACGTCGGAATCTGATAGACGTAGAGATGAACCGGCTGGGGTTTGCTATTGGTAAATAATCACAAAGAGCTCAACGTGTTTCATATTGCATATTCATATATCATAACAAATGTTTACTTTCAGTGGCAAAGATCGCAATTTAAATATTGTCGAATTGCTTTGCGCTAATTGCAATCACTGGTATCATGAGTCTTGTATTAGCTATCAACTTGGCAGGCTGGTTCCATTTGTAACAAATTATGTTTTTATTTGCAAAAATTGTTCACCTAGTGGCTTGGAAAGTTTCCGAAAAACTCAGGCCAGTATGTGCTAACTAATGGCTGTTATTTTGAATAGTTCATTCACTGTTTGCTTTTTTCTAGCTATCGCACAAATGTGCGTTACGGCCATCGCAAACATGCAACAAAATTCTGCAAAGGAAAACAAGAATCTGTTGCTGTTTAGCAAGGATAAGGAGATTATTCCGTACATTGACCACTATTGGGAGGCAATGACCACAATGCCAAGAAGAATAACACAGTCATGGTAAAATTTACTCCAAAATGCGTAGAAAATGTAACCATATATGTTTGTTTGTCGCAGGCATTCCACAGTTCAACGTGCACTTCTGAAAGATATCCAAATTGTTTTCACGTATGAGGAATCAGTAGAAAGCGGAGCAATGTTTGGACTATATAACACGGATCTCACAAAAATCAAACCCAATTACGACGCAATGGTAAAATTGGGTGCGTTGCGTCTTACTGAGGACGGGTATGCACAAGGTAAGCAGGTTCACATGAAACTATTAGCTTGAGTTTAATTGCAACTTTCGGTATAATCATAAAGCTTTTATTAAGCTCTCTTTATGTGTGTGGGAAAAAAAAGCAAACTCACCGAAGTTTTAATGTTGAGTGATTTTGTGTATTGACTCTTGTCAGGCAATGTTTTCTTTGCAGCATGACTACTCGAATTGCTTGAAATGTTGTTCAACTATTTCCGATTAAAATTAAAAGTATTCAAATTAAACGCCAGATTGCTCGATTTCTCGATTTATTTGTATAATGAGAAAACTAGAAATGATACTGCAGTCGATAAATATTAGGTCAGACTGTTGCAATAGGAAATGCTTGAATCTTATTGGATTCAAATAAGTTTTATTATTGTTCATTAGGGGGTGAAATGGGACATTAAAAATACCGTGGTAAAATTTTTTGAAAATTTGCAGATCTCGATGTTTTTGTTCAGCTTAGGGAAAATTGTTGTTGGTGCTTAATTATTACTTTTTTCCTTTCATAGGAAGAACAACCGAGAGTTTCTGCAATTCATATATTTTGGTTTTTTCATTGAGAACTACAAAAGTGGGTTTTTAAAACCCGTTTCGGGCGTAGAGACGGAACTATCGCTTACACATGAATTTATCTTACCATCTATCAGTCGCGAAGTGAATGGGAAAAGTGAAAACACAACACACATCTTGAAGACGTATTACTTTTGTCTACAACTTCAAAATTGTTGATATCATGCACATAACATAATTGCGTTTATTCTGCACTCATTTAGGTACAACGTACACTGGTTTAGACCAAGTGTTCACACACTGACTGAATTTTTAGGTCCAGTCTAAAACATTTTTTTTAAAAATGATCAAACAAATTTTATCAAATTCTTGCAGTTTTTCTGCTCTTCAGTTGAAGTAACGTAGCGATGCTGTGTGTTAATCGATTTCAACACAATCTTCTCTTTATCAACATGTTGCATTAATAGCTCTCCCTTTATTTTTGTACTTTAAAATTGGTTTTCTTATGTTTAGCTACAAAAAAAAAATACAGACAGTGAGAGAAAATATTGAAACGGCGCGGCGTCATTGTTTGCAAACATCCACTCGTTGCATGAGTTAACCCATATCTAAACTCCATGCTAAGCTTATTCGTATTCTATATATAGAGCACTTGGGAAGTTCTCCTGCGACAACACAACAGCTATTAGGGTTGGGTAAAAGAGTGACAAGTTATTATCTGTGCTCCAGTCGTACCCAAAGAAAATAAACCTTGTTTGTTCACACAATCGAAATAATGATTTACTAAGTAATTTTTTTCGATCGAACATGGCTGTGTGTTGAATTATTACTGTTTAGAGTTTAACCTAAACGAAAAGCGCTATCTGGTTTCGTGTGATTTTTATCAATACACATAGTTTTGTTGTTGTTGCGTTCCTTGCCTTGGTATGATTTATTATTAATTTGTGGTTTCTGTTCTCTTTGTTTTGTTTTCCATCGTTCGTACTACTATCATCGCCTCTCCACCTTACTACTCGGCTCGGCACTTGACATTAAGCAAAAGCTTAGACAAATCTAAATTTAAAATTTGATTGCTGTTGCATACTCTTTGTTTATTTTTCTAGTTTAGTATTGTTTTGGAGACGTTTACTTGGCCATTAAATAAATGTACAGGCCGTCCTATATACAGTAATTGATTTTAATTTGTGTACCGGGACGGGAACAAGTGTGCCACTCATATTTATCACACTATATTCTGTGTGTACACCCTTATTGTACACACAGTTGATAACTTGTTTGAAGCTTATCTACGTTGAGAGAAATTAGTTTATCGTAAAACTTTGAATGCAAATAAATAAGTTTGTGTGGTCTACTTAAGAGGTCAGTTCAGCTGCCGGAAAATAGATTACCCTTCTTAAAAATGTACATTTTTTCAAAAGAATTATACACATGGATCTATAATCACGGGTGCATATGCATATGAACATACATATGTGCTTTTGAGTAGGGTTTCCTGTTTATCTTTTTCACTCATTACGTTGCGATTCCGTCATTGATTTTTTTTATTGATATTTCTGGTACGTAGTTCGGTCGTTTTGCCTATATTTTTTTTAATAATTAATTTTGTAGTTGTGATAGTTGTTGTATTGTTTCAGACACACGTATTCGGGTTCGGGTTACTGCGATCGAGTTCGTAGAATGTGTTCCATTTCGCATTACGTTCTTGGTTGCATGTGAAAGAGTAATATATGTACCTACAGCAAATAGATTCTCAAAAGCCAATGTAAAGTAGTTGTTCAGGAGGAGATTACACGACAGATATTCACGTATAATTTGCATAAATTCATAAACATACCTACATATAAATATGGAGAAAAATTATTTAACGGATCTAGAAGGTATGTCCAATTTGTAACGAATTAATTGTATTTTGATATAGGGTTGATTGTTGTTCTCTTTTCTTTATTTGTTCTTCGCGGATAGCTATAACTTGTTTGCACAATTTCTATTTGAGTAGCATGTTTTGTGGCACGTACATACGTACACATGCCGTCTTCTTTCTAAATGAGTCAATAAATTCAGCTAATCGATTGATGTAGTAATCATTGACTGGGAGATAACTTTGATTATTTTCAATTGATTGAACGATGGAAGCTAAGATTTTTTTTTCTCTATGCATGTATGAATATGCATGCACATACATAGTTTATGTACATATTTATAGATTTTATGTGACAGATTGGCAGTGAATGCAAATTTGCTGAACTTGCGCAGCATCCTTCACTGTTTGGTTTTAAATTTGTAAACAAATTGAATATAAAAATATACGCTCACCACCTGTAATCAAGCTGAAGTGTGGAGGACGGAAAGCAATCGTTCCACTCATGAAGTGGGTCATACGATTTGTTTGTTATTTGTGTAGTAAATGCTGCTGCTCCCCGGCGTTTTTATTTCTTTAAGTATATATTGTATTCGTTAATGAATGATGTTGAGTCTTATATGCGCATAAATAATTGAATTAAAGTGGAACTACATAAACCATGCATGTAGATTACGATAATGACATTCATAGTTTTGCATTTATTTATTCCCATAAACGATTCACGTCATGGGTGTGGAATGCTGCCTACATGGAATAATTTGCGCATGATGATTGTCACGCCCGCATTGTATATTTGTTATTTATATGCATGGATTTGATGCACTTTAAGTTGCATTTGTATGCATGTGTGTGAGTGCTTGTGTGTATCACTTAAGGTCACGTACAACAGAGGAGCTTTGGTTGGAAATAGAAATTTTAATCATTTCGAATATGAATTATTTTTACACACAATGTAATACAAATTGATTAATTTCAAGAAGAATGGATATACACATACATATGCGTGTGTACCTTATTTATTATAATATCTGCCAACATATGTATGGGGATGTTTATTACACCCTGAATACCTACTCTACACACATTCCGTCAGTGCAAGTAGAAGGAACATGTGGTATGTTTTGTAATAAATAAATTTAAGGAATGTCCGCCTGCCAGAATAAACTTATCGCGACTTACATCTTCCAGCAGTTCACAAAGTATTTTCAGAAAACCGTACTCACATCTCATTTACGCTGCTGTTGTCATTAACACATGGTGACTGCTTTATCACAATTTGTATGTATAAAAATATACATATGGTACATATATGTTTGCATGAAGACGTACGCCAAGAGATAGATCACAGTTTTATGAGTTTAGATTAAGACCTCACATTAAGCATTATTCGAATATAAATTGAATAAGTCAAAGCCAAATGTGCCATTATCATCACACCTTGTTTGTTTTAAATGACATCCACTCTTATCCAATCCTATCTTCTTAACAAAATTGTTTTGTTTATAAACTGTTTATGAAGCAAATAAATAAATAACCGATGCTTGGCATCAAATATGTATAACTTAATCCAAACATCAAACGATTAATATCTTGGTTTCATCATAGAGCAAACGAGGATTTTAAATCCATACAATTTAGCTTGAATGACAAAAATCACTACGCAGACCTGTCGCCACGGACCTAGTCTGTGCAGAAATATGTTCACAGCCGATATGAATACACCAAAACATAGACGGTCTGCGCAGACATGTGCACGACGGCAAAATATATTGGGCTGTCTGTGCTGTGTATGGGCCCTATTATTTTCCGACTCTATTGGAGCTCAGTTTTTCAGTGATCTTTCGAGACTTGAGCGACATCCATACAGAAAAACTACGCCACACCACTTCGAGTTTACTGTCCATTAGTAGTGCCTCGCATTCAAATTCTCTCCGGTGTTGCGTCACAATATTGAGATTAGTCATTCATTAACTCATCGGATTAGTTGATTCAGCGTAGCGTTACATAGAACGACATGTAAAAAGCACTTGTTAGACTATCACTACCTACCTGGATCAATTATTAAATTTGTAGTAATCATACTACATCACTGTTTTAAGAAACGGCCGTGCAATGACCTCTAAAGGTAGCTCACACGGAGCACATATAGACCATCTTTCTCATTCCACGTTTATTCGCTAAAATGTAGTTATGTCCATATTATTTACGAACGCTACAAATAGAATCCATGTTTTTCCGGTTAGCACGATATCATGTTAAATGTCTCTATTTTTTCTGCTGAATCTGTACCATTTGTTTAATTTTGTACTTTTGTTGTGTCTCGAGGATTGCAGCAAAGTTTTTGGTCTTCCATAGTCTTAGCAAATTACCGTACATTCTTTCACAGCCATCAAAATCACAATCCTCTTACTTCTTATCGTTCATTTCAGCTTCTCTTGCGAAAAATAATCGACAACGACGGAAGCTTCCCGCAAATGAATCTGGTACAACAACCAAAAAAGGAAGGCCCAGCGCAGATGTAGCTGCAAATTTGAAACTGCCCGCCCATGGCTACCCCTTGGAACACCCTTTTAACAAGGACGGATATCGATACATCCTAGCAGAGCCCGATCCTCATGCACCGTTCCGGCAAGAGTTCGATGAAAGTTCAGATTGGGCCGGGAAACCAATACCTGGTTGGCTGTACAGAACGCTTGTACCAAACTCGGTACTGTTAGCATTGCACGACAGAGCTCCACAGTTGAAAATCGCTGAGGATCGTCTTGCCGTCACAGGAGAAAAGGGTTATTCCATGGTTCGGGCCACACATTGTAAGGACACCACAATGAATTTGAAATTATCCCTATATTTGTCTATATTTGTTAATAGCTGTCAATCGTGGCAAATGGTACTTTGAGGTTACTATTGAAGAAATGCCGGAAGGTTCTGCTACCCGCTTGGGTTGGGGGCAGGAATACGGCAACCTACAAGCGCCGCTTGGTTATGACAAATTCGGTTATTCCTGGCGATCCCGAAAAGGTACACGATTTCACGAAAGTCATGGCAAACACTACAGCGATTCATACGTTGAGGGTGATACGCTTGGATTTCTAATTGATTTGCCTGAAGTTGAAGACGTGGACTACTTTCCAACGACTTTTAAAGACAGAGTGAGACTGACTGTGGAAATACCAAAACGCACTTTGTTAACACGATTATAAATTTTAGCCCCTTGTAAAATTCAAAAGCCATCTGTACTACGAGGACAAGGACAGAGTGCAGGAGACTTTGAAGAACTTTAAAGTTCTGCCAGATAGCAAAATTGAATTCTTTAAAAATGGCAAATCTCAAGGAGTCGCATTTACAGACATTTATGCCGGGTCATATTTTCCAACAATCTCAATCTATAAAAGCGCCACAGTTAGCATAAACTTCGGTCCGAATTTCAAGCATCCGGAG
Organism: Eristalis arbustorum; assembly: GCA_916610145.1. NCBI lineage: Eukaryota > Metazoa > Arthropoda > Insecta > Diptera > Syrphidae > Eristalis > Eristalis arbustorum. The sequence continues at coordinate 17,026,632 of OU744316.1, read as the reverse complement.
GTGTTGAGCACAAGCAATGCAAAAGGGGTACAATCAGAATTCATTGAACATTGAGAGTGAATTACTTAAACTATTTGTTTTTTTTGTTGCAGATGTTTGACAGAGTGGAAGAGCTTATCAGCGAGCAGTCGCTGTCCGATTTGCTGTTCCTAACTGAAAACCGAGGAAGACTGAGATTGGATAATTATCATTTGTGAGAGCATGTTAATCGTGGTCATGGACACACGAGTCCATTCCCTGCTTGCGGTAACGTCATTTAGGAGCATATGAGAATACTCCCTTCTCACATAGAAATGTACATACATATTGAAAATAAAACCATGTTAAGTGACATATAATAAAAACTGTATTCTCCACTAATTTGTACACTCAAGCTAAAAAAAGAAAACACAACACGGTACCACAACACATTTTAGCTACATCTATTTGGGTATTTTAAATTTCGCAGCACTGTATGGCAAATAGGCCCAGCTCATTTGTCTGTGGTTAAAGGCAGCAGAAATGGAACGTCCAACAAGGGGAACCGTTTCATGAATACGATGCATGTTAATAGATGGCAAAATTATAGCGTTTTTATTGACCTGTCCATTGACAGTATCCTGTTGCGGGAACCATCTTCTTCGTCTTGTAGTTACGGCGGCCGATTGTGCTTGATTTGGGGCAGTTAATTGCACAAAACTCTCATGCTTGCTGTGTGCGCCTCGAAAATGCTGTTTCGCTTCGATCACCTTCAGGATCGGCGGCATTCTCGATAGTGTGGCTGAACTCGATCCGTTTTTCGATAGGCTTTGGTCCTGGTTACTTTGTGAGCTGCTATCGAAGAGGTTGTCGTTGTATCGTGGGACTTGGGCTGCTCTTGTATTCTCACTGTCTCTAATTTGTAGAGGAGCCTTCCGTCCGCTTAGCTTAAGATCTTGAGGAACTGTTTTTCCAAGTCGTCTGACGGCCATTGGTATAGAGCTTATTCTAAGGTCGTTAGCAAGCATACTAATGAGTTTCTCGTGAGCCATTATTTGTTTAGCAGGCAGTGGCTCTAAGGATTTCGCCGATAGTTTTGGCTGAAATCTAGAGCCTGCTCCATGATTTGTAGGAGTCACCGCACCATCATCATCATCATCGTCATAGTCAGCTTCATCATCTGAACTGAAGCTTAGACTTGACAGTTTTTCGATACCACGTCCACTACTAGTTGATCGCAATATACTTGGAAACTTTTTATGCCATTCAAGAATTTCATTTCTTAGCTCGGTTTCTGCATCGGATAGGTCTTCTTGGCCACAGAACATTCGTTCCACACGTTCCCAGTCCAGTTGATTCTGTTTGATGGCATCATCTGCCCAGGGAATTGATCCAATACTGCTTCTGTCGATGCTACTTGATGAATATTGCACTTCTTGATAATCGGACTCAGAATCGGATGACGGTAAACTATCATCACAGTAAAAAAATCTATCAGACATTCTATCGTTTAATCATTACAATGAAATTAATTGAACTGAGGAAATTATTTAATAGGCAATAAAAATCGATTTTTTTAAAAATACACAAACAACAAACAAAACAAACTGGCTGACAGTTGTGCTAGCCGAATTGTTATGACAATTTCCGGAGGAAAGAGCAACGAACGACGACCAATTACCGAGTGGTTAGTGTCATTGCTAAATACAGTATATGCAAATATTTATGGGAAATAAATGGCATGGAAATTATGTTTTCCATTGTAATTTAACCCAGCTCGAGGTAAGAATTACTTCAAAGCGTATTGTAGTTATGGATTAACAAATTTATTTACTGCTTAACACAATGCAGATTCCAATCTATCCATTCCAATCGGTACTCATATTGTAATTATAATTTCACAATTTTCTCGAAAAGTGTACGTCGATATCAAATTGTAAATGGAATTCGAATGATATATAGAAAATTAACATACATGATGAGAAAATGCTTAATATAATTTTATATATGTAAATAAATAACGGCCGAATATACCATAATATTGCTTTACGTTTACCCAACAACCAATCAAACTATTATCAAATACTGTACCAACTATAAATGAAGTGTCATACTTTAGGAAAATTGCTCAATTTGTTGTTATTGTTTTCGTTAATCTGTCAAACAGCTGTTTTGGTTATTCAATATTAAATATATCAAATTCATAAATCATGTTTAGGAAAACAATATCAAGAATATCAAACGGTAAGAATAAAATCTCTTCTGATAAACAGAATAAAATAAACTATCATTCATAATTTTTGTATTCAGTCCTCCTGTTGAGATCTTTCACCGCAAAGCCTGGGCCAATTGCAACCGAAATCCGCGAGAGTCTGATAAGCCGCTTGAAACCCGTGCATATAGAAGTTGTTGACCATTCAAATGGCTCTGAATCACATTTTCGAGTTTTTGTCGTATCAGATGAGTTTAAAAATCTCTCTTTAGTTAAAGTCAGTTTTGACGGTAATCAATGTTGAATAAATAAACTTAACCTAGCTTTCTCATTATCTTAGCGACATCGTCTGGTCACCGACTTGGTTAAAGCAAAACTGGATAGTGGAGCTGTTCATGCACTTTCGATTGAAACAATAACACCAGATCAGTGGAAGCCAAATGAAGAAACTCAGTAATGCAGTGCATGTACCTAGATAATTAAATTAAAGTATATATTATATTTTAATTTACATTTCTTGTAGTTTTCCTGTGTCCTATAATCAGCAAGTGTAGTTGAAAAAATATAGTTATTTTATCTATTTTGCCTGGCAGTTTGAGATTAAAAAAATAATAATTATTGTCGAACAGGGAATAAGGGTAATTTAAGAACAATAAACCCAAAACCATGCAATTTCTACAAAATGTCTCAATTTAAACAAAATTTAAAATTGAGCAATTCGAGCAAACAGACTTAAATGTCAGTGTCACACAAACGTCAGTAACATATGATAACGAAGTATAAAAATCTGTGTATCAGGTACAATGATTACGCGAAATTTGTTAAAACTTGGAAGTGGTAAGTAACAACGAAGTTAACCAGCATAGAAAGTTTTGAAGACTGTTATCTATTTTAGTCACTTCCTTGAATAGATTCTATGTTAACATGACAGGACCCGTAGAACTTGCTATTCGCGAAACATTGACGCAGAATTTAGATCCGATTCATTTGGAAATTATAAATGAATCGCACATGCATAATGTCCCAAAAGGATCTGAATCACATTTCAAGGTTCTAGTTGTGTCGTCAAAGTTTGAAAATATTCCCCTCATTAAGGTATGTATGGAGATGCGATTAAACACGATTGACTCCTACAAAAGTATTTTTTTTTATTGTTTTAGCGACATCGAATGGTAAATGAGTTGGTTAAATCCAAACTGGATGGAGATTTTGTGCACGCACTCTCAATTGTTGCCAAATCGCCGGATCAGTGGGACTCATCGTATGTAACCGAACCCAGTCCAAATTGCCGGGGTGGATTTGGAAAATAAATAAAGCTTAATTGGGTGTTTCGTGAATATTTATTCGTATTTTTTTGTCTTCAAATATTTCTATGTACAACCTACAATCTTTTTTACTTGATTCTTTGCTGATAAGATTACATCATTTACACCGACTCCATCATACGCTGCACCGCAAAGTGTCAATGGCAGCTTATTTTTGTCCACATACTTTCTTATTTCTTCAATACGAACTTTGTGTCCAACTGTGTACTGTGGTATACATTTTCGCAGAATATTAACCTTCCAGTTGTTTGGTTCCTTTTGGATGCGTAGTATGTCTTTAATGCTCTTCAATGCCACATCTAGGATGTCTTTTTCCGATGGGTTCTTACCGAAGTTTGACTCGAACCAATTTCCACCTAGCATGCACGTGAGAACTGTGTTTCCTTCCATTGTGAAGCAGCAACTGTCGAAGATAACTCCCAAGATGGGTAGATTTTCAACCGGTGGGACAAGAAATCCAAATGCTGCTTGTGGTAATAAGTCGGGTGAATCATACTGGAGGTTGACAACGGCCACATCTACATAAGGGATTGCATTCAACTGAGATGCGAGTGCAGGATGTTGATCCTCTATCACAGATGCCAGTTGGAAAGCCGGTAAGCTGCTCACTACATGATCTGTTCCTACTGATTTGCCGTTGACTATGACTTCGGCAGTGCCGTCGTTAAAGAAACTTACTTTTTCGCATCTCGACCTTGTATTAATTTCTCCATAGTTACTCACGTAAGCTGCTAATGTTTTGGGTAGAATCTCCAGTCCACCTTTAAGAGAATAAATGTTCCACTTTTTCTCATTTGCCAATTTATGTAAAGCGCCATCATAGCTTGGAGGTTTTTTCGATTTGCCTTTCAAAAATAACCCTTTCACAACACCACCGTACTTTTGTTCCCAGTCGAATAAGTCATTCATAAGGAATCTAACGCTTATTTTCTTTGCATCGCCGGCACATATTCCACATATCATTGGACTGATTGCGTACTCAGCGATTTCTTTGCCAAATCTCCTCTCAACAAAACCATAAATTGATTCATCATTAAGATTTTGTTTTATACTATCCGTTTTGAGATCGTTCAGAAGAGCAAGTGCCAAGGGTTTGGTGAACGGGGGTGTCGTCTTGAACAATCCCTTCAGACTGCTGGGGAGCATACAAAGTTGTCCTTTAAACATACATAAAAGAATAATATAAAATCGCTAGTTACACTTGATAGCTATACCTTTTGCGTAAATCATGCGATTTTTAACAGCTGGATGGGAACTAGTTATTGCTTCTATTCGATCACTCAGCTTAAGTTCTTCCATAAGCTGGAGCGTGTTCAGTGCGGCGGGACCTCTAGTTCTGATGGTTCGCGGTCCGGCTTCAAAGATGAAGTTCTTGTCTTCGTATTTCTCTGATCGAATCCATCCTCCTAAATGGTTAGATATTTCATAAACAACTACGGGATTTACGAATCGGCGTGTCATATAATAAGCAGCCGACAAGCCGCCCAATCCACCGCCTAGTACAATCGGCATTTTCTTTCACCAAATTCTGTATGCAACTTGTGTTACAAATGTATTTATTAAATCATTTCTAAGAGATTGTAAATTGCATGTCACTCACTTATCTGAACTGTCATTCCAAGAATCAATAAATTAAAATGACCATAGTCAACCGAAAGAAACTACAAGAAAAGTGCACTATTTTGTTACATGCAGATTTAGATGAATATAACTTGTACTCATAAATTAATTGTTTTGATAAACTTTTGAATTGTTGTTAGCTAAATACCTGTGTATCAGGTACTCGATTTCTTTCAGTTGTTCAATGTAATGTCATTAATGTCACTTTTGCCACTTGTTGGTAGGTCGATTTCTGATGGAATCTAAACAACTTCCGTGGATTGTAACGCCATTTTAGCACAAATTTTAAATATATGCATAGTTGCTTGAGATTTAAATTAAAATTTTTTCTAGTTTATGAATTGGGGAATGTCAGTGATTGCGAAGTCAAATGAAAATACATTTCTTGCATGCATTTGTAGAATAAAATTATGGTGACTTAGGGAAGCACAACGAAAGCTGCCATAAATGTCACAGCCATATTCATTTTAATTTCAACGTTCCCGGTTTCCCGCATAGCTGGACTCTAAGTAGATTTAAATTTATACCAGTAAATACAAATAAAACTCCTTGGTATGTAAAGGCCCATTCATATCAGCGACGAATTGCGAACGCGAACTTTCAGAAACAACACTTTTCCAGCAAAAAAAAATATATCAAAAAGTTATATTTCTTCGAATGCAAAGAGGTTGGAACTGAACTGTTGAGTTTATTCATCGATAAAAATCTCAACAAACTCGACAAAAAGTATTTTTGTAATGATTTAAAAGTTTTTCTTTCCTAATCTTTCGCATCGCAAACAATCCACAACCACAACTACCAAAAAATTCGCAATTAAGTGTAAGTTTGCACCCGTAGTTCTCTGCGAATGAAAAAAAAAAACTCCATATGACAGGAAACAATATCGCTCGAAGCTATATTGGACAGGAATGCGAACAGTTTTCACCGGAAAACCTGGGGAAAGTCATGGATCATGCGATAAAATAGACATACATGTGTATCAATACTGGCGGCAGCCACTTGGCGGAGATCATCTTTTGTTAATTTGTAAAGCTGGAAAAGGCTCGAATAATGATTTCTATCATACAAAATATTTTTTTAGAAGAAAAGATATTCAACAACAAAATTGGATTATGAATTTCTGCGACATCTTGCACATATAAGAACAACCTCCAAATATAAATACAAGTATTGTGCAATGAAGGCTTACTTATAACAAAGTTCAATTCTATGAATTAGGTTAATTTATTGCGCTGTCAGCGAAATTGCCAGCATACTAAGACCATTGTTGGTCCATTGCAATATTCAGTGCCATTAATTTGATCCCAGCGGCAAATGGTGACCGGCAGTGTTTCTACAGGTTAATTTATTTAAAAGTCCCAGAAGCTAAAAAAAATGAGTCGTTTTGAAAATAAATGAGCTCCAACAAAGGGTTTTGATAAAACACGGCCTCCTTATGTGAAAAAATGAACTAAGATGTGCTCGGGCGTTTTAAAGGAAAGCGTAGTTCACACTCTTGGCCTTGATGACTTGAAGTAGCGTGCCCAGGACCGTTACCGATGGAAGACAGCAATTGAGAAGTCAAATTAAAAATGATTGCTAAAAACTACAATTATTGGCCATATCTATTACAGAGAAAGGAACATTCGTGAATCTATAGTTCTGTTATCAAATATGCAAACATATATGTGCTATTTTTCAACCTAAAGTGAATTACGGTTGACAGCTACAACTATTGGCTCGCATAAAAGTACAGCTATACAACTATGTCAGTACCAATAATAGTAGCTCCATAGGATGTAGTTAGTTTGCACCCCCTGCCAATGATTGAACTCTAATCTTCTCTGTAGCCAATTCTTGGCGCCCCTTTTAATATAATAACAAGTCTTTCTTTTTACATATATTATATGGATTGGTTTATATGGTTTTATTAAAGTAAATAAAAAAGTTTGCATTCTAAGATATCAAAGGAAGTTGTGATATGAGACTTTGTTCCTGGTCTGTAGGACAAAAATAGTTTTCACGACCCCAACTCTTTCTAGTCACTGACAATGCTCAAAGTATATAACAGACTAGAAAAAGCTTCTCAAATTTGGCCGCTCGGAATTGGCATAAGACTGTAGGTTCCCTCTACTCGTGGGAGAGTAAACTCTTTGCGCGGTTGCACCACCCATATTATTATAGAGTGATATGAAGCTTACAAAATTATAAGTTTTGTAACGAAAATAATGAACATTTCGAAAATTTGTATCATGTCCCAAGTATTTTCACAAATAAACATAGATCAAAAATAACATCACCTAGTAAATAACACAGGAAAAAATAAGTCTTCGATTCGGACCATGAGTTACCGAGCAAATCACTGTTGAATGATATCAATCTGGTTCGAACTTGGTCATTAACAAGGACTTATGGTCGAAAGTTGTGTTTAGAAACGTGCAGAGGAAAAATCATTTTAATTTATAGAACTTCACAAATTGAATTGAATGGATGTTTCATAGAATGTTGGTTTGGTCTGAAGTTCATGCAGTTAATTCAAAACAGTTAAAACGGTTTAAGATTGTTGTTTTATGTTAAGAACTGCTTATTTTTGCCGTACAGAACCTTCGGAAAAGAGAATACAATCAGTACTTGACCAACACTATTCACATAGATTTTTGCCCAATCAAAGACTATTTTACAAAATCTTGAATATATACATATATACAGTATTGAATATAAAAAATTACATAGACACTTTCTCGTGTGACAACAAAGGGAATGCAAATTGATATTTGTTTAACTAATCATACATAACAAACCATTCTAAGGCACAAGCAAGCTTTTATATATGCCCATACAAAAAGAATAACATTTAGTACGTGAACATTTTTCGTTGGTTTAACAGTACTGAATATTCGATGGCGTATACGCAACATTTTGCTCCCAGTCTGTAGAAGATTTTCTGAACGAACGTAATTTCGTCAACAAAAGACTAAATTACTTGCAACTGTGATTAAGCGATTGATTGTGTTTGACATCTACAGTCAAGTGAAAGTGGAACAAAATCAGACAATGTTCAGTAACGTCACAAGGGGTAACCACAAAATCAATAAAATACTTTACCCAAAAACCAAATTGAATAAAAAAAGAAAGTAATAAGCATTCAAAATGAGGTAAATACTTAAATCGAATTCCACTATCTTCGCTCTCCCTCAAGCATTGCTGCCCTACTAATTTCCCGAAAAAAGTACATAATTACATTGGCAACCACAAAGAAAAAAAGAACGTAGACTAAATATGCGTGTTGTCTCCAACTTGTGACATCCTTTCCGCAGGACACCACAAAAACCAAAAACAAAAATAAAGCAAATCAGTCTTCACTTAGCCAAAGGGATGTTTGTGACCTTTTCCAATCGCTTTTGCCGCCGTCGTCACCGCCATCACCAATAGGTTGAATATAAAGCAGACATAGTACAGTGGAGCATAGTTAACAACAAAACAAGCCGAAAAATTTCCCAACACAACCTGAGCATTTCCCACCTCTACACATGCGCCAGTGCATCTCACCAAGTCACAGATATATTGATTCGGAGCTTTTCTTTGCCGTCGCAAGATGAAAAGTTCACCGTTCGCCTCCTTACCACCTCGACCCGTTTCCAAAAGGAAAACTCTCCTCTCTAACAGGGAAAATATTTTTCATTTCCTCAGAATAGTATCGGCTTTAATCGAGGAAGGTTCGTGTGCTGCGTTCGTCGTCCGAGAGCAAAGTGTACACATACATACAGTCTATATGTATTATAGTGAGAAAAGAATGAAAAAAATATATTTTTCGAATTTCTAAAATAAAAGTGAAAGAAATGCTCATTCTATACTATAGTCTTGTTCTGATTCACTGGATTTCTGCCAGAAAAGAAAATTTTCTACACACCGTTAAATAACACTCTCACGTTTAAGACATTTCGTCGCGAGTTTGTACCTGCAAAAAGGTGCTCCACTTTTTTTTTTCTTCCTTCGCACATCGCATACATATTGTAATATTGTCGTTTGCTAAGGATCGAGTGAATTGATAAAACATCAAATAAACGAAAGAAAAAAATATAAATTTTCTACTCGCATCAGAATTATTAATGATGTATCATTTTCTATAACAAGGATAATGGGGAAAACTCCATCTGAAAATGTGTATATAGAAATTAATTCATTCGGCTGTTTGTGTGTGTGACACTATATATGTATATAGATAGATATAAATGTGTATATGTATCAGATGGTGTGTGTTTGTGTGCTGTGGAAAAACTAGGGCACTGTGCTTCACATACGAATATCAAGCACGGAGACGTTAACCACGACGGGTTACCTAGGAAAGAGGATTTCACAACTGTTTTTTTTCTTGTAACATTTCCTTTTATTTGTACATTATTGAAAGAGCCCATCAATCACAGAGATTTTGTTGTCTTTTATTTTTGTTTCTACTTTTGTTGAACAAATTAGTTAAGTGGTTAGTCTATGTATATGTGGATGACATCGGAAGGATAATACGATCAAAGTAGGAAAAGAAAAAGAAAAGTACAGGAAAAAGCAACAAAAAAAAATCCTTCCTTAAAAGTATGCTTAATTGAGACGAGTGAAAAGGAAATTGCGCTGATTAGCGTGTTAAGAGAGGAAGAGAGAGAGAGCTTTTTTTGTCTTCAGTCTTCACATTTGTTCCCTTTATTATTTTGGCCACTCTCCTTCTCACAAAAAGGACTGTTTGTTGTTGACTCTTTCTCCTGCTGTCTACTTTTCGTGATAATTTCTCTCCTCTCGGTGGCGCTTGAAGTTTTGCCGTATATCACGGACATTCGCATTTCTATCTGTGTTCGTATTTGTATTTGTTGTCGTTGTCATTCTCAATTTGTGCTCCAAATTTCTTTATATACATTAAGTGTCCCAAACTTCACATATACAGATGTGTGTTGTTATTCCTTTTCTCCTATATCACTGCCATCGCGCATATGTGTCAATTGTCCTTTTTTATTTTATCACTATTTCAATAGGAAATTTGATAGATTATAAATACGTCAACAGTGTGATCACATCGTGTGCCTATCACTGTTGTCCTTTCAAATAATCCGCAATCTAAACACCTCATTTTTTTCTTGTTGTTTTATCCTGATCTACGTTTTGTTCGTATAGGCGTGCGGTATATACAGGAAATTAAATAAAAATGAGTGTGACTTTATTACATTGATACGCAGCAACGTACGACTGCGAACATCTAAAAGTGGAGCTATAATTAACATATGTGAACGTACGCAAAACATAATCCAACAGAGGATGCTTCATATGCACATATGTACAAGTGAGAGGAAATGAAATGACAAACTACTAATTAGAAAACTAGACACAAATTAAAATTGAGGAGAAAAGTGTTCGAATGGATTAGTGTGATATCTGTTCTGATTAATAATAATAATAAGTGTACCAAGTGTATTTCAATATAAATTCTAAATAAAATTAATCAACCTTACGTACCATAAGAGTACAGTGCTATACAGCAACAATAGTTGTGTTGAAATAAGTATTCATGCAACAGTAATATATAGTGCATCTTTAAAGCCGTATTCATTAATAAATTATACATAAATATATATATCTATATATATACATATGATATATAAATGTGCAACGTTAATTGTATTTATATATATAACATAATCAATGTGCCTGTATTCTGTTTTCATGTAGTGTAAACGTCTGTGCGTAATTCGTGTAAATAAATAAAAAAAAGGAATAATATATAATGTAACATATCGTAAAACGGGAAAAAAATTACAAAAAGAAAATGTTTTTATAAATATTATAAGAATTTGTGTTGAAAAAAAAATATATATATAATATCTAGCAACGAAAATTTATGTATTTAATTACCACAGCCAGCAAATTATGTTTAGTGTCTCAAGAATAAATAGTAGAATAAAGAGTTAACGCACAAGACATAACAAAAAAAGCAAGAAAAAAATACAAATCTTACGTGCATCACTGTGTTGAGTGATTTAAGTGATTTTAGCTAGATTGCAATACGAGGAGAACTTTAATACGACCGATAAAGCATCTTTGCAGTGAATTATCCAATCGTTGTTGAAGAAATAGGCCAACATTTTGGATTTAATTGTGGATAGTGTTTACCGATGTTTCACTTTATAGTGTGAATGTTGGCAACCCTGGAGTGCCTCGGTGGTTTAGTGTGTACTAGGTAAGTTATTTTCTTGTAAAGCATATCGTTCAAAACTCATAATTTAAATCAATTTTATTTCAACCTGAAGATACATAGTGAATTTACGTTTGTTTTTTAATTGTAATTAATTTGAGATTGGTTCTATACAATTTAATTTAGAGGAAACATTATATACAAAGTCAATGAGGTTTTTGTTAAAGCTTTTTGTCCAAGATTCGATATAAAATTAAATGGAATATGCAATATACACAATTAGTAAGTTTGTTTTTTCGCAAATATGTTAATGTTGTGAAGCTCTTCAGATCTGGCTAGCTTTATGCCGCTGTGTGGTGTTAAGCTGTTCATACATTTGTAATTCACATTGCTAAGAGGCAAATGCTTCTTCCGCCTTTGAGCAGCAGGCACAATCTTTTCTTTTGTGCTCAAAGAAACAAGATTTAGAAGAGTTACTTTATTTGTCCTTGATTACCCTATTGCAACGATCTAGTAAGCTTGTTGGTGTCGTGGATAATTTTTCCAAGAGAACATGTATCCACTTGTTTTCACTGTTGTTCCAAATCGGTAGATTATTCTATTTCGTGAAGAGAAAGAAGCGCATGTGACGAGAACGAATATCACGTGTCATTTTGATCGTATGCATTTATAGATAGAAGACTGTACAACATATTTTTATTTTCGAAAGCAATATTTGTTTAATTTTTAATCATGATGCGTGGTGTAATATATTTTAAACTAGATTTAAAAATGCTTATGTTTGAAAAAAAAAAAAAAATTAATCAAATACAAATCAAGTGGATGCTGTATGGTCTATTAGAATGCAAAGCAATTCTATATAAAATTATTTATACATGCAGAATAAATTATTGACTGTATAATTACCACTGTCTATATAACAGATAATGTCATGGATCAGAATATTTATTTTGAAATTATTTGCGTATCACAATGTCTGTGAGCACACACAGACTCCGAAACATGAAATCTTTATGTTATGACAGGATTTGATCAAATCCAATTAGTTACATTCATCAATGTACTATTTCTATAGTGCTAATTATTTCTGCCATTCGAAATCTTATGAACTAATAAAGGTACCTACAAAGTGTACTATTTCGATTGCTTTGAAACTACAATTTCCTGAATCCTCCGGTGAAAGTTAACTCACCTGCATTTTTAGACATTTAAGTACTCTAAAGTCTTGCTGATTCTACAAAAAGTGCATATATTATGCTTGTCCATAAATCTGGAAGTCAAGATATATGTTTCCAAAAATAAACAGTTTCATTCAAGCCGCTTCACCGACAAATGAATAGGCATAAGTTGCAATCTTCATTGCACATCAAAGGAAAAAAAGCGCTCTTAAGTCCCCTAATCCATTTATAAATAAACATGCACAAACGAATAAAAGTCATGCATGCAATGGTCTTATTTATTCCAATAAAAAAAGTAGAATGTATAAAAATAGTTACACAATTAAAAAAAGCAAATCGTTTGTACACCCATTCCTAAAAAGTTTAACTATAATTGTTTAATATTTCTCATGCAAGAAATGTAGGAAATTCATTAATTCCTGTTTAAACGCAATCAGGAAGTGAAGCGTATTACCTTACAAAGGTATCCGAAATAAGCGTGGGTACATTCTGAAAGCTGCTGCATTCATGCATAAAAATAAAAGTTAATGCGAAAATCAATACCAGACACGCGGAGGTGACAAGTGGACAATTGTCTTGAGTATTCAGTTCCGTCTTGCTTCTTAGTGTCTCATTCAAGGTAATGAGCATTCGAGGTTAGAACTCATAAGAATGCACGAGACTAAGTGCGCATATAATAAGTGTACGTATTATCAGACAATTATGCCTGCACATAACTTCAATACTTTTTTTCCAGACAATGAATATCCAAATAATGGCCTATTGTTGTGTTCCTAAATCCAATTTTAGAGGCAGTCTTTAAAGAACAGATATTAATAAACAACAAATAGTGTTTTTTTATCGATTCATTAGATAGACCGTCTGTGATTATGTCTGGAATAGACCAATGATTAAATAACATCAAAAGCTGTGGTCTGTTACTATTAAACTTTTCTGTCTCTAACAGTTTCTAATAAATGTGTCTATATTTCGTACATTCAGGATTGGATGATCATGGTATTGTGAGTATAATCCTAAGGATGTAAAAGCAGCGGGGAAAATATCAGGCGGTTGTGTTCTAATGTGTTGTATGGATCGATTATTAGCTAAATGTCTGTGGTATGTAAATAAATGCAGAAGTGGTTAACCTTCAATAGACACTCAGAGTCCCATTATTCAGATATGATTTAAATCCTGCATGGATATGCGATTTTTTGTAAAGGAAAACTTTTCCAAATAAAGAAAACTACATTTTCTAAATGTATGATGGTTTCAGGATTTCCCTTGACAGTTAAAATATTCCGATTTGAAACAGATATAGTTTTACAGAGATAAAATTATTTTACAGGGTTAAGCAGGCTTTTGAAACCATTACCTGCATTTTATAAAAAAATGCATATCTAAATACGTGCTGCCCTTTTTGTCGTAAGGTTACACCCTATCTTCCCAAGTGACTTCGTGTAGCCAAACGGTTGAACAGAACCTTTTTAAACACATGTACAAACTTGGGTTATTTTACGAGATTTTACAGTTTTACGCAGCTTATTGACAGATAAAAATATTTTTAAATTTGCTCGCCTTTGAAAGTCAATATTAAACAAATAATGAGCAGTACGTATTTATATATAGATAACCGCCAAATTTCGACGGTGGACGAACTCAAATAAAAGAACAAATAATATCACAATAAATGTTATGTTGCGTTGTATATACGTCGACCCCAACGCACTTGAACCTTGACGTCTAGGTTCGATCCCCGGTCTGTGCAACAAAAAATTATGCCCACGTCCCCACTTCTCAGACAAAGAGCATAATTGTCTCGAAAATGCTTCTCAAACTTGGCGGTCGGCATAAAACTGTAGGTCCCTTCCACTCGTGAGAGAATAATAGGACGCACAAGACGATTGGTTCATGTGAAGCTAGACTCTGACTCTTTACGTCTTTTGCGCCACCCATATTATTATTATAAAGTATTACTCAACCAAATTTTGTTTTATTTATTTTCAATTTAATAAGTTTCAGAAAAGATCCACATAAACAAAAAAGATGATGTTTTTTTATTATTTGAAAACGTTGTTATTGTTTACGGCATATTGTGTTAGTGACAGTTTGAAATTAGCCTATGAATTAGCCAAATCACAATTGCAAAAAGAATCGATCGTTTTTCAAGTTTATAGGGTAACAAATAACATATTTTAAGACATTATGCATAGAATTTATATTGTGTGCAATCAATTTGATGTATATTCCAGATTTAGTTCATGTGGATATTAATTTCACAGTTCCACAACTTTTTTAGATAACTCATGTAGTTCTACTTAGACCTTTATTTTATATAAACTTAATAGATGTCCAACTCTCATTAAGTCGAATATGTCCCTAAATCGATTCTATACATGTGTCGAACAACCTATAACTCGAACACATTCTTATATCCCGTGACAATTTCACTTAGGGAAAGTCTACGATGTATAACTTCATCATGAGTCAGAAGAAAGTGATATGTATGTGTATAATTGTCACAAAACCTGCACATATATGTACCTAATTTAACCCACCTTTTCGGGTTGGGTGTCCTTAGAGCAACATCAATAATGTCAGTCCCACCCCGTCCATCCAAATAATTTACTCCGCCCATCACTCTAATTGCGATGATGTATAAAGCTTGGGGTATTTCCGCCGACCTTCAAATTATCTCGTTTTATTTCTCTTGACACTGACACATGTTGACCCTAAAAAAAAACTGTAGTCATACATTTCAATAATTTGTTCTACTTCATATCAATTTTATCAATGATATGTCTCCCAAGAGGCAGATCACAATTGTTTCAATTAAAAGCTTACATCATCCTGGCGATCCAATTGCTTCCAAACTGCGCATTTCTGTACGAACTAATTACAAAAGTCCAAGTTCAAAACAATCCTACTTATCTTACTACTAATGAAATGTGACAAGCAGCAATCCATTATGCACAACCCGAAAGGATAATGGCCCACCCAACCCACGACGCAATGCAATATTGTGACAGCAAGTAGTCACTGATGTGTTTTGAGAAGTGCGTCGTGGCTATGTCCCTAAAAGGGGAAGGCATTTATTTAATTTCATTAATTTCGAAATGAGCATAGCAAAAGTGAAGAAACTCTAGGGACTCATTTTGACTGCGCCCAAAGCGTTGCCATGATGTCATACAAGCTAAACGACTCAAAAAATATAATTCACACCACATCAGCCTGCGGTCTTGATACGACCACTGTCTTGTCATTCATTGCAGCAAACACTCACACTCAAAACCAGATGCAGTTCGCAACTTGGTGCACTCTCCTAGCAGGGAAGAGAATAATTAATCGGGTCTAGCGGCTGCCGATAAAACATTAGAACATTTGCGCTTCCACCGTTGCGCTGCTCGATCGATCGACAAGAAGTCGAGATACTTTTTCGAATGCCGAAGTTATTCTCGTTTCAGACACCACTTGTGTCGCCAACGTATCGGAGCAGCTTGTCAGTGTTGTTTTGTCCCATAATGCCTTTGGCAGTGAATTTATAAGCGTTTTGCTAGAGACTATAGAAATATATATTGTTGTTGGTTTTGTTATTGTTTTAAAAATAAATCAAATTGAAATCTATTTTCGGAGCGACCAATCGGATTGGTCCTCTTGGTGAGCTGAAAAGTGTACGCATAGCTTGGACGCGTGATGAAAGACTTGGCTAGCTGTATGGTGAGTGCCGGGGCCAACACACTCAAATATTTGGGGCAGCATTGTTTTGCAACAATTATATGTGTATAAATGTAGACTTGTTTATTGAAGTTTGTGATTCATTTTATCCATATCATTCACTGATTTATTTTTTTCTTTCGGTTCTTTCAGGGGATGTCGCCGTGTGACGAAAGCGGAGTTGAATCAGTATCAGCGGAAACAACCGATTCACCATTTGAAGATGACGATTGTCTCAAAGTTCGAAAGTACTGGTGTTTCCTATTGTCCAGCATCTTCACATTTCTCGCTGGACTATTGGTTGTACTGCTATGGCGAGCGTTTGCGTTCATATGCTGTCGCAAGGAGCCAGAGCTCGGACCAAACGATCCAAAACAGAAAGAACAAAAGGCATCCAGAAACAAACAGGAGTTCGAGGGTACTTTTATGACAGAAGCAAAAGACTGGGCTGGTGAACTTATATCCGGTCAAACGACAACTGGTCGAATCTTGGTAAGTTCTGTTTCCACATTTAAAAAAATTTATATAATATACGTAATTAATCAAACGTTATTTGATGAATAACTTGTCATTGAGGAGCGAAGTCTAAAAGCACAAGTAGCTCGGGCGTATGTGGAATACTTCTTATTGTTACCTCGTGGTTACATTGCATTTATATGTCTTCTAGAATAATTAATTATCAAGTAAGAATAGTATCATTTCTGATTTTGGCATATTCATTGTTGGCTTATAGGACTATTTTTGGTATGAAGTGGTACTAAAAAATGAGAATCGCAATGCTATGAAAGGTATTCAATTCTGTCGCTTTCAGGCGGATTCTCGTCGGACAGCAGACAACTGAAATTTAAAAAAAAACATGCAATATAATCTAAAACAAAGTCTATTTTGTTTTTCATTTTAAAAAACCCTCATAGGTACCCAAAAATTTGAACGAATAATATTTTGTTTTCATCTTATTACGTTTATTTGAAACATAATTTTTTTAATTCGTATCTCGAATTTAAGGTACTTGTGCCATTATTATTAATAATTATTCTTAATAATTACCTTTCTGGCATTAATTCATATATTTCGTTTCGAATGTTGGCTATATGGGTGTTACTCAAAAACGTATTAATTTCATATATAAATTTATTTATGAATTGAAATACAATGTTAGGACAGGTGTCCGTATAGAGTAACATTCGGCTTACAGACTTCCCTCAAGTCCTTCCTAATCACTACGACTTAAATGACACGTGGCCAAACTTCCTATCCCTCGATGATATGCACGAAAATACGATCATTCGAGGAAATCCTGAAGCCTATGAAACCATTGGGCATATTATTTTCTCCCAATGATTCATGAAACTAATAATATTTGGTCTGACGGAACAAGGGGACTCATTATTAAACATGTCCAGCTTCCTTTAAAATCTTAATACTCTTAAGGTTCACAACGTCGATTATGGGGGCACGCTTCACCATAGTTACATATATCTTCAGGATGGGTTTCGACTACGTTGCAATGACGAGGAGGCGAAAAAAATGATCGCACTGCTCGAAGAAAATCCACTTATGAACTTACCTCTTGGAAAACTTGATGCACAACCATAATGTGCCTAAGAGGGCTTATGTCAAGTTAACCATTCGAGCTTATAGACAGAAATTTCATGCAGTCGCCCACGGGAGTGTTGATGGCGTTGCCTACTTTCCGTTCGGTTCTGAAATAATCTGTACTTTATTTTAAACAATTATCGTTGGGTTTTTAATACAAAAATCCGCTTTATAGCATAATGACCCTATAAGAGTCTGTTCCTGCTCTCTTCAACCGATTCAAATCGACATTCATTTTACACTTACCACTGCACCACCACTGTTAATCATAGTCATAATTTACATATCTCGAGTGGATGACTCTTTGTGTCACAGGTGAATTTCGCATTCGAAAGCGATGTCTGACTAGACTCATATTTTTCTTCAGCCCTTATATACACACACACTGTATTCGCATCATATCTTCCAATTGCACGCAAGACAATCATTAATTTTAATATGTTAAGTAGTCCGTTCTTTAACTAAAGAGGACACAATACATAGTTTGCTTTGGTGAAATTTATGGTCTGAGTGGGCCCTTATATTAGCGCACCTTTTTTACAGTATGAGTGTGGGTGTATCATAAATTATTCACACCATTGAACTAGTTTCGTACACCGTTTTATGTTTCGATTCGATCAGAGGTACATTTATGCGCAATATGCGGCTACAATTTATTTCCGAACGCAAAAATTAATATTTCAGGAGAACTAGTTCTTGTTGCAATCCGCAAATACTTTTAGACACATGCAAGTACAGTTCTACTGACATAAATGTGAGCAAATGCTTTTGTTGTAAATACATTCTTTCTGTTTACATTTAGTCCAAGTACAAAACAACCGTTTATTGTGGATGTTAACATGAGTTCTGCAGGAATGTCTGCAGTCCTTTTGTGCCACCGTTCTGGGACCTTTTTACCCCGTCTTCGAAATAAAATAGTCCATACTCTTTCCGTCTGGCATGTTGATTTAGTTGGGTCTCTTCACATTGGCTGAATAAATAAAGAACCAGAAACACTTGCTCATGCAAATTCATGATTCCAACCAGCATTATCAGTGGGGCTAGGTGTCTGAAAATTAAAATACTCATCAAAGCGTATGCACAGCACTTATTTCACACTCTATCACAAGCGGCTTTGTTTTGCCCATATTCGGTGTGTCTGAAATCTCATATCTATCCTGTCTGAAGGCAGATGTTCCTTGCACATGAAATAGATAGAAATGTGAATGAATATAATCAGTTTAGGCATGCATATTATAAAACCCTACCTCGGAAAACACATACACTTTATTTGCTTTGCAGCATAGGCTATTCTAATATTCAATTTTATTTCGGCCTGCTCAGATGACCATATGCACGGAACCGTCCTTGTTTGTACATTAAATAGTTTTAATTGCGACTTATGGTGGTAATAAAAAAACAGATGTGTGGGAGACTGAATAATTTATTTTCGAATTATTAAACGACCTTACTTGGCTTGACGAATTTTGTCAAATGTCAAATGCTGTTATTTCTTTGCGCCCAAAATATCTATATCTATATATATATACATTTGTTTCTGTATCTATGCGCAGGTCTTACAAGGTGAATAGGTGTGTGCAGTAGGCAGACGAACACTTTGCTACTTGGTGTAGTAAAGTTTATTTTAGGAGGTCATTTATGAATTTCGAATGGGATTCGATCATTAAAGAAATAGTCATGTCACGTAAGACATTGCTTACATTAATGTGGCCCAAAACTGTAGCAATTATAATTTGTAGAATTTTAAAAGAGAGATTTCTTGTGATAGTATGCAGATCCTTAAAAGGGTTTGTGTTCGTTGCAAAATTGAAATTAAAGCGTTTTGCGATTGCAATAAATTCGATCCCACATAATATACAAATCTGTAATTCTCAACAATCCACCTACAGTGCGGTCATTGAACGAAAAGCTTGCCCAGCCATCATAAAGAAATAATAAAATGGAAACCTCTTAGCTGTTTACTCTTAGTCGGTGTAGCACTGTATACCTCAGCATAGTTTTACATCCCTTTTTTTATTGCAATCTCATCCAAACTAAAATTACATGCACACATGCATATGCCCATACGGCCCACACAACAACCCTTTTTGCTCTCAGCAAAAAGGCATAAAAACAAAGGAAAATGTTCACGAATCAACGAACGCACAAGCCATACACAAATGGAAAATCATGAAGTAAGGAAAGAGAAAGATGAAAGAAAATTAGAAATACAATTCATTCTCTTACTAAGGTTGTTGAAGATGCCTGAAGAGCGGTATCCACTCAGACCCACTATATCGATTTTCTTTTTTTTTTTCAAATATTTAATTATTAACAGGTCGACGCTCCAGAAGTATTGTATAATAGAGCCTCCTGTTTGCGGACGACCAGTAGTTGGTCGATTGATTAAGAAGGAGAGCCCTGTCCTTGATCGTCATTGTGTATTGTGAACTTGTGTAAATGGGAAAAATAGAGGGTGTAGGAATTATAGGTTCAAATTTGGGTATTCACGTGAAAATGTATTACACGGTACCTTTGTTACTTCGCCGCATTGACCGCGGGTACACGTGTAAGTCCTACATACCTACATACATATATTTGAATTGTTTGAGTATCCAGAAGGAGTTTGTATCAATGCTGCTGTACAATATAAATGTAAACGTGGAATCACGTTACGTGGTTGAGAGTTGGCGAAAAACAAATCAGGTGCACATTCTTTTCGCCTATTTACTTGCAAATATCTGTATTCCATTACTGGAGTCCGACAAAAGGCAAGTTCGAACTTTGGCTTTTTCATCACCTTGGGCCGAAGCCGAATATGATGAAATAAATCACTTCTACTCCTATTGACACAGTAGCAATGCGAAATATGCCTTAATTGTATCTCTACACAAAACTGAAAATTCAGTATTCATCTTCAGCTGAATCTTGGGTCTAATTTGACCGAAGCCGAATTTTTTCTTGCGATGGTGACCAAAACCGAATTTTCCGTCCGGATTGTACCTATTAGAGAGAGTTTATATTCAACATCTGATATCAGTGCTTCAGAATAAAGATTTGATTTATACAAGGATTTCCTCAGTTTTGGACTCTGATGTTTAGAGCCAATGCCTTCGACTTACATTAGCGCGATTACACCCACAAAAATGAGACGACGTATAGTCAAAACATCGACTCGTAGCACCAAAATATTATGTATCATTTCGCTGTCGTGTGCGTTGGCAGTGACTCACTCGAATTGAATAGATGGCCCATGATGAATCCATGCTTAAATTTATAGCAGCAACCATTGGGTAAAATCTGCGATAAGAAATCTCGCAACAAATAATCATTTGAGTGTCATAGCTACTCTGACGATCCCAATAAGATGGAAGGTTAGATACTATAATTGTGCCTAGACCGAGTTCACAATCCATTCTTTAATTTGTGAAAGAAAGAAAGTATTGCAGAAAAGGATATAAAAGGAATTGTACCATATTTACAAATTAGTGAATTCATACGAAACGATCAGTCCTTGGTATTATAATGTCCTTGGTTGTACTCCCTGAGTATATTCAGAGATTTACGCAGCTCCACATTTTAAATGACTTGTAGATACCAACGTATAAAATTCCACTACAATGATTATACTTATCTCAAATTTCCACAACACCATTAGCGAATAATCAATATACCATTCAAAAGCAACTCGGTGTTCCGTTTCGAATAAACATTTCGAAAGTTCCTCGTCAACAACAGCTACCATTTTCGAAATGTCACGTACATATACAACGCCGCGGTTCCTCCGTGATACGTCGATATATTCAAATGAAAATGCTCATCAAGCAGCATGGACTGACTATTTATAGCCATGATGAGTCCCTTGGTTTGGGGTTTGTTATTGTTTCCTTGTTGCGGCATGTTTGCATGTTACGTATACTTTAACTCGTTAAGCATAAATTACATTATTGTCCTCCATCCTGTAGATAACGAAGCGAGGCTGGAGTTCAATCGCCCTATGGTTGACGACGTCGATGGCTATGATACCATTGCTTGTCATTTGTTAAATCAATTTATTCAATCGATTTTCGTTGGTTTTGTTTTGGATTTATGTTGCCAGTTGTCTTCATATGTATGGGGTGTGTCCTTTTCGGTAGCATCGGCTATACATACAATGTATGAGTGTGGATTTTGTTGTTCGCTCCAATGTGGTCGAGTGTGTGGATAGAGTTGACACATGTCATTTTAACATTGTCAGAGCGACGAGAGCGTTCATTTGGAAGATGTTATATTGGCCTGTTTGAAAGTGATAGCGGTTTTGCAGAATAACTGTGTTATGTATTTCCTAAATTGAAAAGCATTATTGAAGAATGAACAAAAATTCTTAAGATTGACAGTTTAATATGCAAATGTGAATGTTGGGAGTGCTTTATATACTTAGCAATATGAATGCAAACGACTTCTTTTAAGATGTTTTTATTTCATGTTTATGCTAAGGTGCTACTGAATTTTAATACACGACCAATTAATGTTTGGATTGCGAGATGATTATTGGCAAACCTTAAACAAAACCTATACAGTCTCGATGGACGGATCTCAGTCCGATGCATGGCATTGAACCACGGATATAAAATCCTGAACAAGAACGTACTATACGATCCTGGATTGCAAAGAAATCTGTACAGAAAAATGGCGTGAAAGAAATTTCACCCCATGTCATTTTATTGTATTATAGCCATGTGATGTGAGGCAAAGATTGAACCCGAAGCGACTAAAACTCTGGTTGGTAGTTGATTCAATAATGTCATCAGCAAGTGCAAATAACGATTGATCCTTTTTTGGGCGTTCCGATTTGCTGACTGGTGTTCTGTTACATATTTCGTATTATTGTCCATCATACTTCTTCTTCTTTGATTACCGCTACAGTCCGGAGTGGATCTGGGCCTCAACCACCATGCCTCTCCAGCCAGCACGATCTTTCGCCAGCAGCCTCCAGCTGCGCACACCAAGTTGGTTGAGGTCCTTTTCCACTTGTGTGCGCCATCTAATGAAAGGACGTCCTCTGTTGAGCTGTCCCAATGGCTCGGCGTCGAAGACTCTTCGGGCCGGAGCTGTGGTGTCCATCCGCTCTACATGGCCTAGCTATCTTAAGCGTTGGATCCGAAGACGCCATCATACTTAGAAGTTATTATTAAATGTTTAATGATAAACATTAATATGGTTGGCACAACAGTCCAGAGTGTAAAGAACCAAGTCATCTCTCAACTCGTGTTGTGCATGCTATTGTTCTATCACGAGTCGAAGGAACCTACATTTTAATGCAGACATCTCAAGTTTGGGATCATACGAGGTTTCGAACATAGAGGCCGATGTTCAAGGGCGTAAAGTGTAACGTACAGACCCAATCTTACGACTGCCACTGATACTTATTTACAGGTGCATAAATATTACCTGCCTTATGCTTAAGATATCGCCTGAAGTTGTAGTTTGCCAGTTGGAGTTTGGGTTGTGTTTATGTGGAAAAGTGAAGGGTAATCGAAGGTTTTAGTTTCTTAAATGCAAAACATATTCGTAAAAGGCCTAATGTAGGATTTTTTAAATCAATATCAGCCTAGAAGTTATAAGTTTTTGTCATGACTTTTCCTGGCTAGCTTCTAATCTTCCGCGCTGTAGTCTACTGTACTGCTGGGCGTTAACATATTCTCCATGCATGATATGTCGCTAATTCTTTTATGCCCTTCAAATTGTTCTTTCCCATTTAAATTACGTTTGCCTCCTTAATCGTGGCATCGTGGATTTCTCTTCTGAGTCTGCTGACCTGTACATTTGGTCTGTCTGGTCTAAGCACCTTTGACGCTCTGAGCACTACACAATGCATCCAATCAATGCCATATACTTATAATTAATAAATAAAATTAACTTGTTGAAAAGTATTGAAGTATTATACTTGCACTTAGACAATTCCCTGAGTTGTGTGTACTGTATTCATAAGCTTAAGGTACTCCACATAAAAATGCAACCACCAATGGTAGGCGGACATTAAAATATGCGGTTTGTCGCTTGTAATTTTTATGTATTTAGGTCTACTATGGACGTAAAATGTCCAACATAATAAAATAAATTCTGAATTCTAAATTCCAGCACCGGCGGCGCCGTTGAGTTGGTTGTTTTTGTATTACTTTCATCACTCGTGCTTGTCTCTACTTTCACCCTTTCACTATTTGATGTTGCAGATAAACACATGTACACATGTAGACACTAGTAGTACGAAATGCAGTAGCAGAAAAGCGTATCGACAACAAACTCATTAAAACTTGTTCTAGTTTATTCTTGTCGCAGCTGCCAAAGGGTTGTCATCTGCTTTACAAACCGTGTCACCAGCAGCACCCTCTGGCTCCAACTTCTGTACTTTTCTACCACTGTAATGCAAATATACATTCATACTTAGGTATGGGTGTGTGCGGGGGGGTGTATGTACATTATGCGTTGTCCTCCTTCTTCGCTTTCGTGTATTTTCTTCTTTTTACAATTTTCTGTGGAATTTCTATATGAGAGCTTCCTTCGAAGAATATGTTCAACACCCGGGAGAAAAGGGGAAATTTTATGAAAAGAAAAGAATTTATCCCCCAAAAATAACTCTGTTTGTGCTCTCGTTTAGGATGAAGTCCTCCTTGTGCGGCAGAATGGGGCGCGGATGGACGCCGCGTGCGCACACTCCCATTGATATACAAAGAGAAACATGCATCAATAGTACCTACAAGGCGGGAAGGATGATATTACGGCCAGAGAATTATGTGACTGTGCAAGGACAAATAGGATCTAAGTAACATAACTTGCACTTTGAAAAACGGGGTTAACTTCAGAATGTACGACGTGAGGGAGGTGAGGGGACGTGGATGGCCGATTATGTGTATACATATGTACATACATTGGTTGGGAAGGAGCACGTAGACAGAAGGAGAGAAAGAAATTTCTTTATAATTTTGAGAGTTTAATGTCACAAAAAAACTGAGTATTTGATTTTTATTGTCTTTTGGGATTTCTTATTTATTTTTTATATATTATTGCTTTCAGTTTTTATTCTTACACTTAAGAAGTAAAATAGTTTTATACATTTCAAGGAAGTGTTAACTTAGACGTTGTGTCCTTGATGAATTGAATTGCAGTTTTATAAGGCCTTTGGTAAGTTTGTATAAGTATCTGCTTCTGCTTTGGCTGGCGCCATAGTCCGGGGTGAACCTGGATCTCAGCCACAATGCCTCTCCATCTAGCTCGGTCTTGTGCTAGTTGCTACGATCCACACACGTCTACTTTAGGGCGTTGCCCCTTAGGATTTGTGGCCGAAGACTTTCCGGGCCGAAACATTAGTGTCCCTACTATCTACATGACCTAGTCATCTGAGACGAGCGACTCGAACTCGTCTGGCAAGATCGATGACGTAATACCGCCCTAACAGTTCTTCATTCAATTTGCTCGTCTAAACACCATCAGGACATATATGCGGATAGATAATTTGAAAGACTTTTCTCTCGAAAGGACCAAGATTCTCCTCGCTGATGTTAGTATCCAAGCTTCTGCGTCATTCAGGAGGAATGCGAATATATATATTTTGGTTCTACGGGATGTCTTTCCACGCCCGGAGATATCAAAGTAGCCATATCAAAATGAAACGTCTGTAACCTTGTATAACTTGATGAAAGAAATCAAACAACATTGCATCTAACATAATCAATCCAAATACATTTTTTCTCGGAATGCTGAATTCGGTCATTGCATCGAATAGTTTCTTGCAATGAATGTAGTTGTAGTATGGACGGCGCTGCACTTCTTAGAGGGTCACGGCCTAGCTTCTAAGCAACTACTCGTATTGTGAGTGCTATTGTTCTCCTAGGAGTGGAAGGAACGTACAGTTTTGTGCGGCCAAGTTTGAGAATCTTTTTCTAGACAAACTCTTTGAGCATTGTGAAAGAGATGGGGTCGTGAAAATTACTTTTGTTGAACTGAAATTCAAATATAAACGACGAGTTTCAAGCGCGTAGGAGTCGACACAAAGACAAGACCCCTTGGCCTTGTATGCGACTTTAAAATAGATAATCAATGGTTGATAAGGGATAAACATATATCTATGGGTCGTTCAAAAAGGATCACCTTTTGGTGTATGGGTAACTAATAGTTGCGGAAGATTGGAAAGACAAGATTGTGCAGATATGATTAGGTGATGAATATTTATGACACACACCGTTTAGTAATTATGTAACGAAAAAAATATAAAACAATATTTTTTCTATCGACTAAGATTGTTCAATTGTAACTTAACCTCTACAGTATGTTTATCCTAATTAGTTACAAATGGACAGTTCAAGCTAGTAATCGGCTTTAATTGTGTAATCAGATCAGTAATCAGAATTTTCAGATTTTTTTTCGACTACTTATAAAATGTTGACACATTTTAATTACGACCGGTACAAACATTTCTCTACAATTTTCCCTTGTAATTAGTGAACAGAAATTACATACGATTACATCTTAAGAATTCACTTAAGATTTTATTTTTCGCAAAAAAAATTACTCAAACTGTGGATGAATTTTCTACTTGAGTGTTGAGTTTCCTGGGTTTCAGTACTTAAAAAGAAAACCGTAGTTTAATTTGCACCAAATAAAATGCGCAAGGGGAAAATAACAGATATACATGTGAATGTAGGTTGATTACAATTATGAGGTGGCTTACTTATCTTGAACACATGTGCATTTAAGGTGTAAGTGAAATGTGAAAGTCGATATAACATATGCTTATAATATTTTACACTCAAAAGAATTTTCCAGCTAGCATTACGGTTAACTTGTTTAGTTGAAGGTATTTCTATTGGAGTATAAAACGTACACGAGTTTTTTTCTTAAGTCTTTTTACAGTAGAGGTTTGAATATTATAAGTTTTTTCCCTAACATGTGTAAATATTATTTTTCCCTTTCTTTTGTGTTCGTGAACATATATATATATTTTTAATGTTAAAAAAGGTAAATCGTTTAATATAATAATAGGAGGTGGTATTACAGTTAAAGGAGAGCCACAACGTAGTTAAAATGTAGTGTGCAGTGTTTCTTTCTCACTAGTAATGTCTACAGTTTCATACCGACGGCGAAGTTTGAGAAGCTTCCTAGACTGACAAACTTTCTGGTCATTGCCATTGACGCCAGAAAAGTGGAGCCCTAAATTATGCAAATTGTTCTTTGTGAACATGGACACCCAGCACTAGTCTCGACACACCTACCCGCCATGTCACGTTTTCACAGTTTGTACAACGAAAAACACTAGTCGTCACTCCACACGCCCTCATTCGGTCGTTATGGTCAATTGTTCTCATTCATCCATTCTACATTATTTTTTCCTTCTCCCTCCCCTTCTTAAGATGTTTAACTGAACTTCCACAGTATATCGTATAGTTTTCTTTTTCATTCTCCAAATTACACGCCCATATTTCCCTCACCAATTCACTTAACTTATTAACTTAAACCCTATTTTTTTTTTACATCGCAAGACCGGAAGAAATCGGAACGCTTTCAATTGGTTGCCTGCGTTACTCGCTCAATTACCTACGATTTTCCGTTTACAACTTTTCCTTCGCGTGGCTACTTTACAGATTACAGATCTTTCAACTCATAGTTTCCTTCGTTGAAGGTTCCACAGGATATAACAAAGCAATTAACACTGCCCAACCACCAGCCTGATATCGGCCAAATTATACTCCATTAAAAATGAGACCTGAATAGTATTCCGAAAGAAATTCCGTTTATTTCGGGAAAAAGTTTTACCATTTGACATTCACGATTTTGAAGTGCTTTTCTATGGGAAACACGCTACGGAGAATTTTATAATAAAACATACTTTTGTTGGACACATTTATCTACAAAATACACCTTCTAAAGGGCTCTTATCAAACAATGCTTTGGGAGTTCATCGTACACACCCCTCACACTCCATTAGTTTAATTAAAATATTCTGAACCCATTTATTTAGGTCCCATGATACTGGTTAGTTGCCAATTCTATTGCATTAGCAAAATAAGTAATTTTCCTCGGAAAATAAAATAATAAAATTCTTTGGGGGAGAAATAAAATGGTTGCCGGAAATCGAGAAACCATTGCCTATGACATTGACTCTCAAACGCAAACGTAGGCTATTTTGTAGCCCCAGTAATGAAAGTGAATTATACAAAATGTATTTTTTTGATGACACTCTAAATTTGCATTAAATGGAGAAAAACTACTGCGAGGCCATGTGGCAACGTTAAGTTTTCCCGTTAAAGTAACAAGCGACTGAATTCACTTTGAATAATGTCGTCACAGAAAAAACGAGAAAATGCAAATGTTGCAAAGAAAATAAAATGAAAATGAAGATATGGACGTACATATGTATTTTCATTTCATTTAATTTCATGTACTAATCCATTTTAAAAATTAAACATTCTGAAAGAGAAATAAGTAGAAATGCAACACCAGCATTGGCTGGAGTCATTATTCAAGAACGTTATTGTGTTTATTTCCAAATGTAGTCTACAAAGGGAATTTCTTCGTTGTTGAACCACGAACCATGGACACTTACGGCTATTAGTAGTCCCTTTATGACGCGGGAATTTAATAAAAAATCCTGACCTAACCTAAAGAGCAGCAATTCAGATGTTTTCCAAGTTCCATTCAGGTCTCGAGTTATTAACTCTCATAAGTACATGACTGACCCTTGCTTAGCATTGAAGGACATTTACCTGATGCAAGGATGGAGTCGAACGCGAAGAGTATGAGTTTAAGAGTTAAGTTTACATACTTTATTGATGGAAGTAAAGAATATGCAGCAAAATTGCGAAACTACTGTTCGGGGTAAGTATTTTTCCTAATTGAATTAGAAATATAATGAAAAATGTCAGATTTAATTTTGGCAGCCCATCCAACCACGAAGAATTAGGGCTTCTGTCTATCATCCTTCCAATCAAGTCTGCTTATTTTCAAAAGGTATTACCTTTGGCAGAAATGGTTAGAATTCAATTAACGATCCTTGTCAATTTCAATAAAGCTTTTACATACATACGTACATATCTCTTAATTAACTTATTTCCATTTGAATGCAAGATTATATTTGGACACGCGAACAATAGGCAAGTTTCCAATTCGCCACATGAAATCAATCACATCAAGGTGTGGAGCACCCATTTGTCTAGAAAACAAACAACATGCTGAGCAACGTAAAACGTAAATTCTATTCTTATAATTCCTTGTAGAAAAAAAAAACAAACACAAACACCAAACAATTTATAAGGAATGTACCCACGCAACGACGGTAGCCACGCAAATGGTTTGTTTACATTTGTGAAAAGTTGAGGTTTTTATGGTCACATCCTTTCGGTTTCAGTAATTAAATATAAATGGAAAATCAATATGATCCAGTCACAGAAGTCATTTATGGGTTTCTATTAGACATTAAGCTCTGCATAGGGAACATTAATGAAATATTTATTGTTAATGCTAAGAGATCTATTGAAAAGACTTCTTCTCAAATGGTTGAGACCGTATTTGTACTCATGTACATCCTGAAAAAGAAACAACAGTTTCTCAATCAAAATTGGAAAGTCTTTTAATCCTACATACTTGACAAGCTTTAAGTCAAGTATTTTCCGTCGTAGTATAGTTTAGGAATGTGAACATATTTTTTTTTCATTTCTTCATTGCCTTTGCCAAAGCCAAGCAGCAAGGTACTACTAGATGAGGACATGATAAGTAGGATATTCCCGTCACCACCCCAACCTCACAAACGCACAGTGACACAATTGTACATCATCTACCGCGTGCGAATATGTAAGCATAGCAAACATAGAGTTTATATATCATGCATTTCAATGTGTATTAAGGTTTATAATTCGGTTAGTTAATGTAAAATGAAACCACTTTGCTAAAATTAAGATTGCGTCTCTGAACATTAGAGGTTAAAAAGTCAAGAAGGCGGTAGCGGGAACAATTTGCATAATGCATACAGCCCATTATTGAATTCCTTTGAACTGTGATTGACCTAGTTTTCGTAGTTCTGACGGTGTCTACTGCAAAGTGGTGTTCTTTTCCTCTTTGCACTGTTAACCTCTTGATTGAAAGCGTTTTCTTCGTGCATTAATTTTGCGATTTAAAAATGAAAAAGTGTATATTGGTTAAGATTGCGTTTATTATTGGTTTACTTAATGGAGCAGATCGGGTGAAGGATGTTGTTTAAAGTTACAATTTAATCCACGTTGATTAGACGAGGAAATTGTATATGTGTCTATTGCGGTGGCATGCAGTTTACGTACATGTGGGCAAGGTAATCAGTCGATTTTGCATGGCAGGTTGTTTTTACCAGAATTTCCCTAGCACTTGACAAATGCCCTTATATTTGAAATCATGGTGGACGTTTATTAGTTTGGCATTTGTTCAACAGGAATTGGGGCTTTTTAGTGCACACGTTTACAAACATAAATAAGCTTAAAGCTTCTCGCAATTAACACACACGTTCATCTTGCCAAATATTTTACAAAGCATTACCAAGGCATATAAATTTATCAAACCAAATAAATGACATTGGTCGCATTTAATGTTCACTGTCTAGCTTTTATTTCACATTAAAAAGAAATCATCAAAAAGAAATCTGATTTTATTTTCTCTAACAGTCAGCGGCGCATTCTCTCGACAACACTAAGTTTAACTAAAGTTGTAGACACAAAATGTTTTCTCCGCTATTGTTTTGACGCATTGTCTACATTTTTTTTTGTTTCATTAAGTAGACGAACATGTTTTCAAATTTTGGCATGGAATCAGAAAATACAAACATCCTTATCGTATTCCGAAATCATGCATGTACACAATCATAGGCGCTGGGCAATAGTATAAGTTACATTTGATCGCAAGCGACTCTTGGTCTCCTTTTTTCGCTCTTGCAGGAGAAATATTGAAATTTCTCGAAAACTAAATATTATTGTTTAGAAAAGTGTAACCGGAAAAAATGCGATGAATTTGACTGAATTATGCTGCCAAGTGAAAAAGTTTTAAAAGTTCCGATTCGGTTGCATTAGAATATCTGTCAGGAGAAAATCTGAAAAAGTTCACTCGACCAAAATGGAATCATTGCCAAGAAAGTTTATTTTGAATCAACATCGTAAGTTCCTCTTGGTTTCTTATATTTGTGCTGTTGCCGTTTTATATGTTGTTACCACTGAGATAAATAAATCAGAATTGCTGTGGAGTATTATATATTTCGAAAATTCAACTTAAATGAAGTCTGATTATGAACTACGTACTCAGCAATACTCTGCCTCATTGCTTAACTCTTTCTGATAAATCTGTAAAGCACTGTGGGCATAGCCCTTTATTTACTATCCCGCAAAAAAAGTCGTCCTGAATATAAACAAGAACGAATATTATCCTGTCTAGATTCCCTTTTCCTAACGAAAATTCAACATTCCTCGTCATTTGTACATCAGAAATACATTATATAAATATGTTTATTTCCTAAATCATAACCACTTAAAAATCTAAAAAATGTGTGTCATATGGAAACATCTATACATCTCACATGAACATATTAAAGAAGTGTAAATAAACCTTCAAATTCCAATCACATAAAAATCAACATAAACATCAAAATATCAACGATTCTTAGAGCCTATCACATCTAGCGTTTACACGGAATAAATCCGATACGTATGAGTTTTCCAAAAATATACACGCACTCGGTTAGTCTCCTAAAAATAAGTGTGGACTTTATTTTGATCTCAAGCAATCAATACATAAGTTGTGTATGCCAGAGTGCTTTTGACCCCACAATTTTCACAAAGAAGAGTTCTGATCTGTTTTGGTTTTCGTATTCGGAAAGAAGCACCGCTGTGATCGGTCTCGTGGTGGATCTTATCGAACAGGAATCACAGGCATATGAGTAATAATTTTGAAATTAAAAAAGCAAATAAATTCGAAAGACTTTAGCAATGGCATTGTGCCAGGTTTCCATCGTGTTGTTAATGGATTGCGAATGATGGAATTGTTTATTGAAAGAAAATCATTGAAATAAATCACTGATGGGTGCTTACAACAAGGACGATCTTGAGTATTTTGTAGCAGGAGGCTCTCAGATTGGAATGTGAAAAATATGACGGAGACTTTTGAGAAAGAATAAATTGGTGTAAGTGTACACAACAGTAAAATTACAGATAGGAAATAGAGTCATCAGTTGATGTTGTACAAAAGCATCATCATCAACACGCTTTTAATAATATTGCACGATTACTGCCGATCGTTATAACCGATGAAATTGTTTCGAGCATTAAAACCGAAACGGCCATAGTACACGTACAGATTGATCACGTATTGTTTTCTTGTGTTGAAAGTTCTGCCCCATGTGGAGTCAATCGAGGCAGCACGGAGTTTTTCGAGTGTTCTTACAAAGTTTCAGCTGAAAATTGCCATTTTAAAATAAGCTCTCTCGTATCAAAGCTATAGTTGTAAAAACAGCGGATGTAAAAACGGTCGTGTGGACAGTTGGCAGAAACCGTTTGAACAAGGATGTAGAACGAAATTCATTCTTATTTTCTCATAACATTTATCTATGCCTTTGGTCGCTGTATAAACACTTAATGAAATATAGAAAGATTTTTTTTAAATGTACGTCAACCGAAATGTTGACTTAATTGGCGAAAGAAGAGGAGGAGTATATGTGGCAAGTAGTTGAAAAAACTGATGGCCTGTATAATAGTAAATTTATTGATTTGGCTACTTTTACGCTGGTTTTAAATTAATCGTTCGTCAAACATTTAAAATTACAAATTTTTTGAGACTAATGTTCGACTGCTCGAGAAAAAAACTTGGTTCGGAGTTGGCTTAACTATCCACCCTTAATATAAATACTACCACGCACAAGTGGGCCCATCTCCAGATTCAGTTCCAACGGTAATTTTCATGCAAAACATTAAATTTACATTGTCACACACCTGATCCAGAGTTCGATATGGAATAAATTCAAACAAGAGAAGGATTTTCATCTTGATTACTCCAGATTTCTTAAGTTTTTATATCTTAAAAATGTTGGCATCCACAATCTTCCTTCAGTTTTTAAAGAGGAAACTGTTAGTTTTTTTCTAGATTGAATACACCATCTGAAACACCCTGTATGTATTTCAAAGTCGACTTATACATATATGTATATAGTTAAGATGGGTTTGACAAAGTAGAAATGTTCTACCTTTGTACACCAACTGGAGTGCATATAATTATCCATGAACATTTTCTACGGATATTTCTATATGTGTCTGTACATAACATGCTAATGCATTTGATGATACTATTGAAATTCAACACATTGGAGGTATCGTCGATACATAACGATGATGTGTATATACAATTATTTGCCCAGTTTATTAACCCTAGATCGTCAATCCATCAAGTCCTAAAGTTAAAGTTACTTCCGGATATCAATTACACAATAGACATCACGTGGCGGGGAACAAGCGATCCGAACTGCTGCGAAAAGTGCTCTTACAAGTAGGGCATGTACAATATATAAGGACATGTTCATATGTATGTTTCCAGTATGTATCTGAATAAATACAAACATCTCTAAGACAAGTAGTCGTCATGTTCGGTTAAGTCTTGAGAATCTCTGCTAAAATCCACTCAGAGTTTGTTTTTTTTTACTTCATAAAAGCTTTCATGAATAAAGAAAAGATTGACAATACGGAAGTACAAAAAAATGAAAATTTAGGGAACATGAATCTAAGAGAAACCAGAAAAGATGAAAACAAGAACTCAACAAATATAAAAAGATAAACATTTTCATCATTAAATTGAAGCAATGCCTTTCTACAGATTGTCTCAGCGTTAATGATGTTCTATCTCCCAGTGCAGGTGTTACGTGTCATTGTGTAGTCCTTGACAGAATGTATACACATCTGTACAGCAGGTGATCCTTGTGCATGTCTTAAATTCTTAAGGTGAAACTACGACTAGCGACGAGGAGTTGAAAAGTTATTTCTATTGTGAAACATCCTTGTCTGATTGTTTGAAGTTTTTTCGTCGACTTTTATTTAAGGGGAAGAATTCTGCACCGCGTTGAATTCGTTTTGTAACATTAATTCTTCTGTTTCTTTGTCCTTCTTTGTCTTTTGCTTGGGATAGTTCTTTTTGTAAGAATTCGTGTGCTCAGTTGTTTAATGTGGGGATGATAATACTTTTCAAAGTTGTCTTGCATTAAGTTTTCACTTTAAGGATATAAACTATGTACTAATATAATTCCATGATCATCACGGAACCCTTTTCAATTCATTAGATTACATTCTAAATTAAAATGCTGACCTTCTCCTCTTGCCGTCGTGTGGCTGAAATAAAACTGTCGTCCCATGCTGTGTCCAATTCACGTGGCGCCAACGCCGCCTTCTAACGAATCTTCCTTCTTCAGCTCCCGCATAGGCGTTTACCATTCTCATCATGACATAATCTTCTCTCAAGAGACGTATTCGTATGGCATGCAATGTGCACCCAATTTCAGCTTAACAATATCAATTACAAAACGTTGCACAATTTCACAGGTGAACTGGGCGTAAGGTTGAAGGCGAGATTGTGCGCAAAAAGGACATCACTATTTGTACACACCAACTGCTGAATAAAAATTCGTTGAAATTTTGCCAATATTTTTGAGGTTTACATGGCCCCTTTCGCGTGCATTACTATGTGAAGTTCGATTAAGCCAATAAATTTGGGACTTGGATGTTTCCACTTTTCTTCCACAGCCTCGTTCATGTGTAAAATGCAATCTTTGGGAATTGTCAGTGAGTGGAATGATTCGAATTTAATTGGAAACTTGAGAATGATTAATTTTTATTTTCGTTCATGTGATAAAAATGTACTTGGACTCCTCAGAAGGAAAAAAATATTAGAATGTAGTAGGGGACAGTGGTTTTGAAGGGCGAACGTGTATAGAAAACTATTGATTTTTTTTAAAGACATTTTCTGACATAACCTTCATTGGGTTAAATATGTTTATTGCAACATAGGATCTGAAACAGACGGAACTCATTGAGACAAGTGGTTTTAATATGTCGATGTAGGCGTTCAAACATACAAACAGCGTTGATGGATCCTTGTATGATACAAAGTTGGTAAATATTTATTGTGATTTTGTAATAGGTTCAAACAAGTGCTTTATTGTGTTAAGAGGCAGGTCTGAAAGAAATTCAAGGACGGCTTTAATCTTTGGATATGACAGTGCTTGCTCTACAATAGAATTTGTTTTATTAAGATGTTCCCCACATATTGAAGTGTCGGTCTTTTGCTTTTGAGGATAAATAATGATATTTAACTTTTAACATTTGTTTTATTCAATATCCTTGGGGTCCAACTTTTGCACTTATTCGAGATTGTTGTCAGCCGAAATTGGAAACTGTCCACGTACTTGAATTAGGTTACATAATTACATGATGCGCCTACAAGACGGTAACGTGTTTCACAACTCGTGCAACAATCAAGAAAGTGTACACGGCCGAAGTATGATGAAAGCTCATGATATCAACTGGCCTTAACGATTGCCTGAATTGACTTTTTTCCATCATTTGGGGATATGTGAAAAACAACTCCATTTCAGTCTGAATTAAAATACGAAGTATTTTAAAATCAAACATATCATAGATTCACATCGACTTTGCCTGAGAAATCACGCATAATTATTGTCCTAAGGCTGCCATGTTATTCTTATTCAATATTTTTTGAAATCGTGCACAGGCCCGAACCCAAACAGGCTCCAAATTATTCGGCTGTAATATTATACGAATATAAGCATTCTAAAACATACCTTTAGAATTTTTTCTTTGGGATTACATAAAGTTAAAAGTCCGTACATTTTGTCACATTACTCGCGCAATTTGACAGATGCGGGTAACGCTGGAATCAGTGATACAAATTTTAAACACAACACAGAATATTTTATGCAAATATGTAAGTTACAATTTGTTAATCGATAATTTCATATATTTTCAGGTGGTTCTTGTTTTTATTCTCAGCATTGCATCACTTATTATTTATTTTATTGACGCATCTAGCGAAGAAGTTGAAAGGTGTCAAAAATGGAGTAATAACATTACGCAACAAATCGATCTCGCATTCAACATATTTTTTATGGTTTACTTTTTTATACGAGTAAGTACATAAAACTATTTAATAATTAAAAATAAACATGACATCATTTATATATTTTTTCTTTTCTTGAACAAATTTCAGTTCATAGCGGCGTCCGATAAACTTTGGTTTATGTTAGAAATGTACAGTTTTGTAGATTATTTTACAATACCCCCGTCCTTTGTATCAATATATTTAGATCGGACATGGATCGGTAAGTGGTAGTCGTTTAATATTTAAAATCATAAAAAACAACTTTGTAACAGTAATATTCATTCCCATGGAGCATCATAAAATGTTTTATGTGTGTAAAGGATGTTAGATAATTGTGGAAAATTTATTTATAGTCAGTCTCAACGATATAAACCATAAAATCGCAATAAAAGATACTCGTATATCGTATGAAATTTGGAATGATGTATACATACTTTTCCTTTGGTTCTATCAGTTATTTTAAAATGTGAATTTCAGTTCGGGAGTAAAAACCGGTTGAACTGATTTATTCCACATAACACAACTGATAACCTGGCGTGCTAGACTCAGAAAGTGTTACAAGGAAAAATAGCTCTTAATAGATAATTCATGTGCATTCCTTATATTCTACTAATAAATATTGAAGGTCATCAAATAGCTAACAGCTTCTATTTGTTGTTCTGCGATTGGGGTTGCCCTAACTGAAGACATACGCCATTACATTTAAAATTTAAATTCATGGATAGTTGGACAAACACTTTTTGCACACACATTTTACAAATTGCTCAATAACAAAATAGTAAATTGTGTTAAATATTAATTGCAATAATATTGCACTTTATTTGCACGCACTGTCTACTGTAGAAAGCACGTTTTCAGATAACACACTTCATTCGCTCAATTAAATCAATTTCAGTAGCCATTTGGATTTAGCATACAATTATTAGTTGAGTAGCGTGAGTTAGACAGGCAACATGCAACGAGTCTCCAGAGAAACATAACTTCTTTGCTTGAGTTTTATAGAGTGATTAACGATGGCTCTTTCCTTAGAGATTTTATATCAATTAAAAAACTGAACTTGGTCTTTGAAAATTACCAGATTTGATTACCCACATCAGACGGAGACAGAATGTTAAAAGAGTGTTTTCTTCATCAGCTCATTGTGATGTATGAACGTCATCAAATGAGACTTTTTTGTATATAATCTTTATTGTGTTTAGTTTGGTTTTATGTTGTGTAACAGATGGGGGTGAGCGAAGTTGGATAGTTAATATTATTTTGATAACAATCATATTTGGGATATAATATCCGGTATTTTATGATTTGATTATGTAAATGCCATTTCGGAAATATGAATAGTTAACATCATCCAAATAAGAGTATAATAAGAAGTAGCTTTTATTGCGAATTTATAAAGAGTCACGATCATTTTTTAAGTACATTTAAATCTTTGTAAACCTTGAACGGTTGTACCGCCCCTGTAAGTAATCCCTTGGAAATATTATATAGAATCATCTTTCCGCCATTGTAGATCTAATTTAGTTGATGTATAATTCGAGTATAATTGTAAAAAAGCAATTCATGAAATACGTACCAATATGTACAAACAAAAACCAAAAAAATTATTTTAATTAACTCAACTAAAATTAGAAAAAAACAATACTTGTATTTACCAACACAGGTCTCCGCTTTCTTCGAGCGCTTCGTCTTATGACAGTCCCAGATATTTTACAATATTTAAATATACTAAAAACATCGAGCTCTATACGACTGGCTCAATTAGTATCAATTTTTATATCAGTATGGTTAACAGCAGCGGGCATAATACACTTGGTAAGAATATTTGCTTTATTTGTTTTCTTTTCATCTACTTAACACACATACTTATACATACCTACGTCTATCGAAATCGTGAATGTGACTTTGCATTTCCTTAAAAAAAATCTGTAATCATTTTGCTTTATTAACTTTTTTGATGTCATTTAAAGTGACTGAGAAAATGGCTTCATGTTTTCTTTGTTTTATCTTTTATTTGCAATATCAAAATATTTTTATTATATTGATTTTTTTATAATTTGCTCTAATTGTCTCACATTTTAAAACTAGCTGGAAAACTCTGGCGATCCGCTAGATTTTAAAAATCCTCATCAATTATCCTATTGGACCTGTGTCTATTTCCTAATTGTGACCATGTCGACGGTAGGATATGGTGACGTTTACTGTGAGACTGTTTTAGGAAGAACGTTTTTGGTGTTCTTTCTACTCGTCGGCTTGGTAAGTTCAAATTTACATTTTATTTAGTACAAAAAAAAGTTTCTTTACTTAATTTAATTTTATGTTCAAATTTTCATTCTATCTATATTTCAATCTATAAAAAACAATTTATTTCCTTGATTATATCTTATTTTATTTTTGAGTATAACAAACAATTTTAAAATAATATATATTTGCACAATTTTGTTTTCGATATATGACATACATTGAAGGATAGAATGATGATATATTCAAAGAAGTATATCATACAATCTTCCATAAATGGGGGAACATTTAATTTTACAGGAAGTGATATATTTACACTGTAAAGGTAGACAAAAAGTATACAAATGACTGCGTACAATCTGAGTACATGGTTAGATAATAATGTAGAGTTTCGTTTTGCTTCAAATAGGTTGTTAGGCAGATACTTAGGACTTTGAAATAAGTTAAATTAAAATACAAGGACCTATTAGGAAGTAAACAATGCGGAGTGAATGTATTGAAAACCCCAACAAATGTCTTAAATGAATTGAATCCACTAAATGCGAATTTATTAAGTAGTCTAATAGTAAGAACTAAAAACAAACATTTTTATTAGCGAGTAAATTTTGTACATACAATTTCTATCTTAATTTATAATAGTCGCACCAAATCAATAAGTACATTCGTATATGATTCCTTTCCCATTCATCTGATTGAAAAGTAATGAATCAAAACTGAAAATGATCACATACATTTAATTTTGTTTTGTACTTTAAGTTCTCTTGCTTAGTTGATTCCGTAGTTGATTTTTGAAAACCCCAAGACAGATACGATAAATATTACCAAAAAAAGAGTAGTGCTTTGCAATGTATCCATATTTTTGTCCAGTAATATAAGTCATTTATTAAGAACGTATTTTTGTTAATCTGTTTTGAGTTTGGAAAGTTTTAAAGTTTGCTTGCATGCATTTTTCCAATTTCTTAGGTTGTAAGATAAAGGTATACATACGTACATACTCCTCATGTTGGATTTGCGAGGTTATGTTTTTTTAAATTCATTAGAAATTTGTAGGATATAATATAGTCTTATTTTGTAATATTTACGTTAAAGTTAGGCAGTTGATTTATACATAGTCCCAGAGTATCAACTCTTGGCAAAATAATAATTTCTGGTTCAATGAAATTTATTTTGCCACACGATAAATGGTTGTTTCTTGCATGAAATGCTGGCTGCTGCATATTGTGTAACCGCTTTTAAAAAAGGCTATATTCACATAACTTGACTAATTCTGTAAAAAGAATAGTGTGAGTGTATGGAATATATAGTAAGAATAATATAATACCAAATAAATGAAGTGTTACTAACACTGTAATACGATATATGCGTAAAAATACGATTATCAATAATGATAGTGGGTAAGAAATGAAAATCAATTTAAACTTAATCCATCGTTAGAAGTGGTAAGACATAATTTTATAATATCATATTTAATACTTAATTAATATAAATTAAAAGTACGTCTTGTTTCTTCTTAACTAAAAAAATGCTTACCATCTGCTAATGTCACAACTGTAATGTTCGAACAACTTCAAATATATCACAGAAATTCCCTGGACGTGAGCGAACCGCATGTACATCTAATGGACTAATTTGTATAAAGCTCACAATGAACAACGTTCTACACCGTGTAATTTATTTCGTACCATGCCTATTGCCTACACAAATAACCAATATATCTGGTGAAATGTTTAAGGCCAATGCGCTTTTTAACGAAATTAAATCAAATATTTACAGTTTAGTAGATCGTAAGCAATTTGTAAAGAGATTATTTTCTGCGGCAAGACAACTTTAATTTTTGCAGACTGTGCAAGCAGTTTGTCACAAACGAACAATTTTTGATACATTTCTGATGTAATCTACCTCGCATAACGCAATTCACTCAATTAAACATAAAATTGTTGCTTATCACTTTTAAAAAAATATATAATTTGTTATTCTTTAGACGGAGACTTACAACTTCTTTAATATAATATTTAAAGATAGATATCTTTAGTTACAATTAAAAATCAGTTTATTTATTTTTCTGTCTGTACAACATATTTAATTTGTTTTTAATAAAAAATGGAAACATTATTACTTTTAATATACAAAATCCCAATGTAATAAAATTTTAGGCAATGTTTGCCAGCAGTATACCGGAAATTATTGAACTCGTCGGTAGTGGCAATAAATATGGTGGTGAACTGAAAAGAGAACATGGAAAGAGGTAGACAAATTAAACAACAAAAAGAGAGTAAATCTAAAAAAATTAAAGAACGTTTTTTTACTAATTTTTTCCTGTATTTATTCATTTTATGTTATATATAATTTCCTCTTTTTCATCGCATAGAAGAATTCAGACAATTCTAGTCTTGATATCTTTTACGTGATAAATGTAAATTATGTTTTTTTATATTTTTATGTACAAAATTTCTTATTCAAAACTTCAAAAAGAGTACAAATTAATAATACAATATAAATGATGCTCATTATCTGTAAATTTCATTCTAAATGGTTACACAAAAATTATGTAAAAAGTTAAGAAAATCTAAAATGCTCGATTTACAACCAATTATTAGTTGAACATTTTTATTTTGAAACCAAAAAGAAAAATTAATTCAGCACCAATTATATACATAAATAGTCTGTTACCCTCTTTATTTTATTACATCTTTGTTTTATTTTCTTTTCATTAATTACATTTTTCATTTGGTGTAGTTATAAACATAACCTTTCATTTCAATCGACCTATGAATAAATTAATATAATATATCTCCTATGATGAGAAAACATATGTCAATATCAGACACAACTTATATTCCCTTTTCAAACATGTTACTCTACAAATAGTATTTCTATTTGTTTCTAATACAATTTGATTTGGTTTAGTTCGTTATTTCCCTAGTCTTTTGAATTTTGTTTTGATTATACTACATTCATGACTACCATGTTGTTTTGCACATTTTTTATCTTCATCGGTAAATAAACCAAACAAAAGAGGATGAGAATATCAAAATTAAAAATCATATGTTAATCTTTTTAGTAGTTATGAGTATTTATTTTTTTCCAAATGAGTTAATATAAATGTGTTAATTTGCAATGCTACCAGTAATAAATTATTTCCTTTCGTGTTAGCATAGTTTTCTTATTTTTAATAGCAAATCTTTTAGAATTAGAAAATAAAATTCGATTGATTTTGTTTGTTGTAAGAGTTAAACAAATTTAAAATAATTGAAATATAAATTATTTCAAGCAACGTAAGATATTGATATATTATTATATGTGTTTTTATATATATATATATATGTCTTTATATTTGTTTC
This sequence comes from Eristalis arbustorum, assembly GCA_916610145.1. Taxonomy (NCBI): domain Eukaryota; kingdom Metazoa; phylum Arthropoda; class Insecta; order Diptera; family Syrphidae; genus Eristalis; species Eristalis arbustorum. The sequence continues at coordinate 16,985,200 of OU744316.1, read as the reverse complement.
ATTTTCTTGGCGTTGGTTATGTGGACAAAATAATTAACCTCAAAATTCAACTTTCGGTCACGCATTGGTGCATAGCTTAATTTAAAAATTTCAAATTTCTTTATCAGTGTTTAATGTGTTATATTTACTTTCGACATACACTGTATAGGGTGCAAAACAAAACATACTTAACAAATGACAAACTGAGAATAAGAAGTCGTGTATAGAAAAAGATATTCCTAACATCCTTTCATCTACAAATCCCCCGAAAATACAGTTCAAACTATTTCAAAAATAGATACAAAATATTATTGAATACCTTACGTTGTTTCAAATGCTTTAAAATAATTTTTTTATTTTTCATTTTATTTTGTTGATATATATATATATATATATATTTTTTTTTTCTGTTTATGTATATTTTGTTACTAAGTTTTGAATATTTTTGTAAAATTTGGTTTTGATTATTCTAAAGAATCTCTACTCCTTCCTATTTGAGTAGTCAAAAATTCCCTTTATAATTTAGATGAAATTTTTGTTCACCTTGCTTTTACTAAAGTTCTGGTATAAGACTAGATATAAAGATAAGGGTATAAATCGTATCTTAATGATGTAATTAAAGAGGAAGTGTTAACAAAAGTGTGTGAATGAGTGTTTTCTGTTGATGTTGTAAGTATTATAAGAGATCCGTATTAGTTAATATGCATATTAAAGGGAAGGAATTTCAAAATATTTGTTGGTATAGATAATACATATAGCAAACAGAAAGTCATACTTTAAGCAGTTAAACAAAAAAATCAAACAACCAAAAGTCATAATGCCGTATAAATATTTGTATGTATGTTAAATTTAGGCTGTGTTCGCTAGTTGGATTCCAGAAATCACTGAACTGGCTGCCCAAAGAAGCAAATATGGTGGAACGTATAGCAAGGATCCTAGAAAAAGGTACACATCACGATGTACCAGAAGCGAAACATATATTTTTCTCGTATTTAAAAAGCGTATTTAATCAACAATTGTATTTATTTTAAGTTGTATTTTATTTTATTTATTTTTTTTTATTAATAATTTACTTCTTCAGTTGTTTGTTTTTATTTACGTTTACTTACTAACATTTTTTTATTTTATGTTTCATTAATTTTAAAGTAAATTACTGAATGCATTTAAGGACACTTGCTTGACTTTATGTTTTTCTTGTTTTTTTTTTTTAATTAATTTTTGTTGTCAGTTTATTGTATTTATATGTTTTTTAGTATCAGTTATAAAAATCATGTCAGACAATTTTTAAGGATGAATTTGCATTTTTAACATTTTTTGGTTACTCATCATTGGAAGTCAGTCAATAACAACATTAAAAACCTAAAAATTGTCATAAAAGATGTATTCAAAACGCTGGAACTAGTTTTACACAGAAAAATAAAGAAATAGTTGCGGAAAATTGATTGGACACTATTTCACCTTTTATGACATTTTTACTCAATTGAACACACATACACAAAAATATATTTTGGAATACAAAGTTTACTCTGCATACAAGGCGATAATGAAGAAATATACATTACATTGCCCGAAATGTACGCAATCGAACTAGTTTAATCTGCAATTACGAAAAAAGAAATAAACTTCAAATTTTGGCTGTGGTAGAAGTGAATTTTACCAAAAATACAACCTTTCCAATTAAAAATACTACAAGACATGAGAATGAATTGATGTGAAAGAGATCTTATATATTAGAAAATGGGTAAAGACATAAAATGCACTTTTTTTTATCTATATGAAAGTGAAAATATCCATATATCGTATGTATCGTACAGTTTCAACGTTAACTTATTCTGTACTCTGTTGCACTTCAAAAGAGATTTCCAATATTTTGATGCAAAACTTTTCCTATTGTTTAAACAAGTGTATAATTTTGCACATATCGTCGAGGACATTGTATCCCAAAATATACAGTCACTACCGCTTTTTAAGTCACACTTGGTTTTATTTTGATTTCTTTCATCAAAAAAATAAAATATGTAAACAAAAATAGATGACAATCATTTTCAAAAGGCATTGGTTTCTTGGCGGCATGTGTCTAAGCTCCGTTTAATTCGTGGCCTATCAGTTGAAAAAGTAAAAACATTTTTTTATGTTACTCGAGTGATTCTTATATCAAACTGGAACTATCCTGTTTAAGAAATAATTAAATTATATCACTTTACCTTCTGTAAATTATTCCATATTTATTATTATACATACAAATTCGAGCAAAATTCTTATTCTATTGAGAATGAAAAGTAAAGTAATGTACAAATTTAATGATTATTGTACGTATTATAGATCAATAAGTTGCTTAATTCCATGGAAATTTCAGAAACATTTCACTGAATATTCTTTGAAAATAAATTGCATGTTCTTTTCCGTAAGAAAAAAAAATAGTAGTTTTTTAAATATTTTTATTTAATTTGGTTTATGTTGTTAGCATTGATTTTTAATATAATTTGTTTAATTGTACGATTGGTATAATTTACAGAAGATGATTAAAATGTACATTTAAATTGAACAAGTTCATGGCAGAAACTTACTCAAAAAGCGGCTTAACAGAAATCGATGAATTTTTGAAAACAACAAAAAATAAAATGCTTTCAATACAGTCAATCTTAGGACACCATAACTTCACATAATTAGATGTGAGATTTGCTTTTTGAATACTACTTTTGAAAGAAATTAAAGAAAACAAAACAGCGATTCAGAAAAATGAATAAAACGGACAACAACAATAACAAAACTTCAAAAATCAGTTCATTGGCACTAGTTAATAAAATACCAAACAGTCGTCATAAAATTACATTCTTCAATTTTATATATACATGTATACATTTTGATTTGATACGTTCTAACAGCAACTAGTTCTTGTAAATTATATTAATCTCTTCAAATACATAGAATTTATTATCTGAAAGCTTTTATATTTCAAATCAACCAATAGCTTAAATCAATTGATTCGGTTCACAGCGCACACTGATTTTTGTCCTGTTTGTAAACGATTTGAATATTAATTCATTTTATTTGATTATTGTTTTGTGAGAAATGAAAATAATTTCTTTATTTAGTTTTGATTGCTCGGAGAGTGTAAAGCGGTTATTTTTGTTTCTTTCTTAGAAGAAGTCGAATGAAATGAGTTACGAAGAATTTTATTTCTTTATCAAACACTCACAAACAGTATTTTTAATTCAATTGAACGTTTGATTTTATATGCAATTCCTGATATTAGAATTATGAATTACTTTAATTTTCTTAACATTTATTCGTTTTTCAATATATTTTCTTTTGTATTTTGTGTTAAATTAATTTTTCATTTATATAAATATATAAATAACATAATTATAAATATGTTTTACTTAGAAATTACTTTTTAGCTTTTTTTCTTTAGTTATTCAACAAATAAGTAAAAAAAATTAACAAACATAAAAAAATATTCTGTAGACGTTTACTTTTAATACATTTAACAATATTAATTAATAATAATGTTGAATAAGTTTTTTGCTTGCACAGCCTGTATGCCGCAGCCACGCATAATTAGATGAAACGAAATCAGTTAAGAAGAATAAAACAATTCTTATAAGTACAAAATTTTATCCCTTCTTATTTGATTTTGATTTATTTAAAATATAAATTCTACTTCTTAAATACTTTTTCTAGAAAAAAGAAAATGAAAATCCCATAAATAATTGTTTTGAAATGATAAAAAAATTCCTCGATTTTTGTCAAGAACACATATCCTCTAAAGTCCCCACAGTAAAAAAAGAACAAAATTTATATTTCTCAAATGAGTTAAGTTTTTTTTGAGAAAAGACTGTAGTGAATATATGTCTATATATACAAATCACCACAAAATATATACATAAATGTCCCAAGAAATCGAAGCCTAGTGTTTGTGAGAAAAATTCAAAGATAAACCTCTATGGGGTTGATAAAGTTAATTGTATTAGTCTCAGCACCCCTCTTAAAGAGATATTTGAGTTTTTTTGCTAAAAACAAACAAAGTAAAATAAAACAAATAAGTTTGTGTTTCCATCCATTGTGTGAAAGAGAATATTGTGGTAGTTAATGACTTTTTATTTTGTAAGATATTTTGTTCAGTTATTATTTATGAAATTTATTTATATAGTAAATAAATTTATAATGTGAGTGTGTTATTTGAAAAATACTTGTAGGTATACAAGAATAGGATTATTAATTTATTTATTTTTTCTTTCAGTTTTTCTACTTTTGTTTATGTATATAAGTCAAGTTTTATTTTAATTTTATTTGTTTTTGTTACATTATGAAAAATTAACAATAATTTAAAAATTAAATTATTAATTTTGGTATTCACCGAAAACTGGACCTAAGGATTCTCTCAACCAACTTCGAAATGATCGTGCATCAATGTTTATGTTTTCATTCTTTAACAACGTTCCTTAAATTGTCTAAGGTTTCTTTGTCGCCACATTTTTTCCTGAGTCTAAGGCTGTTTCTTTGGGTAGTAACAAAAAACAAAAAGATAGTTATCACCACGGTAAAATTTGAAATTGTTGTTCAAATTTGAGTTATACTTTTTTCAAAATTTTGTAGCAAAAATCAAAGTGAAAGTGAAATCATAAAAAAACTTAAAAAAAAACCAAAATCTATCGAAATTATGCTTAACTATTATTTCTCGTATTAAAAACAGGCGATATTTGCAAGTTGTATACCTGAGATAATAGACTTGATTGGAACAAGAGCCAAATATGGGGGCACATTAAAAAATGAAAAGGGTCGAAGGTGAGAAAAAATTTCAATTAGTATACATAAAAAGAAAACAAAAAATTGCAAAACTCTGAAGTAAAACAAAGAGAAATAATATAATATTAAAATAAACACCAAATCAAAAGAAAAAAAGTACTATAAATGTACATGCTGGAAGAACAAGTCATACGATTATGATTTTCGTTGAATATGCTGTTTTTCTTTTGCCTCCCATTCATACTAAAACAACTAAAAAACCCAAAATTAATAACTAATAAACACCAAACTATTCACAAACATTCAAAACAAAACAAGGAAATATGTTATTGAAAAAACAAAAAATACACCATCGCCACATTGTACTTCTTTTTTGTACTGCATCATTCCCATATTATAACAAAACGAAAAATCTGTTTTTATTTTGTCAGCGAAATTCTAGTTCAATACAACATAACACGGCACCTAAATAAACAAGTTTTAATTAGTGGATATTTTATTTTATGCACCGTTGGAACAAGTGACACATACAAAACACATTACTTTTACTTATATTTACATTGAAAAAAAAAACAAAAACATCTACCAATATTTTATCTAATGTTTGATATAGAAATTGCCCTAATTTTAGTTTTATTTATTTTTTTAATTTTGTGATGTGGAATAAGAGATACTAAATAAATTAATCATTCTCATGTTGCACGCTTTGTGTTTGTGTTTTTTTCTTTGGAAGCATTAAAACAATAAAATAATATTGAATTGCTGCTTGCCATAAGAGCAGATAAAAAGGGAAATAATTGATGAATCTTAAGATTGGTGTTTATTAAAGTAAATGTTCACAATATTATTTAACAACTGTGTCCAGTCGAAGTGATTATTATCATATTAATAAATTCTAATTTGTTTGGGGTTTTGTGTTGATTAAATCTATAGAAAACGAAAATAATTTTTCTTCAGTCATTTTTAGTTGGCTTCGTTTTCTTAACAAACAATCAAATTTTGAAAACTTTTGTGCAATCAGAACAACTGGAGATATTTTTTTTTTTTCGAAAGTTATAAGCAAGCGTGCTCAGCTGATATTGTGGCTAAGTAAAACCCTATGTGCAAGATATGTCATCTAATTCACTTACAAGATACGTTATCTTGATATAACTTCACTGCGTTCGTCTGATGTTTAGCCCAAAAGATATAAATTGAGGCAAGTTCTTTCTATGTGAATTGGTTGTTCAACCAACATTATCCAAATTCTTTTCTAAAAAAAGGACAGGAATTGCCTGGATATTTAATAATATTTTAAAAGGTAATGACTTTTAAGCGAACTTCAAAATTCTATGTCTCTCTATTCTGAATTAATTCACGAGTGCTCTAAAAGTTGTGCATTGAAGAAGAAAAAAATGTATAGCCAGACATGGCGAAATGGAACCAATGGGCTTTTATTGGCGTCGTTCTAGTAAGGAAGCCAAAACTAGTCGGTTAAATATCAAGATATGAAGGATGTACGAAACTAATTCTGATTCACATAACTACAATCTGCAATCATATACGCGATCAGTAGTTCTCGTTGTTACAAGAGTGACTTCAAATATAAATGCTTTTTATTAACAAACATTGGGTTGATCATTTTAAACCGCTTTTTTACTTTTGGTGTTTCTTTATTTGTTGATTAAATCATTAATATTTAGTTTAAATATTTGTGTGTCATAGAAGTTGTGAAGCAGAAATATACATTTCGAAATATATGAAATCGTAATTGTGTACTTATTGTGTTGTAGATTTTATTTTTTGGAAACCAAAAAAATACTGAAAATATATACATGTTCTGTTTTTCATTCCTTTCCTCTACTCTTCATACTAACAAATTGTTCTTAATTCAGTACTTTAGTGAATACCTCATTGTGGTACTATACTTCATTGAAGAAAATCTTTTCGAAATTTTGTTACCAAATTTATTTATCTTTTGTTCTATTTCATGTCTGTTTGAAATTATTTCTCTAATTAATATATTTTTGATGTATTTCATTTGTTTTACTTCTTCTCGTATTATTTGCCATCATCTGAGTCAACTTAAATACTTACGTTTATTTTCTTTTTTGTTCGTACATGAAAGAGGTTATTACTATACTGTTAACGTGTGCCAATAGATTTCTTTATTTAAATTTTCTAGGTCGTAATACAACGTCGTTTTGTGTTATCTGTCGTGTTTGTCTATAAATATTACTCGTACTGTATATCTATAATATTTCTCCTGTATGTGTCTGTACGTTATTCTTAAGAAATATAATAAACTACTATTCTTTCTTACTCTTGTGTTGGAATTCTACTGTCGAATATAAATATAAAAGAAACTGAACTGTAGGTAAATATTTAGTTGAACATATCGTGAAGATTTATCCTCTCCTGATGAAAACAAAAAAATATCTAAAAACGAACATACATACAAAGTAATATCGATACGATTTTAACCTACATTCGCAAAAGGTTTAAATGCTCACGATATTGTTATTTCATTCCTTTTTTTATCAATATACTTACTATACCTATACATAAATCTTATTGTAATTGTTGTAAAGTATTCTTAAGTATGCCGATTTTGATTCAGGTGTGTGGTAAACAGTTTTGTGTGTGAATGTCCTCTGTATTATATTTAGTTATAAACAAAAACAAAAAATCCGATGTTTTATACTGTATACCTCCTGAGTTAGTAAACTTATCTTTGTTTTAATCAACAATATAGTTTTCCTTTCGTTCCACTAAGTTGAACGTTTATTTGAATTATCTCGAAAATATAAATACAAACAATATATACGAAAAACTCCCAACATCCTCTATCCCTAAATCGAAGTCTCAGCCTCAGGACCTCTAGAACTGCACGATATCGAAACACATTTGTAAATATTATTCTCAACCAACATAGATATCAAGCAAGATATCACTATTAAGCAATATTAGCCCATCCACTTACCCATCTCTCAAACCCCTTTTTATCATAATTCAAATTAAAACGTTGTACCCTTAATTCAATTTTAGAATAAAAAATAAAAACAATTCAACCCACCCCGTTAATAGAACTTAATTGGATGCCCAATGTTTTCTCAAATAGAACTGAAAATGCACAAAACAATAAGAAAAAAACTAAATTTTTAATGAAAACAACAAAAGTTAAACAGATATCCAAAAAAAGAAAACATTCAAATGCGTGGCCAGGCATATCTTTTTTTGAACCTTTTCTATTTACATATTACACAAGAATCTTTTTTACTTATTTAATTTTTTCTTTTGATTTTGAAATTTAGTGATACTGTTAGAGCTTAAAAAGTTTGTTTTTTGAATTGAGAAATAATTATATTATTGCAAGCATTTGCATTTTCCACTGTTTGAAACCATTTTTTTATTTTGCGGGGCTTTATGTGGAGCATAACAGTTCTTCTTTAACAATCAAGCACTTTGCATACGTTTTACTTTTTTTTGAGTATTTTGTTTTTATTTTGAAATACGTTCCCGCTTCATTTTGAACATATATCATAACGAAATGAAGTTTTTATATTTCACACATTGGCACTTCGAAAAATGCCTTCACCAGCTCTTAATCAAGATTGTTTTGCTTTTCGCCTACGCAATATAAACCCTTCTCGGTCATAAACATGAGGGAAAGGTTTGAATAAGAAGGGCGTGGTTCTATGGTAATGTATTACTTAAAGAAATGTAAATATTTCCACCATATTCTTGTACTTACAGCAAAAAAATATTGGGAATATAATTTAGTTTTATTGTAAATAATTACGTCAACTTTTCAGTGAAAATATTTCCAAGCCACATAAAGCTCCTCAGCTCATTTAGATATTTAATTTAATGAATTAATCTTATATAAGACAGATATTTGGTCAATTATACAAATTGGTGGACTATGGTGTCATTTAGATATATTTTTGACAGTTCATTTTATTCTTAAAATGTCAGGGTAAAATACTTGAAATTAATTGTAAATATAAAAGAAAACCTTTTCCATTGTGTAGTAGCTTGGACTTCATAAATCAGGGTGGCCGAATTAAACATTTAGCCAACAATTTTTGTTCTATTTTGATTACACTCATGAACACTATTTTACATCAATACTACGTGAAAACGTATACCTACTTATAAACGTAATTCCTGAGGTTTTCCTTACTATCTGTTCACAAAACGAAATCCAATCTGAAACAGTTTTTATTAAATTAAAATAAGAAATCCCTGTCCTCATACAAGTTCATTGAACAGATTTTACTGTGAAGTTCATAGCCAAAAAGGTTGTATTCTAAGGATGATTTTTTTCAAAAAAATTATTTTTGCGTCTGCAATTGCGATTACCTGCCCTATCCGAAGTTTAATTGAATCTTTTATATGCCATAGTCTATTTATAAATTATAGTTTAATTTTGTGAACAGGGTAATATAAACATCGTGTATAAGATCACGTTAGTAGTAAAGAGTGCTGTGTTCGTGCATTAGGTTATGTATTTTAAATATTTTCCGGCAAAAATGTTTAAGAAAATATAATCATAGACTAAATGATAAAATTAGTTTTAGTTCAAACACTATGGGGAAATTTTCCGACACTAACTCATACAAGACTGTATTTTCAATGTTTTATTTTTTATACATTCATATATACGCACATGTGTGACACAATCAATTCAAAACTATGAACAATATTTTTCATACAAGTATATGTATGGGGAATTGTGTAATGACGTGATCAGCTTACGATCATAGTGTTATCTTCTTTCTTTATTATTTTTGTCAAAACTGTCGAAAATTAAATATCTAAAATAAACAGGCTCTCTCTTCATAATTAAAGATCATAACAGACACCCAAAATTCTTTATCAAATCTATATTTTCACTATACATAAAACACAAAATTATATTTGTTTCGTAAGATATTTAGACTAAAATGCAAGGCGACAGCAATTAATACTTTTGCACGCATGTTTGACCATTGTACTTATGTAGACTAGCCGTTTGTAACTGATTGAGTATTTAGGACATTGACTCAAGTTAAGCGGAATGTTGTAATGTTAATAGTGAATGAATTGTTATGTTAAACTTAATTGTGTATGTAAAGTTTTTTTTTATTTATTCCATGGTAGTTAACTTAAGCATCAATTACAGTAGTCATTGCACTACACTTTAATTATTGGCTGAATGAGGTTTGCTGCTATGTACTTTTTTACTGTGATTTTGACACAATAAACGATAATACAAATCGAAAACAACAAATATTAACTTAGATGTGCATGGTAGTTTTGTTATGAGAGTATTTTATTTATATTTTTTTTTCTTAATATTGAATCAAATGAATGACACAAAATTAACAAACATCAACGGTTCACATTTTATAGTGCTCACATTTAATATACTCATTTGATTCAATAGACAATACAAACTACGAAACAGTATTTTTTGTGTAAATAAATTATGGGGTAGCAGACTAAAATATTTTAAAAATATATTAAAATGTTTTTTTTCCGTAATTATTAATTTTACTATTATTTTTTGAGATTAAAGTAAATAAAGCGAATCTATATAAATTCTTTTCCTTTATATTTCATTTTCATTTTTCAATATTTCACAATCGTAGCATTTTTTGTTTGTTTTTCGTTTTGGACAATTACAAAATATGTTCTTTATTTTCATTATCATCTATTTTCTCACTCATTTTCTCATATTATCTGTACATCCTGTTATTTTTATTAAATTTGAAATTTAAGGAAATATTTTTAATATGTTTATGAAGAAGATCAAAAATAGTTCCTTGAATTTCAATTAAACAAAACACTTAACATATCTACACTAAAAAGGAGAAACACATTCATTAAACTTAACATAAATATGTATAATTTCAATCATTTTGTCCTATAAAGTACATACATACTGTTTTCTTCATCTTAAAATCATATCAATTATAAATATTCTAATACACTTTTCTTGTTTTTGCTTCCTCGTTTTACATTTGGTCGATTTTCAATTTGAAAAATGCGAAAAAAATCATTCGGAAAAATCTTATCGCAAACCAGACACATTGTTGTATGTGGCCATATAACATACGAATCTGTGTCACATTTCCTAAAGGATTTTCTACACGAAGACAGGGAAGATGTGGATGTTGAAGTAGTGTTTTTACATCGGTAAGTTTCACAGCTAATTTTACAATTTTTTTTTAGTTTCTGTTCATGTTTTCTCAACTAGAGATTTCAAATAAAAAACGAAAAAAGCTAACAATAAGTGGTTAGTTTCTTGTTGAAAGAAAATATCTGCTTTCTAGTACGTTAAGTTTACTGCTAAGGTAGATTGATTGAAAATATTCTTGTAAACAAAACAAACAAAACCAAAACAGCAATTACGATTGATTACAAATACAAATAAAATGTATAAATGTATGAATTAAAATAAATAGCAAGGAGCCTGATCTGGAACTAGAAGGACTATTGAAACGCCACTATACAACGGTGGCGTTTTTTCAGGGAACTATGATGAACGCTGTCGACTTGGAACGAGTCAAGGTATAATAAAATCGAAACAACAACATTTACATACATATATCAAATATTCCAGCGCATTCAAGCTATCACCAAAAGTATTATTTTTTCAGTAAATATTCTTATGTTTCTTTTGCCTGAATGCGTAAAGAATCTAATAAAGGATTATATTCAATTAATTATTTTATTTACTTCCCTCCAAATCCTCTATTTTACTAAATCCTCAAACAGCCAAAATTTGCTTTGAAATTCCACGAATATTCAGTCCTAATTTGTTTTATTTTAAATTGTTTATTTCTAAGCTTATTTTACTTTCTCCAATATGCTTCAAGGAATGAAATACATTGTTTAATTATTTTGTCTTGGTCATGAAGTTTTTTCTATAAAATAGTTTAGTATGGTTCTTTAACTTTGTTTTCTCAATTTTGATAAACTGTTTCGTATTAAAATAAACTGTAATGAAAATAATATATTTGCTTCTTTCAATCGTTTTTGTAGAGCTAGAAAATAATTTTATTATGAATTCCAATACAAAATAAAGTACTCTAAAGTTGACCTAGACTTAAGTGACTATACTTGACTATCGGTGCAATGTATGGAGTATGCACATTTTTGATGAAGTAAGTTTTCTTTGAGAGGGCCTTAATAAAGAAACGTTCTATAATTCTGATCAATCGCTTCCGAAAAAGGTTTACAGACACAAAGAATCTGTGAAATAGGTTTTTTGTCAAAAAAGATTTCTGATCAATTTCTTAAAATGTTCGTCAGTTTCTTTTGCATTGAACTACATTAGCCGAACAAAAGAAACTACACGTAATGCAAAATTAAAATTACTCTTTAAATTTTATTAAGGCTTTCAAGTAAAAATACTAAAATTTACTGCACAGAGAATGATAACACTATGTAAACACACCTTTTTGACAATTATTGTACTATTTCAACTTTTTAGATTAATTATTTTGTAGAAAATTCTATCTTTAAATCTGTAACATTGTATTCGTATATCTAAATAAAAATATTTATCGTTCAAAAACAAACAAACAAATTTTTTTCTGTAATCAATTAGATTTTTAAGTAGCATTAAACGTGTAATAAAATTGTAATCGATGTTTAATAATTTTTATAAATTAAAAAAACTAATTTATGTATATCAATCTACCTGCCCAGGAAGGTGTAAACGTATTTTGGTTTTGAGTTAGAGAAATCAATCATTCTTAGGATATGTGTTAAAATAGGGTAAACGTATGTCTTTCATTTAAATTCTTAAAGTTTATAAAAGTGTAGATTTTCTGAAATTAGTCATTTTAATAAACAAATTTCTTCTTTTTTCTTTCCCTTTATGTTTATGATTTATAAAACAAAAACCGTTTATCATTTTCATCAAAACTTGCTCCTTTCAAATGAATAAAATACCAAACTATAACACTGAACAACAAAACTTTGTAAATTGCATCTTGCAATTGAAACGAACCCTCTTGGCAATTACCGATACAATAAATTGACACAAAATAAAAAAAAAGTAAACCGCCCGATTTGGAATTGGAGGGTTTATTTAAACGACATTTCACAACAGTGGAATTCTTCCAGGGAACCATAATGAACCCGATAGATCTGCAGAGGGTGAAGGTAAACAACATTTCATTTTTTTCCATATTTAACATAAAAAGAATATTCATTTACATATATAACGATTTTTCTTTTTCTTGATTTCGCATATTTACTTACACATAAAAAAAAATGTATTAATATAAATACAAAGCAAACGTATTTTTCAAAGTTTCATATTGAAACTTTATTCCAAAGTATCTAACGTGGAAATAACTATTTTAAGTTTTTCAATCCTATTTTTTATTTTTAAATACTCTTCATTCTGATGTTTTAATTAAATATTTTGTATTCCATGAATTCGTTGTAAACAAAATCGCAAAACTATGTTCGATGTATAATACACTAACACTACATAACATGTTTATGTGAGGCGTTTTACTCTACGCTTTATCTATTCATTAAATACACCCAAATATTTACTTTATGAAATTGACTTTGGTAATAACAAGATATCTAACATTTGTTACCAAATTAAACACGCACTCTTGATAACGGATTTGATTTAACCTGAAAGTTGTTGTTTTTGCAATAATCGATAAGAGTGTAGCTTAATCGTGTCTTGGAATGAAAGTCATTCGACACAGTTTGGGAGCATATACAACAAATTGTTGCATTTAAATTTACAGGGGAACATAAGCATTAGTTCTGATAGTAGATTCACAACGTATAATGAAGCACATTCAAAAGGTTTGTCAATGCCAAACAAGTAGTTTAGCTTCTTGTCTTGAATCCACACCTTAAATGCAAAATCCCGGGAATTAATTTTACTGAGGAACTTAGTTCCCACTGAATGGAAATTAAATCCACTTTTGGCTGTAAAAGGTATTCACGTCCAATATACGTGCAAATACGTTGTCATATTTCTTAAAATGTTCTCCACTGCCTATGGTTAATTGAATATGGCATGATTGAGTCAGTCGGGTTTTAACCTAGTTTAGTGACTCTACTTCCAATCCAGAACAACAGTTGGAACGCAGCTGGTTGAGTTCCTGTCTGCCCTAGGCTAGAGGAATCCCAGGTATAACAACGGATCGATCAAATTTTGTCCAGACTCACGGCAACTTATATATTTTAGTAAAATAAGAGCCACAGTTTCAGACAAAAGTCATAGAACTGGCTTACAAGGCGCATCTCGTATTCTTGTTTAATTCTTTGCGATGCGCTGGATCGTCCGATCAGAAGTTTGCCTTTTCCCGAAACTTAATGTGTGAAATTAATGAATGTTTTATGTTGAAAATTTTCATCCAGTTTAATTAAAGTTCAACAAACATTGCAAAAAATTGCAATGACAATTGTAGTGAAAAAAGTAACTTTGCAAACGTCAAATGCAATCTACTTTTTCCGTATATAGATTTAGAAAGCACAATTAGAAATAAATAAGTATTACCAAAGTCAAGATTATTTTCATGTTTCAAATATTATAATTGTTTACACCACTGTGATACTTGTTTTAAACTATATGTGTGCAATTGCTGCTAGAATATCGATTTTATGGTACTTCTTATAAGTGTTTCAGTGTTGATTAAAGATACAGAAATATTCATAACGTTTCATTATAGTCATATTTGTTTTCGCAAAAACGGTTCTCCAAAAAGAAGGTCATTTGTCATAGTTTGTAGCGAAGGGCATTAAGCTAATGGTTTTGTTTTCTTGAAAAAAAAAAAGAAACAATACACAATACATATATACTATGAATTCATTTGTGTACGTCTTTATATACATTACGATAAACAAATTTATTTCTACTGTATATTGTAGAGCATGCAAAAAAATATTTAAAAGTAAAATAAAACATTTTAGAGGAAACGACATACATTATTAAAGTATCAAAGTTAAAGTAGATGTGTGACATTACGTAAACTTAAATGTACTAACAATTAAATGTTATATATTGGTAAGTGTTCATTGCTTTAGATGTAACTCTGCATGTCGATTGATCACAAATGTACATCAATTTTACTGTAGCGCAGTACAATTTTAGTAGTACCTAGTAACCACTATTTTTTCTTTAAGTCTGTTGTTTAATCTTTTTAATGCTTCGCTTATTGCTTGCCACTTGCATTCTTCAATTAACTTGTGTATATCGCAGCATTTCTATTACCATCTCTGATACATGTTTAATTTTACCCGATTAATATTTTTATTTCTTTAATTTCAAAATAATATGTTTTGAATTCATTTCAAATAAAAAAAGACGTTTTGTAATTAAAAAATTGAACAATTGCGTAGATGGCCGACTATTATTTAAATAATTACTGTAAATATTTAAATCATAGAATTATTATATTAGTTGTCAAACGGTGTCACTGATTACTTTGGGAGCTTAATTATTTGCCGTCTTTTAAAAATCGCAATTATTCAATTTAAATAACATTGCATAACGAATAGATTCTATACTCACATCCATATCATTATATTTGCGTGAATACAGAAGAATGATTGTAAAACTTTTCCCCCCATAACCAAAATGCTAATCAATAGGTTCATGAAGCTGATGCCTGCTTAGTTCTAGCAAACAAATATTGCCAAGACCCAGACGCCGAAGATGCTGCCAATATAATGAGAGTTATCTCAATAAAAAATTACAGTGATGATATTAGGGTTATTATTCAATTAATGCAATATCACAATAAGGTCGGTATTTCTTCAATTTGTACATAATTGGTAAATTTGATGATTTGCAATAATCTGCAGGCATATTTGCTGAATATTCCTTCATGGGACTGGAAGCAAGGAGACGATGTCATTTGCTTGGCTGAACTGAAACTGGGTTTTATAGCTCAGAGTTGTTTGGCACCTGGATTTTCAACGATGATGGCAAATCTTTTTGCTATGAGATCGTTCAAAACCGTAAGTGTTAAACATTAAAATATTTCGAAATGTATGTTATGTCTAAAAAGAAATTAAATAAACCTAAGAACTTCCTAGAATATTTGACTAAAATGCAGATTATTGTAAAGTGTCCTTGACAGCAGGAGAATATGCGTTTATAAAGAAAAAAAACTTTGTTTCCTCTAAAATCTATCTAGGGAATTTAAATGACACTTTTAAATTATTATAAATTTTAATTTTATGTTTTTGTTACTTATACATATACATATGTTTATTTGTTCTTAAAAAACAATTAAGGAATAATTGCCACAAAGTTTTGTTTTATTTATTTTCGTATATTATTTTTGTTTATCTGTTCGATTGTCATAAATGAATACATATTAAATTTATAAATAAAATCAACATTCAGTCACCAGATATGCAATCGTGGACAAACGATTATCTACGCGGAACTGGAATGGAAATGTACACAGAGACATTGAGTCCTACTTTTATTGGAATACCATTTGCTCAGGCTACTGAGTAAGTCTTCTGGTTTATAATAGAAGAAAAGCTAAACAAAAAACACACGATATAGAACACACAAAACAAAAACAAAAAAACACAAATACTACAGTATATTCAAATATATTTTATAGATACGTGTAATTTTGTCATATTTAGTATTCTATGTCAAATCAATGTACTATTTTACTACTATGTACTCGTATATTACATGAAATACTTGTATCCTATTTTCCTTTCTTCTCATCTCTATTTTTTGTTCATTTTAAGCAAACGATTGCATTTTTGATGATTACATTTTTTTGTTTTTATTTATGGTTGTTATATCATTGTTGTGTTGCGAGACCAACTTGCTTTGATGTCACCCCATATCCATCCAGTTAATTCCATTTATTAAGCAATTGTATACTTTTTTTCTTTTATTTTAACACATTTTTATTGTGGATTTCGAGTAAATGAAAGCCGTACAAAAACAGCTTTACAGGAAACTTGTACATATAATGTTTATACTATTTCCCTGAATTTTGAGAATCTGCGGTGGTTGTTATGTGATTGTCCTTAGAGTTAGTGATAACTTACTGTAAAGAAAAGTGTCGAAGCACATACATATATGATATGTAAATTATATAACTGAATATGTATAAGGTGTTGCTGAGAATGCATCGCTGAGTTAAATTAAGTTTGTTTCTTTTTCTATTGAATGTATCATTAAATCCGAAAAAATATTTTATTTTATTGACAGATTGATGAAATGGTTACTTCTATCAGTAACTTAAATGTAACTTCAATAAAAACACTAGAGTATAAACGAGTTATGTATAGCCCAAAAATGCATTATCTGATATCTAACTGAATATCTTAAAATGTGTGGTTTTCAAGCTCAGGATTGCCTAATGTCTAATGCATATCACAGTGTCTATACTTATATTATTGCTATTGTCTCCGTTTTCGCCCATAATCGATCTGCTGTACGAATTTTTTGTCGATACATTTACAATATAATAATCGATCCTCTTTTTACATTAGGAACTATATGCATATTAGCTGCATCACCAGGACGACTTATGAACTAATTATTACTACTATGTTTCTCAAATACACACTGCTATAATTCAACAGTAACAGTGGTTATACATAATTTTCACGATTCATAGAGAATCATTTGAATATCTGTTGAAACCTTTCTTCTTGTTTCTTTGTCGTCACAATGATAGACAAATTGTATCTAATTGATATAATAAGGATTTTTTACAGCAAATTGTACCGATTCTACAAATCTTTCAAGAGCTGTGGCTTTCATTTCTGTATATTTTTTAATTCTTATTTGCTTCTCATAAGTGAACTGATTTGCTCATCCATTTTCTACTTCATGGTAATTTCAAATGGATACAGTATTTAATTCAACCAACACAATATACCTAATTTACACATCACATTTAATCGAGACGAGATTAATTTAAAACAAAAAAAAAATATTAAACCGAGGCTTTTCATGTTGTGAACGTTCCGAGTTTATTGCGTATCGTTGCGACTTGCAATTAATCTTAGTGTTGTATACAGTAAATTTTTCATTGAAGATAAGTTTCTTAATTTTCTTCAAACCTTTTTTTTTTGGTATTTATTTGAGTTATTTTTATTTTGAATTTGTTTCCTTAGTGGCTTTTTTTCGTTGAAAGGTTATTTTGATTTCGACCTAGTTTTGCGAATTTACTGAATGCTTAGTGCTAAGTTCAAAGCAAATAGAAAGTGAAAGTGTGATTTACAAAAACAACGAAAATCAGCAAGGAGTTCAAATATATAGGCATTGAAATCTCCCTCTAACCACGTTTAATTTTATTCTGATTCAATCCATTCCGACCGAGTGTATAATCATCAGATCTTGCAAACAAAGTGGAAATGTTACCCTTATATCCTAGGCAATTTCTTAAGGAATATATATAAGTACTTTTTGTGTTAAGAAAAAAAAAATGCTATGCACCTTGTAAAGACATTTTCTATCTAAATAATCAAAAAAAAAACCCATCAACAAAACCAAAACCGTTTTAATCTTACAGTCACCAGATACTCAGGCCTGGCAAAATGATTATCTTCAAGGTACAGGGTGTGAGATGTATACAGAAACCCTTTCACCTTCATTTACCGGCATGACATTCCCACAAGCCAGCGAGTAAGATCCTAATTCGACTTGTAGTGAACAGATTCAAAGCAAAACAAATTTATATAACAGCAACAGTTGTACCTTACTTATACTTATTTTGGTTTTTATTACTCTTTTTGATAAAACATATTAATATTTACTGAAATGAAAAAATATATAAACCTATATAATGTACCAAGTACTGAATATGAAAAGATTTCCTTTGTTGTCCATGGAATGTCATAATACAATTTTTGTTTGATGTTTGTACAATTATTTTATTAATAGATTTCCTAATTTTTTCCCCAAGGAACTGCAGTAAAATATTTTTGATATTTAGATTTTTGCATTTACTTACTATTGTGACGAGAAATGATATTAAAACCAGTTTTTTTTGTTTAATTTAAAGATACGATGTACAGTCATATTTCGTAGTTGCATGACTAATATCTTGAATAGAGTGTTACTTATTTTTTTAATGCCAAATCATCATAAGAGGCAAACTAATAAATGTTTTAATTATATATATATGGCACATGGTATCGACAAATTTATTAGTCACAGTTTCTACATTGCCAAATAATGTGCATTATTATATGGATGTTAGTCACAAGATTATATTCTCCGCAATATATCATCAATATGCAAGAGACCGTTTATTTACTTAGTATATCGTAATCGAATAGAGAAAATTAGCCCGTCAAAATCACGTAACTACCGGAAAAAAATATTAGAAAATGTTTACAAACCAATTAAAATAGTAAAATTATTTATCAATTTATTAATGCACTCAGTCAGTCTCCTTGGTCAGTCGTTTTATTTGTAATTATGTTGTATTGATTTCTACTTGCGTACGAGTTTCTACACTGTGAGGGCTTAAGGACAGTCTTTTCAGTAATTAAGCCAATCAGCGCCTTATAGTTCACAAAAAAATATATTCTAAATAAGTAACTAAATATGCAGTCTATAAATTAGAAATACTTGAAAAGAAAAAAAAAAAAACATTTGAATAGTTTTTGGTGAGCCAGCGAAATATTCCCATACTCTTTTCAATAACTTCAATCACATTCAAATTCAAACGTAGTTTGTCGATACCTTAAAGCATTTTTGTGTATATATGGATGAATGTAGCTTTGCACAATCTTAATATCAAAACAGAAACTAATGTAAAGCAAACATATTTTCGGAAAAAAATTCCAAGTAGGTTCATCTTCCACCAACATCTGTTCACATGATCACATATTCGAAACCAAAAAAATGCAATTCCACAATTTCCTTGTAAGGCAATATAATGTGAATACAATTTATGGAATTAATTTATTATACACTGAATTTTTCGAATGGGTTACATCTCTTTTGATTCACACTAACTTAAATAGCTTTGTAGTAATGTTTGTTTGATGCTCAACTTTATTTGCAAATTGTAAAATATCATTCTTTAATTTTGAGTCATAGCATTTTTTGTGGTGATGTTTTTAGTGTATGTCTTGACAGCATGTTTATTTGCTTTTTGTACACTTCACATATATTCTAATGTATTAAAAGTTGTAGATCTTGATTGCAATTACTTTTACTAAATACTGAAACAATATTTACTCATATATTCAATATTGCGATGTTCTTTTTGTTATCAAAACCACAATTTTATTTAAAATATCTTGAAAAAAAAAGCCGCGCAATGTATGTCTAATCGCTCCCTTAAATAACTAAAGAACATCGGAGTATTTTTTTTTTAATTTCACTTTCTTTAATTAATTACAAATTTGACAAAATTTTCAAATTTTTTTTGTATGAAATGCATTCACGCACATTTTCTATTATAGACTCTGCTTTACAAAGCTGAAACTATTACTGCTAGCCATCGAAATCAAGGGGGCAGAAGAAGGAGCCGATAGTAAAATATCTATTAATCCACGTGGTGCTAAAATCCAAGCGAATACTCAAGGATTTTTTATTGCACAAAGTGCCGATGAAGTCAAAAGGTAAGTAAAACACTTTATTAGTGAAGAAATGAATATAAGTTTTACATTTGTTCCTTGTATTACTTTTAGAGCTTGGTTCTATTGCAAGGCATGCCATGAAGACATCAAAGACGAGACTCTCATAAAAAAGTGTAAATGTAAAAATTGTAAGTATCGCATTAGCTTGATTTTATAATCTTTTTACTTCTCTCTGTATAATTTAAATGATGCGTTATTTTCTTGTAAGACTTTTTTTCCGTTATTTATTTAAAAACTGAAAAAATGACAAAAAAAAAAAAAACAGCTTAGAACCTTTGTGAACAAATTATTTTTGTAAAGTTAATCTTAAGAAATTGTAGGAGTGAGGCAAATCTATATACATACTATACTACTATTTAAATCTATACAAATTTTATATAATATTTTATAATCTATAATGCTATTGTCTTTTTGTTTTCTTAAAATGACGCGTTGGTGCGATCATCATTCTACTTCAAAAACAAATACAATTTGAAATAAAAAAAAATATCTATAAATGAATTAAAAATGAAAACAAAACTCTTTTCAAACAGTGACAGTACAACCAAGGAACAAATTTGGTGACTTAGGTAAAGGAAAATTGAAGAAAAAAAACTGATAAATAAGAACCTTTTATACCAAACTAAAAAAAAACGTTTATAAAAAATATGTTTACCCATGTTGTTTTACTTAACCCCTAATCCCTGAAAGAAATTTGCAAACAAAAAAGTTCTGAATTTTGTTTATTTATATTTGGTTAAAATACATAGGCTATACTAACTCTGAAATTTCGTTTGTTCTATGTTATTCAATATTTTCATTTTAGTTTTCAAAACACTTTTATGTGATTAATGCCTTTTAACAAAGAATATTTACTACAATTTAGTTACGTGTTTTGTAGTTTTGTTATATGTTTATAAATTTATTGTAAATATGTTTCCTTAGTTCCAATCTGTACACATAAATTCGTTTTGTTTGAATTTTGTTAAAAAGAATTTCCAAAAAATAAGAATCCGAGTAGATCAGTTCTGTTTATTTCTTAAATACAAAATAAGAACTTTCTGGTTTTTGTTTTCCTCCTAAAATTGAATCTGACAAATTCAAAAAAAAAACTCAAAATCATATTAAAATCTTTGTTTGAAGTTTTAAAACCCAAACAAATACTTTTACCCTTTCAGTCATGTAAGAACTTATTTGTTTATACTTATCAATGAAATATTTTTAAAAAGGCTTAGTTTCTATTTGTATATATGTTTGTGCGAAAAATGCATCCCATACAATATATGATTTTACTTTCTCAAAGAAACTCTCTCGAGCCTTGTTTGATTTACTCTACAGATATGTTATAACAAAAATACACCTAATTTTGGTTTGTCACTTACGTATGACCTATTCATTTAATTGTAACTATTTTTCTTAATACATGCAGATTTGCAAAACAAATGCTTTTACTTATATTGTGAAAGCCTTTAATATTTTCTTTTCATTTATTCAAGCCTGCAGACTTTATAAGAACTCTCTACTTCACATTGATTGTCTTGTTGATTGAAGTTTAAAAGGAATACATATTTTTACAAGAACTACTAACAAAATATTATTTTAAAATCACTCTTCATTTGTTCATTGTGAGTTTATTTTTATTTTGACCAAAGGAACATTGACATGAAGAAGATTTGTTAGTGTTATCACATCTGAATGAAATAAGAGTAAAAGAAATTTAAAAAGTGATTACGACTGCAAAACTAGAGAAAACTTTCTGTCCATCCCTGTAGATTGATCTTTAGAAGAATTGTCAATTTAAACCCAAACATTCAAAAGATAAAATAAAAATAATGTCCAATTGCCTGAGCGAACACAAAATATATTTGAATATGGTTTGTTGCACCTTTAATATTTATCATGAGTGCATGATTTGCACCAAAATCGTTAACACAAGACTTATAATGAAAATAAAATTGATCCATTGTCCCATCACGTAACAGGATTTTTTGTATTGTTGTAAGCAAAGAATGGTATTTTTTATCACAGATATTTGTATATAATTTACAGAAACATAGCTTTTATTACGTAAATATTCAGGTAGAAATATGCTCATAAAATATTCTATATACATATATTTAATTCCATACTCGTAGGTGCACTACTGATATACCCTGGGTGTTTGATATATTTTTTAAAATTTTTGTTTTCTATTCTACTTGTACGGTAGATTTATTTATGTGTATTAATAAAATAGGTAATTGACAAAATCAACTTATTTAAAGAAACACTTGAAACATAATTGTGGGGTGTAAGTCAACATGATAGATAAATATGCATATTTCCGAACAGATCCTTAAGTATTCGTACATTTACCACATGCGCACAATCCCATACAAAGCTTTTTGATTAACGAGTTCTTGTTTTAAATTTCTGTAAATATTTGCATACATCATCTTCAGAAATTGGGAGACGTAGAAAATACTATTATCATGAGATTGACTTGTTTCAATAATATAATACAGTTTGTGAGCAATTTTTGTTTTTGAATGTCATCGTTCGCCTATATGTACATACATATTTATCTACTTAATATCGATTGTTTTTCTCAAGGTATTTGAAAATACAAAATGCCTACCTATATACTTTCATCATCGAGTTTCGAAAGACAACTGGTGCTTCGCAGTTTTGAAAACAAAAGTAAACATAATTTTGACCTACACAATCGTTATGTTTGTTTTTTGATTGCTACCAGATGTAGGTCCGTGAAATCAAGCATCGCCGCTTAATCATAATACTCATATACCTAAATGAGATTGTAATCTTTGGTATTATGAATAAGAATGTAAATAAACCACTCTGGCCTGATGTTAAATTTGTTTTTGTTTTAGAATAGTTTTATATATTGCAAGTGTTTAAATCAGCTTTGGTATTGATGGAAAACAGTCGAGATAATTGAATCTATGAACAAGATGAGCTGATTGTAAAAAAATGTGTTTTTGTTTTTAAATTTTTTGTTTTCTTTTTTTCTATGTATTTAATTGTGCGATTTTCAGATGTGGGCATGATTATGATGCAGACTGGAATGGTTAATCAAGGTCTTAGTACAGCCATTAATCAAATTGATGGTACGGATATATTGCAATAAAAGATCGAACTTCCATACATTTTTATTTTTATTATAAAATATAAGCGATGTGCTAATATTTAGCCATTTATACGATTTCCTATGATTTATGTAGCATTTTTTTGCTATATACTCATATTTACGCAATCTCATCCAATATTAGTTTATATATTTTTTTTCGAAATCAAATTGCATACATCTTAATTAAAGAAAAGTAAAGCCAATACCAACAAAATTGTTTCCTTCAAATAATAACTCGAGTGTCAAAAAAAAAAAACGTTTACCTTACGAATTAGTTCATTTAAAATATCAGTTCTTTTGGTATTTGATATTTTTTTTTTGTTCCGAACAACAATTTTAAAATTGAAAACAGAATTAATTTAACATATAAAACCGTAACAGTTTGCTAATAAGTGAAAATTTACAAAATACTTTTGTTGCTAATGCCTCTTTGTTTGATTGTTTTCAAATTATTAATCCTACTGCAAGCTTTGTACTGTTACACATTTTACTGTTTATTACTTCTTTATGAAACGCTAAGGGTTTATTTTTTGTTTCTCATTATGCCACATATATGAAAAAACTATATCTAACAATATCGAGAATCATATATTTTTTTTAAAGCCAATAAAACCTTTCACTTGAATAGAAAAGGACACAATTCATTGAAAAATACCAAATTTCAATGCTGATTTTGTATAACTTAGGCAACGCAAAAGTAACTAAAAGAAAGTATTGCTTAAATGATGCTTATAGCGTAAACTGTGCAATGCTTTAAATTTGGAGTCACAACCGTTCTGTGACTCAGTAAAGGGTAATGATAAGAGTTAACCCATTTTTTCTGTTTATCATTTACATAAAAGGAATATTTTTAAGGTGTCCAGTTCGGCAAACATTTTGTTTAATACAGCTTAAAAAAAATTAACATAAACACAAAGATGGGGAAACAACACACAAAATTGTTCTTAAATATTTATTTCAATTAGTATTGGATCTCTTAAAAGTATTCTTTGAATCCATTGAATCTATCCATGATTTCCTATCCATTATAAATCAATGCTTTTACATAACTTAGAAAAAATACAAATACTGTCGCAATACGACATGTATCCGATAAGTCTCTAAAAACATCTTGTAAACCACTTCCCATTATAAACGTTGTCAATCCTTGTTAGTAATTGATGAAAAATTCAAAGCAATTTTTGACCCAGGGTATGCAGTTTTATTTACACACATATTTTTGATTTTAAATGTTTGAACATGTTTTTGAAACATACATGCATTTATTTAACAATACTAGAGATAGGCAGGTCTTTCACATACATATCTATATTAGCAGAACCTTAAGTAAGTCAAGAGAAAAATAACATACGCTGTATCTAATATGCAAGTGAACAAAGATTCGAATAATATACGATGGTAATATATATATTATATTAGTCGTTAATTTACAAAACAAAAAATTAACGTTAGTTTAGTAAAAATCCCTTGTTTGAAAATGTTCATTTTCCTTTAAAATGTGTTTTAATTTTATTTTTTTTCCTTATAATTTTTCATATTCCTCATTTACCTTTTTACAATCCTATAAATTTGTTTCTATGACCACAGTGGCTACCTTCAGGAAGGGCGTCCGTGCCGTACAAATGGTAGGACGTGCAAGTACGTATACAAATAAAAAAAAACCCTTGAAAAAAACTAACAACCAAAAATAACATACGTTGAATTCGAATGGTTTAAGTTTTGTAGTGAAATTGATAAATTAACTGGTGTTTCTATTTAAAGATATTTGTTCATCAAAATTTCATGTCATTCGTTATATACGTAAATAATATAAGCATTGAAATAACTCGTTTATTTCATTGTTTTTTCGTAATTTTCATGTATTTTATGTTTTACCTCATTTGTGTGTGTATGTATTTGTGAGTGGTTGTGATAAGTATATACCTTTTTTTAAAATTATAATTTAAAAAAAACATTTTTTGTCACTCAGACAATGCGATTACTTCGCTGAATTTTCTTTCATTTGTAGACGTACACTATAGTATTTAGATATATTTATAATTGTGTTCTTTTTTTAAATGTGTCGTCAACGTTCATTTTATTTGACTAATTGTTTGATGCCGATTGTGTATTGTAATTTTGGTAAATTGTTAGATTTAGTCGTTTATATACATGAATATTGAGTAGAAATATACAAATGTGAACTATCCTCTTCGTATGTACCGTAACAAAACGACAGTGTGTTATCAACTTTTCTTATACCAAAAATATTGTCAACAACAATTTTTTGTACAAAATATTTTTACTATATTTTAAGATCTCCAAAGATTTTTTTTGCATTTCTTCTCTAGAAACTTATCTTGTTGTCAGAAACAGGGGTTCCCTACGAAGAAGAGAAATCGGTAAAGTTATGTTCTTTCAGAATAGGACGAAATTTATTTCTCCTACAAATAATTGTTCCTAACAAACTTTATTGACTTGTTTTTGTTGCACACATGACTAATCAGAAAGGCCAAAAACTTCAAAAAGAAAACTTAATTCAAGAACATTTTGCTCATTGTAATTGTTATTGATTGTATATCCAGTCCCTTTTTAATGTAAAGGACGAAATAATTAGCTGAGCTAAGCTATAATACAATTCGCAGCCTTTCTTCGTCCCACGAACAATTTATTGATTAACTTAAACTCAGTTGACTGAGACAACGAATACGAAGTTTTGCTGTGCAACATCAAAATTACTTACAAATCTTTAACCACTTTCCCACCACACTACTGCGGTCTTTATGTATGTAGTTGTTTTTTATTACTTAAATTTATATGTGAATGAGTGTTTTTTTATATGAGAGTGTCATTTGGTCATTTTCTCATATTTTTCATATTTTTTTTGTACATTCACTTTTTACACACATTTTCACGAAAAACAATTATAAACTCTCACCATTGGCATTGAATCTATTGAAATTTGAAGAAAAAAATCACCACTTCTTAGATCGATTAAAATTATTAATTGTTTTTTTTTCTTCTCCAACCCTACTATTTAATTCCCTACACACAAATCAAATAATAAACCCATACATGGATAATTGTTTATTTTTCTCAAATATAAAAAACAAAACATATCCAATATTAAATTGAAATATAAAACATCCATTAAATAACCCAACTACGGATTACAAAGACGATGATTACTCACTGACAAGTAAGTTATCAGAAAAGATATTTAAGCCTTTTGTTCAACTAATCGTAAGATACGCCGTATATGTATGTTTTGAGGCATACAAACAACAAATCTTAGTTCTTTTCAGTTTAACTACTTTAATTTATTTTTACTTATATACATTTCTTTAAGTTTTGTCGTTAAAATAGTAAACTACAATTACAATTTTAAAGGGATCTTTCTTAAGTGGGAATATATTTCGTTCGAAAACAATATTTATTAAATAATTACACGTTTCACTGTGATCAAATGTAGAGAAATAAATTATCAAATCAATGCAACAGTACCTATCAAAAAACTAAAACTGCAACGCACAGTCACCATATTTCACAAAAGAAATCAACCTTTAAACAATCCAAAAAAAAACGCGTAGTAAAATTGCAAAAAACCATTAAAACTAAATTCGAAAGAAACCCAATCTCAAATCACAAATCGATTATGTATACAACAAAGCATAGCTTACAATTAAATTTGTACGTTAGTATAGTTGTTTTTTTTTTTAATTCACTAAAATTTACAAAATGTAGTTGTTATAAAAGAAAGAAGGATGCGCTAAGTTTCTGCTAATAATAAAATTAAAAAAATATGAAAAAGAAATTTTTCAAATACATATATCGAACAATTTCAAAGAAATGACATTCAGTTTCAGGAATGCAATTTTTTATGTTACTATAAACTATTTTAAGCCATGCTAGTGCAAAACATACCAGACATTTTATTTATTATGAGTTTCTTATTCCGAATTGCAGCTATCGAACACACAAACACGCTTCTATTCCAGACTTGCACTCGTTTACATATTTTGTTGTTTGCATAAAGTAATACTTGCATCTTTCGTATTTGATATATTTAGTATTTGTAGAATATTGCACGGTCTTGATAGTATGAGAAATAAATATGCATGTTATTTTAGTTCGTATTAGCAACTTACTCTAATTGTAAGCCTAAGATAAGTAGTCTTGTTTGAAATATTGCGAAAGTTGAATGCCTAAAATTAAGATGAGAAATGCTTTTTTCATTTGATAATTAATAAAATATATACAAACCAAATAACCCCAGAAAATTGATCCCTTTCCCAATTTTTGATTTTATATATATATATTTTTGTATCAGTATTTATTTGATTTGATTACATTTTTTTGTGAAAAAGCCAACATCACTACGAAGAAGATACCTGGCCAGGGTTTAGATGGGTTCCAAGCAAAATGTTTTCAATTCAGAATCTATTTAGAGATACATTTTTTCTTGATTTCATACCTAGATGAACAAAATTAGGTTGAAATGAATAATCAAACGAGTTTGATAATATCAATTTGGTACAAGTATAACTTTCTAAATGTAAATCTGATGTAAGCGCTTCACTTAAATCAGGTGTGGTCTGAATAAGGCGTGGGAGCCTTTCATTCAAATACGAAATCTTTTTCGCACCAGATACACACGAATAAAAAAAGAAACGGACTACACTACACACGCCTACACTTGTACTTGTACTCCAGTCTGGACAGTCCTGACTTTGATCTTCGCTATGCTCTTCTAGGTTACAATTGTACATTCATATGTTCATCATTTACCTCGTTCATCATTTAGCTCGTTTTGAAACAGAAACCCAAAAATTGTTGAAAATATATATACACATATTTGAAAATCTTGGAATACTTTGCTCGATAGTAGAATGACTTAAGCGATTTAAAAGTCCGTAATGAAGAACAAATATAAATCCTAGCCAGTTATCATTGAATTCGTGGTTTAATATTACGTTTTAATGAGTTGATTTTATTATATGCTTTTTTTAAAGTAGTACTTATTTCCAACAAAAAAATGTTTTCAATGAGTTATAGTTTAATATTATATTCCCCGACAAAAAATTTCCCCCTAAAAAATTATTTTCTTGTTTCCCGTTACATTCTGTTTCGTTCTAAATCGAAATGTGGGTTTGAGGTTCTGATCAAGTGAAATGTTTTACAGATGACCATCATCCCGCACCTACATTTACTCCTCCAGAACTACCCAAAAGGGTGCATGTGCGTGGATCATCATCGGGTAAAAGAATACTAATACAAAATTTTTTTAATAACAAAACAAAAATGCAAACAATCGACAATAAAAAAAATGAACACACATAAGAAAAAGCAAAAAATGATGTCTACCCATGAAGCAATGCATATCTGTTTCCATGCAAAAATCCCAACAACAATTAAATGCCACATTAGATTTTCTGTTTTGCCTTAGATGTTAAAATGTTTTATTTAAATTTCCTTGAAGACTGTCAGTAAAAATGCATATGATTTATTTTACTTTTACTTTTATTCATTTTTAATGCTTCCATTGTGTTTGTCCTGTATTGGCTTTATTATATTTGAATTCAATTATGATTCAATTCCCTTGTTTGAATTTGTTTTGTTTTTAATATCAATCCAATTTTGTTTTTAATTTCACCAAAGTGTCAAAACCAAAGAAGAAAAAATATGGAGACGTAAAATTAAATTTTAAGCATGTTTTATTACATACAATTTTTGCGAACTGAATACGATCTTAAGAATAAATGTTGAAATTGTTGTAAATTAATTTGCATATTATATAATTATTTCAATCATACGCTTTACTTTACGTAAATTTCTTTTAATTTGTGTATTTTAAAAATTGCCCTTAAGTTGGATACGTTTTCTTTTACTTAGATACATTATTTACATAATTTGCTTTTTTATTTGTTCATAAATCATGGATTTATTTTGATTTTCTCACTGCTGGCATATTTGTCATCGTTTGTTGCTGTCGAATTGTGTAAATGTGATAAATAAATATAGAAAATGGTAGTGTCCTGTTTGAGCTTAGATCATTAAAATTTCATGTATTTTGCAGGTGATATTACTAGAGAGCGAGAGGATATGACTCGTAAGTATAATTCCACATATACTTTAAAACAAAGTAACTTTTATTGTTTGCAAACTGTTTCGAAAATCTAAACAATTTGTACCTTTCTTTAGGTTATTCATAGTCAAAAATTAAATTAATATTTTTATCCAATTGCTCAATTCTAATGTAATGATGTTTTTAATTTTCATTTCAGTTATCAATCGAAATGGACGCAGGCCAAATGGTACAAATGGTGGATCAACATTACAAATGAACTCTACCACTAAGCAAGTGAATAAGGTGAAGCCTACAGTGAACCGGGGTCAGATAGAAGGCACACTCATGTCACCATCAACATACAATAGGTATGATCA
This sequence comes from Eristalis arbustorum, assembly GCA_916610145.1. NCBI lineage: Eukaryota > Metazoa > Arthropoda > Insecta > Diptera > Syrphidae > Eristalis > Eristalis arbustorum. Next base: position 16,955,349 of record OU744316.1, on the reverse strand, counting down.
AGCTATTTACCTTCTTGCTTCCAAAAAGATCCAACACAGCAAACTGTTTATTAAAAACAAAAAAAGACAAACATGATGAGGTTACTTTTACTTTTCGCCAGACCTTTATATCTATTATTTCTCTTACCACTTAAATTTTTATAACAAAAAAGCAAATAAATTAAGTTGTTTATAGTTTTCTTTTTAAGCACTTTTGGTAAGTATCTTCTTCCACTGTAGATAGCGTCGCCAAGTAGGATTGGTAATAGAAAAACACGTACTCCTATGTATTTCGGAAATTTACCGAAACAAACTTTTAATTATTTTGAAGGTACAAATACAAACGTCTGTTTGCACAATTTTGCTTAGGAATTTATAGCCTTATTCGAATCGATCCCATTCAGAAACAAAGGCGGTAAACAGTTTATTACTGTCCCATCCAATGATCATACGATATTTCTGCTTACTTCTTTGTCAAAGGTCCTTAGATACGAAAGAATAAGAAATAACATTAAATAAATACAAACAAAAATCATCACTAATATTACGTAACTAAAACCAAACTGAAAATATTGCTTAAAATCAAATCTAATTTCAGGCCTACAGAATCCGATGCTAATCCCTATGCGGGCTATCAACTTGCTTACGAAGTTAAAAAGCTCATGTATGCGTCCAATTTCCTTTTGTTTTGTGTTGTCTTGTTTTATGTGTAATGATACAATAATTCAAATGTTACTTACTACTACTTAACTACCAAACTTTATAATAATGATGTTAATGTCGTGTTCTTTGTGCTATGTCTCATAATTCTTGTTACTTGTTGTTTACTTGTCTAATTTGTGTTACATTGCATTATTTTGCTAGACGGTATTTCAGCAATGTTATTTTCTTAAACAAATTTGATTTCAAAAATATATATTAGTAACGATTTCTCAGTGAAATGAATATCATTTTATGAATGTACTCTGTGTGCACCTTTTTCTGGATTATTGCATATATAACTTAGATAGGAATACATAATTAATCCTGGTTCTTTGAGTCATAGTGAATGTTTACTTTTGTAAGGAGTGGTTTTAAGAAATTTTTGAACATTTTTCAAATATAAATATAATAACTTTTTTGACACTTAACATCTTAAATAGAGCATGCTATTAAACATAATCAACTTGCTTTGGATATCTGCGATTTGATGGGATTTTCTCAAATACATACATAAGCACGATATTTTACCAGAGCAATTATTTTAAACTTAGATCTTAGCATCGCATTGTGCTACATTTATTTATATTGCAGACATATCTTTACTGTTTTTTTGATAATAAATAATTTATTTACCAAAATGTAGCACACACATTTTTAAGTGAATTGTTTCAATTCTGAATCGATCGAATAATTCAAAATCTTAGCAAAGGATTGTCTAAACTAAAAACTAATATGCATAGATATTTATAATTTTAGTAGCGTTTATAAAACAGGGAAATGAATCACTCTATTTCTCTCTAGCTATGATGGTAAGAACATTACTTTTTTCTAACAAAATTATACGGTGAAAGAAACTACATATGTATGATGTCCCATCATCTTGTTGGAATTCCATATTTTGTGAACCCAATCTATCGAAATATTACAATGTGCCCTCTTATCAGATGTAGTTTCTTACAGCTACCTCTAGCATTCTCAAAGGAACATAAACTATAGGTAGCTTGAGTACGAACGCACTTTTCCCTGAAATTGTAGTGGTATTTGGTGTAACGTAGTATAAGAAATACTTTCATAATGCCTATTCTGTTTATTGACAAAGTTGGGTGGTTTGGAATATGGTGGTAACACGGTGTAAAGGTCAAGAATAACATTTTGTGAAATCCTTTCTACGACTCTAAATTGTCAATAGATTATATGTCACCAATATGTTGTCAAATACAATCAAGTTCCACTTACTCTTGTGGAAAATATATTGTTCACAATACAATGTCGATTGCATCTGAAGAATTTGGCCATATTTTTGTAGCCAGAGTCTTATACTGGCTAACAGACAAGACACTGGTAATAGGGATAGGCAACAAGTAGTTTTTTTTTATAAAAATACAATTCTCATATCTTGTCACAAATGTTACCATAAAAATAGCTATATTAGTCAGGCATATTCATAATAGAATAATATCTGCAGACGTGTAAAATGGTATTTAAAATATGATCGAACTCCATCGTCTCACGTGCATGTGACTGTAAAAGAAAAATCGAATTGACCTAATCTAAATGCACGTTTGATAAAAGCTACTTTTAACCAGCTTATGCTTTGATGGAAGAGAAATCCAGGTTTGTCACAAGAATGTATGGCGCCGGCACTTAATTTTGATTCTTCAATTGGCTTTTAACACTTGATTTGTTTTTTGGTCTTTTTACCCATCTACGCTCTGCTTTTTAAAACTTTTTATTTTGTTCTATTATACGAACAACTTAAATAAGTAATATTACTAAAGGCAAGTATGTGTATTTTTTTATCTCTTAAAACCACTCTTATTCAGATAACCTATTAAAATGTATATAATAATTAATGCACGATTTAGTATAAATGATATTCGTTTCAACTGTTTTCAAAATTGTGTTTTTTTTTTTCTTTATTATTTTTTAATCTATTTTACAAATAACATTCACATTCAAGACTTGATTTCAAATACAATACATTTTCATCCGAGACTTGACATATCTGTGTAACTCTTAACTTTCTCTCTTATCACACATTTTGAAGGCTATCTATCTAACACGAAACAAATTTTGGCATTTCATATACTTTGCAATATTCTAGTATGAACTATATGTTTTTGAATACATACATTTTCACAAATCACAGCACAACATTTTTGGCACAGCAACTTGTAAATGGTTGAAGTATTTGTAGGCGGTGATACTGTTTATCTTTTGTTCAGTTGTGGATTGGATACATTACTTATTTGCAAGAAATCGTTTTCAAACTATCTCATAAGTTCGACACAAAACCAATGTTCTGTACATTATATTTTCTACCTCGTTTAAATCTTTTTTAGAATGCATTTAGCGAAATAAAAAATTATTTTACATTATAACTGAAGAAAAAAATGAAAAAAATCACAAGCAAAGTGGCTTTGTGACGATAGAAAACTCTCTTAAAACTTTTCTATTTCAAACTTTAGGCCGACTAGTCGAAGTTCGGGTACTGGAACACAAAATCAGCCCGGCGGCGTAACGCTACCCGCTGGTATAGCTGACGATCAGTCAAAGGACTTTGACTTTGAAAAAACTGAGATGAAGTATGATTCAACAGGCATGTTCCATTGGAGTCCGGCCAGAAACCTTGAAGACTGTATACTGGTAAGTGAATTCTTTTAAATTTACGCTTGGGCCATTGAAAAAGATTGTCATATGTGTTACAGGATCGGAATCAAGCGGCAATGACAGTGCTCAATGGTCACGTTGTGGTCTGTCTATTTGCCGATCCAGATTCACCACTTATAGGACTTCGGAATTTGGTGATGCCCCTGCGTGCATCTAATTTTCATTATCACGAACTGAAACATGTGGTGATAGTGGGCTCCGTGGACTACATCCGACGCGAATGGAAGATGTTACAGAATTTACCGAAAATCTCAGTGCTAAACGGATCGCCGTTAAGTCGAGCTGATTTGCGAGCGGTCAATGTGAACCTTTGTGATATGTGTTGTATTCTATCGGCCAAAGTTCCTAGTAATGATGATCCAACGTTAGCCGATAAGGAAGCAATTCTTGCATCATTAAATATAAAAGCCATGACATTTGATGATACTATAGGTGTTTTAAGTCAGCGGGGCCCAGAATTTGATAACTTATCGGCGACAGCCGGTAGTCCGATAGTCCTGCAACGAAGAGGCTCTGTGTACGGTGCAAATGTACCAATGATAACAGGTTTGTTAACAAATTGAAAAAAAAATGCTACAAGGTCTTGATTTTAAATGCTTGAACTTGTTTCCAGAATTGGTCAACGATAGTAATGTACAGTTTCTCGATCAAGACGATGACGATGACCCTGATACAGAACTTTATTTAACACAACCGTTCGCTTGCGGTACTGCGTTCGCTGTTAGTGTATTAGATTCATTGATGTCAACGGTAAGGCATATTCAATTTATTTTTAAAAGTTCGCAATAAATAATGTATGCATGCTTTTTCCAAGACATATTTCAATCAAAACGCCTTAACACTGATAAGATCGCTGATCACGGGTGGTGCTACTCCAGAACTTGAGTTGATCCTGGCTGAAGGTGCTGGTCTTAGAGGTGGATACAGTACTGCCGAAAGTTTAAGTAATCGTGATAGGTCTGTAGAATATCTTCTTTTGTTGCATCTCAGTTCTGTTTTGTGAATGCACTTACTTTACATATTATCACTATTGTTTTAGGTGCCGAGTTGGTCAGATCTCTCTGTACGATGGGCCATTGGCTCAATTCGGCGAATGTGGCAAATACGGAGATCTCTTCGTAGCTGCGCTCAAATCCTATGGTATGTTATGCATTGGTCTCTATAGATTTCGAGACACAAGTTCGAGTTGTGATGCGAGTAGTAAACGTTATGTTATAACAAACCCACCCGATGACTTTTCCTTACTGCCAACAGATCAGGTAAAATTAATTTCATAGTTTTTTCAAACACATTCATGATATGCGCATATTAATTTTTTTTGTTTTAAGGTATTCGTTCTAATGCAATTTGATCCCGGCTTAGAGTACAAGCCGCCAGCCGTACGGGCACCAGTTGGTGGACGAAGTGCCAACACACAAGGCTCTGGGGTCGGTGGGGGTGGTTCAAATAAGGATGATAACTCTTGATTGTTACTGTGTAGCGCCTTAACTGATGGTCCTTATTCGTACATATGAACGATGGAGAATAATCTTTTGTACAAAATAACGCATTTATGGCAGCAAACAATTCGAAAATTTTTAAAAAAACTATTTTTAATTTTCAATCGACTCAGAGGATAAATTTTAAACTCAACTTTATGGGTTTTTTCTTTGTTTAATAAATAAAATCAATCGGTAAAAATTTGTTTGAAAAATTCAAAATTCTTCGAAAAATATTTACAGTAAAAAATTTTACTAAATGCGTTATTTTGTACTTTTATATTTGTAATAACATTTGATGAACCAAAAATGTGTCCTGTTGCAATCAAAGGATATTATAGTTAATTTTTTAGGTCAAATGTCATTGCAAATATAAAACTAAACCATCTTTCATCTGTTTAAGATTGCTTCCCACACCATTCCGTATGCCTTTTAGAACCTGAATATGATTTGTTTTAATTTATGTAATGCACTTTAATTTTATACCATCACTCTCTTGTCTTTTTTAAGTTGTAATTGTTTTGTAATTTTGTTGATTTTCGTTGTTCTTTTTTCATTTTTGTTCGCAATTTTTGTATGAACTTTAAATAAACAAGTATTGTCGTTCACATCAAATAAGTGTTGGTAATAAATAAAAATGAAAATGTATTGTTTAATTTATTTCCTTTTTTTTCTAGTATTATTACAAATAGTGATAACCTTAGAACAATTAGATTCATTTTAGGGCAAGAATTCACACACTATAATTTTCTTAAATTTTTTTCAAAGGTATGTTGTTAATTTGGTAATTTTTGGTTTTGTTCTTTTACGATTCTGTTGCACTCTTCTTTTTTTGTTTAGTTAAGTTTGTCTTAATCATCAACAATTTAATCTCATCTTAATGGTGTGACGTAAGCAATTGGGAACCATTAGTAAGGTAAGCTACACATTAAATACAAAACTTTATGAAACATTTATAATAAACATCTACGAGAATACACAAAAATGACATTCACACAAAATATAAAAAGAGATCACACAAAAAAACCAACACACAAAATCTGTAGATCAGAGAATATCTATTCATAGATAAAAAACAAATCGGAACCGCTTTGATACTTTCCAATATCTAGTAAAGATGCATTTCTTATAAGTGACTTACATACTCAAAAAAAGACAAAAATTAAGCGTAGAGCAAATAGAAGACGACATCTTTTCAAATTAACTATTTCTAGAAATTGAATGCTTTCTTCTGAAATAAAAACAAAAAAATTAAACGGTAACGAAGTAAAATACAAAAAAAATGACATGAGCATAGCAAAAGAAAAAACTCCTTTTTATATTACGGTCGTAAACAGTAAGTACGCGAACGAGCGAAATATATATACAACGTGTACACACGCAAAAATATATAAGTAAACGTCGCCAAATGAAAGAAAAAAATTGCATATACATGATATAAACATAAAGCAGATACTTAACACTAAAACAATCACTTCTTCGTTTTTATATAATGTCTGTACTCTAAATAAACGGTTGTTTATGTTAGATCCTCCAAAAACAAAGCAAACAAATCTCGAGTTAAGTAAGAACAAAAACGTATTTAATGCAGATAAACAACGTAGATAAAGTGAAAACAAAAACCAAACATTAATAATAAGTAGAACAACAAAAAGAAAAACAAAAGTCATGTTTATAAATTTTTTTATATAAAAAAAAATATTGATTTAAGAAAATCCAAAAAAGCAAATCGTATAGTTTTCTTTTAAACAAAATACACAAAAACACTTGTATATAAATTACAAAACTGAGACCAATCAATGAGGTAAAGTTACACAGACCTTTTTAAATGAAGTTTTTGGTTACTTTTGAAGTTATGTTTATTTCAAGTTTATTCCAAAAATACTTTACTTTTCACTTTCATTTTTTCAAACACCGGAATGATGGAAACAAAATTCGAAAAGTTTATTTTTCAAAAAAAAAAAGCAATCAGTTTTCAATATTTGTGTGTACATATATGGTTTTGTGAAATTTAGTAAGATTGTTGCATGTGATTTGAGTTATATCGAATAGAAAGGATTTATAATTGGTGCATTACAATATGAAGTAAGTTGAAGAAAGTTGTTTTCAACATCAGTACCAAGATGTTTTACAGACGGGATGACTTAATATGTACAAGGGAGGTTAAATCTACCCTTTCCGAACAATATTCAAAGGCTCTTTCTTATGCATAGCATTCGTGTTCACGTATAAACGAAGAAAGGCTCTCCATGTGTTCACAAACCCACCAAACAATGTCACATTTCTGATCCTCACTGTAGCGCATTTTCAGGACTCCAGGTTCTTCGCGCACTTTATAATGGTTTGCATCGCAGTGAATTTTCTATATTGTCACAGTTTTGAAGTCAATAAACAGAGGGCGCATATCCATTTTAAACTCAGATGATGTGTCTTATATTCACTTTATAGTCGAATTAATATGAATATGTTTAGGGAATATCTGACCCCTCTATCCCATTTGCCAGTATTGCTGTGGAAACATCATCCATAAGAACTGGCTTATAAATGATAACAAAATGTAATCATCTACACGTGTAGGAAATTAATAAAAAGAATTATTATTTCATTGACAATGTATGAAGAAAGCCTTCGAAAGTAGTTCTAGTCTACAGGATACATTTATAAGAATCTCTTTTACAAGTACTTCAATAATTTACATTACAAGTCTTCAATTTTTTTATATAGTTTAACGGTTATAGAATGAGGTAAACACACTGCCATACATTCAAGTTCAAACTCCCTTTAGCCAAATCAAGTTAAAACAATTCAACAATTTTATTTCATTTTCAATTTAAATTAAACTTATCATTTTTCTGTTATTTTATAAATTTTCTTTAAATTTTCAGTTAATTACCGACAAATGGATAGCAAGATTTGCCGACTAAATATGATACTTAGTTTTTGTCCAACTTCTCTCTTCTCTTCTGCACTAAAACTACTCAATGTTCACAGCACAGCAACTTGTGATCGTATAGTCAACATTTTTAATATCTCAATTGAATTTTCAACTAAGATTAATTGTCGAAGATGAAGGAATCTCAAGAAATTTTGTACAATAAATTCATTCAAATCATTAGAATACACATTCGATCGAAAAGTATACTGCCCGATTCTCATAAATCTCGTACAAATGATGTCAGTGTCATTTCAAGTAAAAGGTCAATCCGATCACTCGTTCCTTAACACACAGCACCATCAAATGAAAACTTGCTACCATAGTTAATGTAGAAATGTAATAATCAAAGTATCTTTCATTCAATGTCCGTGCATGAAAAAATGTTCAGCTTTCTTCAAAAATTTCACAAACCATTTTCTATTTCACTTGATCGTCATTGTCGTCATTACACTGTTGAAAAATTGCCTTGATGTTATCCATTTTTTGTTGTTTTCCTTCGTTCTTTTTTTCTTGTTTTCAGTGACATACATTTTCGGAAATAACACTTAGAACATGTCATTGCACTTAGAACATGTGCATTGTAACTCAAAAACACATTTTTTGTTTACCTGTATTTTTTGGCACATTCCGCACAATATGACAAAAAAATCAAAAAAAAAAAATAAATAAAAATATAACTCTATATTATAAATAAATAAGTTTTTTAAGATCTGTTGTAAATGTATGTCTAATTTATTGGTTACAGCCATTAAGTTTGTTTCCCTAGAATTTCAATTAGACTAAGTTATATAATGTAAGTTAATTTACGCTTGGAGTTTTTATCTTAATGTCATGAGGAACGGTCAAATGTGGCTCGATGATGTTTTAAGTATTTTCCTTTCTTTTTTTCAATTCCAAGCGACTATATGTATAGGTTAAAATTATTTTGTTCGTTCATGATAGTCTATTATATACCGAGATGATATTGGAGCTTGAATAACACCAAACAAAATATAGATAAATATTTTAGTATCAATGAATAAAAAATGAGAAAAACACAAATAGATAATCATTAACGTACTAAACTACATTACTACCTACATATTGATTTTCTTTTCAAAATGTAAAATTTATTGCAAGAAAAAAAAATTCGAGCTTTCACATAGTAATATTGACACAAATCTTAACAAAAATCGACTTAACTGCTTGCTTAGAAAGCAAATGAAGTAAATTTTAGCTGAGAAGCAAATCTAAAAACAAAAAATCAGCATTTGCTTAGGCAAAAAGGTTATATACATACATATATATAAATATGACAAGATAGGAAGAAAAAGAGAAATGTGAATATTACGCGCCTTCAACGTTATGTAGATGTATAAATAAATATGTTTTATTAATATAGGAATAATATACGTCGAGATAAAAATGAAAAAAAAAATATTTTTTTGTATTTCTTATTTAACAAAAGCAAACAAAAAAATGCAACCAATCATTTTTCAAAACTAACAAAACAAGTATAAATAACATTACATTTAAAGAAAAAACTTAAAATTTAAAATTACTAATCCTACAAATTTAAAAAAAAGACAAAAAAAAAGCAAAATCTTAATGAGTTTAAAATAAAGCAAATACATATTAACTAAATGAAAACATAAAGTTAAATAAACTCTCGATGTTGTGAAACAATTTAAACAAAGTAAACAAATATAAAGATTATAAATTAAATGAAAGCTATGCCTAACCATTCATAGAATACAACTACGTAATATATTTTTTATGATTCTGCAAGTTACCAACACGAAAGCACTCTCAAAACCGAAGCCCTCTTCATAAGAACAATACTTAAACAAATTCAATCAACAAATAGTAATTCATTTTATCAAACAAAAGAAAAGCCAATACATATAGGAATTTAAACACAATATACCGGAAGCAAACAACATTAGAATAACTACAAGACAAAAGCGATATGTACTATTATTTTGTAAATGTAATTTTAAAATTTTAATTATAGTGCAAGCAAAAAAATGAAAATAATCATAGGTAGATATATTTTTTTTATAGATAGTATCGTTTGCAGAAGATAACAAAAAAACTAAAATAAAAAATTGAATTTAAATAAAGATAATTAACAAATTATTAAGCAACAAATATTGAAAACAAATTAACAAAACAAAATATTAACAATGTAATGTAATCTTTATTTACGGCACTTAAAACAAAAAAAAAAAAACCAAAATCGAAACATTTAAAATATTGTAAATTTAAAACAAATCTAAAAGAACAAGGACAACGGTAATGATATATTTGTATTATATTATTTCAGTTTTTACTTGCTATTTATAAATATTATAATTAAATGTAGTAATATAAATAAACATTTAAACTTAACTGAAAACAAAACGAGGATATGTACTAACATTTTTATTAAAAACGAATAAAAATATTAACAAAAAAATGAAGAAATTATAATAATGAAACAAAACAATGTTGTTAATGTTTAAATAATTGTTAAAAATCATATTTCAAAATAAAATATGCAAAAGAATAACAGAATTATTTTATTCATTAATGACTTGGAAAATCTAGCATTTTAATTATGAATGTCTCTTTACGAACCATTGTCTTCTTTTGTAGCAAGTCAACCTTTTGTAGCAAGGATTCGTGCTCCACGTACTCTCACCAGATGTTGAAGCTCATATAATGTATATATATGTCATGAAAAAAACTATTCGTTGGGTTAGCAAAACTCAACATGAAGCTTAATTCAAATTTGAGTTGAGTTCCTGAAGATAGCTGCCAATATGTTTGCCCTTATGTTTGACTATAATTATTTCAAAAGTGGTCTCAAGACTAGTTTTAAAAAAAAATTTAAAGAACAAAATCGAATATTCATCAATGAAATTTCTCAAATAGTACTACGGCAACAACAAAACCCAAGACATTACTTTCGAATTTCCCTTAATTGGAACTGCATGCGCAAAAATGTTCGGCAAGTTATTTTTAGGGTTACCAAATACCAAAGTGTGTGATGTGTGGAGTGAAATTTTGTTCAAAATAATTAAGACAATAATTTCGGCAACATAAGAAAGCGCCATACGAATTCCCCTTGAATTAATCTCAAATGACGGAACTAATAAAATACTTGCTGAGCACGTACGAAGCACATCGTGCGAATACATAATTCACCGAAATTGAAAGCCTATAATGTAACACCTAATTGCATTGCGCTCTCATAAATTTATGTGGGCGCGTCACCCTTAGTTGTTTGGATTGTATAATGCGCGAATCGACGATCATAATAACGCTAAGAAGGAACGTTAGCAATCACCATATGCGGTCAGTAGTGAATCTAACTGATAGCTAAACACTTTCACGCGCTTTTCTGACATTTCCTAATCATATACGGACAACACGCACACACTACCGATGACACTCCATTATGAGGAACATGTTCACCCGGTGCATGGCACTTTTCATGGCAATACAGCGTCAAGTCTGAAAGCCGTGGTCAGCGCAAATGTTACCAAAAGACAGCAATTGAACCTCAAGTATGCTTTACTTTAAGCGTACATTGGTGTCGATAGATACCTGTGTTTGTTGTGTTTCGGCGCAATGGCTTTAGACGACTACACCCAGTTATGGTTTCTACATTCTGCACTTCAGTGATAGGCACTTTCTTCGGCCAAGACTTTTGCGTGTTGTCTGCTGCATGGTCGAGGTATTATTGCGTTCTTCGATCGATGGAGGCTTCAGTCTGCTTTTGATTTTCCACCGGGACTGTCCAGTCAGTTAATTATCACCTGTGACAAGTCATATTCACGCCATTGTATATGTGAATCCCAGTTGTCTACAAATATTTATTTTTTTGCTCATAACATGATTAGTTCATTCTGAAGGAAACTCTTCATATTTTCAACATTTGTGCGTGTGTGCCTCTGCTGTGGTGCATTAACTTTAAGTTAAGTGCAATTTTATAAATTAAAAGAAGAATATTGAAACAGTGTTGTGTTCGATTGCAAGCTTGCTTAGAATCGCGACGAAGGGACATTCTAGTTTCAGTGAACTCGTTAAGTTTATGGATTAAACGGCCATTAAGTTCACAATGAAGGTAAGAGCTGAATAGACTAATTTTTTTTTTTTTGAGACGTAACATGTTAGTTATTTTAAACGTTATAATGTTAAATATGTGTCATATACCTCTAATTAGGCAATTAGGCAAACATTTCTGTACTTAGTTGTATTTCTTTAACAAATGCGGGAGTTCAAATTTACTAACTATCGTTAAGGATCGAAAGTTAACAATCTTTGCTGTTGTTTGTTCTCATTTCATCTTTAAGTCATGACTGTTTATTTCGATAATCCCTAGTAACTACTTAAATACAGCATTTCTGTTTAATTCTTTTACTGCCGTCTCTATTCTTTCATTCATGGTAATAACAACATACACAAACCAGAGACGTGTATGTTCTTATTGCTTGCCAATTATGGTTGAGATTTATTTCGTTGTAGCTTAATCGTAGTTGTTAGCCACAACGGTGGCAAAATTCTGATTCGGATTGTGCGCTTTTTAGAAAATATAAGCTGCTTCTGCTTCTCTGTGTGGAGCTACTAGTCGAGTTAAGCTTCCAACGAAGAAATTGTCATAGGCTTACCGACCTTGGCTGAGGCCCAGTTTTAACCCGAACTGTAGAAAAAGAGGAAGAAGAACAAACAAACTTAAGAAACTAAATAAAACATCTTAGCAAAGCAAATTGCCAGCAAGCGTGGTACATCTCAATTTGACTTTAATTGAATTCGGTTTCAATCTACAGCCGGGTAAGTTTGTTAACCCGTATGTTATGATTTGTTTGCAGACACATGGAATCTGTCTCTGGCGATGCTCTAAAAACTTCTTAAAAATTCAATGCAGGTTCTCTCCACTTGAATTGATCCATCGCTGCCACAGTAGTCGCAAATGATATGAATAATTTCGCACAAATGATTTCAGCGCAATTTGGTGATCAGGTCCTTCCTATTGATCAACAAAAAAAAAAACAGATTCTAGTTTTAGTTTAAATTTTTAGTATTTAGGCGTAGTGAACGTTTTTACCTGAAGATCTTTGGACTAATCCGAGTTGTAGACGTTTGCGTTTAAAACAACATTCATAATTCACGCAACTTCCTCTTTCGAGGCACCGACAATACTTAGAGCGAGCCGATTGGATATTTATTTTTATTTTCTGTATTGAATCTATTAAGGCAAAGAAGCTATAAAGAGGTAAATCGCAATAACAGTACAACAAGGACTAGGTTTCTTGCCATTCTTCTTTGACCTGCGGTAAACTGAAGAACTTACGAGTACCTAAGATTTTGCTTGAAAATAAACACATTGCTTAACTGATCTTTAAAGATGTTTTCTATTCAATAAATCTGCAATTAGTCTTCAATCGCTGTTTTATTCCTGTTGATCTGAATAACAAAACTGTCATCTCAATAACTTTCCGTTTACACTAATAAACGTCAAGAAATTGCTTTAAAAATAAAATAACCATCATATTAAGGCCAACATAGAAAAGGAAATGTATATCAGGAGAAAATCTAGCATATCAATCTAAATCAAGATTAAATGCATGATCCATGCACAAAATTTAACCGATTTGATCGTAAACGATTTCTTTCGGTGGCGCTTTAGACGCAATTCAGCATCAGCAATGATGATGTCAAACAAGAAGAGGCAAAACTGCGAAAAAATAAAAGTTTCTCTACTTGTTTACTTCGGCCGACATCTACACGTATTTAGATACATATTCGATTTCATCATGCAGCGATCTTGGTCTGCTTTAGCGACCCAATTATCCACAAGTGCAGGCTCGATCGCTTGCGCCTATTGCACGTCAGAATTTCTCCCCATTGTCGATCAACGGTGGTATCTATCCGTTTTTTTTTTATTTTAAAAACCCGTCTTTAAATTAATAATTTCATCATGACGATATACAAAGTGCCCGATTTTGACCAGTCACTACAAGACAATTGAATTGAGTGTGTAATTTTAATATATGCAAGTCAGACGTGCTTATACATATCAACAATTGGCTTTAACGAAAAAAAGAATATATCGTAGACGTGAAATCGAAAGCTGAAAGCATGCACATTGTGGGCTAATCGTACGCTATTTTAGATTGTTACGAACGACTAGGCATGTGCGTACTGTCTGAGGAAATTTCACTGCCCGCTCGCACCAATCTAAATTGCAGCGTAATACAAAAATGTATTTGAAATGTTCAATTTAGATACAAGTACACAGGTGCAAAGTAAAGATGTGATTACGTGCGGAGAATGATTACTTCCTAAAACGCTGCTCATGAGGGTCTTTTAAATTCACTTAGTCCGAATTAAATGGACGGAGTTGAGCAACAGAACGATGGGAAACTGAATATATTAGTTTTAATTTGAAAACATGTAGCTGCTTATGATGAGAAATATTGTAGCGTTAATTCAAAATGAAATGCGGTCTTATACTTTATATTTTACGGTCAAGTAGAGGCATGCTTGGCCGTGGCAATTCCTTTTAATAACAATTTCGCAGAATCTTAGTGTCATATCGGCAAAGAATGCTGTTCTTCTGACTTATGGCTCGTGACCGCTTCCATACTATTTGGTGGAGCAAAATGTCTCAGAAATTTGTTCCGATTCACTAGTGTGTGAGATATAATCACATTTACTTAGATTTTATATGGGTGGCGCCAAGGCACGGCCTAGCTTCTCAGCAATCAATCATGGTCTGCGTGCTATTGTGCTATCACGAGTGCAAGGGCCGTCGATAATTGCCCAGTAATTTTAACAGCACCAAAGCTATGATGGAACTGGATCAAATGGTTCGCCATGTAGTTAGTTGAAGAGGGAGTAGTGGTCTTCGAACAGCGCCTATTCTCTGGATTTACAACAATACAAATACGAACTCCTACTCATGTGATTCGACCGGCTGCCTGAAGATGCCTCGAGAGCATAGACCCCATTTAGAGTTGTATAGAAGTGTAGATGACACTCATTCATATCAGAGCAGTAACACACATAACAACCTTGATTGAACCTAGAAAGTCCAAGCAGCGGCCCCTAGTCCACAGCACATGTGACGAAAATGTAAACACAAAGTCGTATACTGGTTCACTGACTCCGTGAGTAGATGCAATTTGCCGACTGCGGAATTGGGAAGTTTGTCACAGCGACTTGATGTACGGATGCATGTCCCACTTTTATCCACTGGAGCACGAATTCGTATGTTGTCTCTAGTAAAAGCAAACACAAGGCAAAGTTCGAAGCGGAAAATTGGAATTTGTGTAAGTTTCTTTTCTATTTAATTTTCGTACGAAATAATTATCATTTATATTTTGCAATTAATTGAAGTCTATGCACAGAGACTGAAAGAGAAAGGAAAATTAATTCGGCGAAGAAAGTTGGAATCGTAAGACTTTTACTTAAAGAAATTAATCGACATTTGGGCAGTAAAATGTAGATTGTTTCATGCTCCAATATCATGCACAACGGATTCATTTTATGAAAGCATGCTCTGAATAGATGCCATTGCGAATCACGCAGATGAGGCGATCTTTTAACCACTGGTTTATAAATGCAATGATTTGTTTTTGTGTTTTTTTGCGGTTGCTAAAGGGATAAGTATACAGCAGGGCCGAAGGTATGGGAGGAGAGAGGGAGAGGATGGAACTGTGCACATTGGTCTTAAATATCTACGGATTGTTGTCAGTGGAAAATATTGGGCTGGGATGTCGCTTCGTGTAGTGCAGCTGAAAAACGAGTCTTTACATATATAGCTGTTCGTCCGAAAACATCCTTAAGGTTATACTCATGTCATGGCAGGGAGGAATAAAAAGCTAGCTCACTTCAGCATTTTGTTAAAATAGCGATAAAACAGAGACGAAGAATACATTGTGCATCGGTGTTCAAACGAGTATAATAACTCCGTGATAGCTCGAATGTGTGTTGTGTTCATACAAATACCAGGAATACAAGGTTTGCCTGTTTCATCGAAGCAAGTGCTCTTCATGGATAATCGCTGATTATTAGGGTTTCGCTTGAGTGACAGAAGAAAATAATTTATAAAAATTGGGAATGGTCTATAGGAGAAAGAATAGAGCATTGGGCTACACCAGCATTTACCATATTATGTAGGTATCAGACTTGAAAGCGATTCAGTTTGCCCTTCATTTATTAAAATACAGATCCGAAACACACCAGCAAGGCATTCGAAACCTCAATACCATTAATCTCAAGGTTTTATATTGGTCTGCTCAGTCTCCCTCAATATATAACATGTGGAACCAATGCAACAATTGGGATCAAGAATACGAGGTAGTGGAAGATGGATGGATAGGCCCGCCTAGGGATATATTAGACCACCTAATTCAGCCCATACCTTAAAGATGCATGACTGTGATAAAAGCGAAAGCATTCTCAGTCAAATATTAATTACTCTGTACTTTTTGCTTAGCGTTGTTGAAGAGATTTTGTATTGATACCCACTTGGTGCGATGATTTTTGTGCTTGATGAATCCTTTCTATACTTAATAATTTTCTGTATAATTTTGTTTGTAACAAACATTGCTAGTGAGTTTTCTTTGATAAAGTATAGAAAATAAGGGAAAAAGTTAATTATCGCATCTCTGGCACTCTTGCACTGATACAACTTTTTATTACGGGGTAGCTTTTTTTACTTTGTCCGATACTGTACATACATACATATAGGCCTAAGCAGTGAATCCTCTGGATCAAAAGGGTGAGTAAGGTAATTATTGTGTTGAAGAAAAGTTTGTGGTGCCTATGACGTTGTGAGTCTTTGCAACTCCTAAGTTCGATTATTGGTATGTCAAAAACAATTTTCCCGACACTCTTTGGCGTCACTGATATTGCTCAAGAAACAGTCTCTGAAGAATAATAGCTTCTCAAATTTCGTCGTTCGAAGAAGGCATAAAACTTTAGGTGTCACCCACGCGAGCATAGAGCAATATCAAGTACAGCACACATGGGCGCTACAAAGAGCCACCTCACTCTGTAGCGTCACATATATATTTCCGGACAACTTATTCCACTCCCTCCCTAGCCACAGATCAGTTAAAATCACAGAGCAGTTTCGATTGAGAAGTTTCATAGAGGAGTTAAAACTTTATTGGAGTGTGCCCAACAAAAAGATGGATAACAAACGACTTGTTTGTAGTGCACAGTAAGAAGCTTTCAAGTGGCGGCATTATCTTCAAATCATACTCCAGCTCCTGTTTTCAGAACGTCTGTACAAATTGTCCGAAATCAATGCATGTATATGCGTGATCTCAAATCAAGTGCTTCGTACTTTTTCCAGCTTTAGAGCCTTCAAATTGCATTCGGATTTGATGCAGGGTTCTTCATTCGAACACGTCAATTCAAATGACAACTTCCGAGTCACTTTGCCAATTGGCTGCGCTATGTCTGCTGATATAATCTGGCGCACTCGAAGGAAGTTAAGCTGACTGATTTTCTTCATTATCATGCTTATCATGATTGCTTTCGATTTCTATCTCGAATATCATTGGCATCACTTTGTGTTTTTGTAACGTACTCCATTGGCACTTGAAACCATTGAGTATACCCTCGCTTTTCAAATGATTTAAATTAAAATTGAAATACCTGCAGGCACTATTTCTAGGCGACATCCACTCGGCACGTATGGTAAATACCTGTTGAACGCACTTTTTCTGAATCACTGTCCACGTGCTCGTGGGCCACTTGAAATGCGTAAAGCAACTTTCTTATGATTTTATTCAGTACATTCTTGTTTTCTTTACAGCTCTTTCACATTGTCATCGCATTCACCATTGTGGCAGTGGCCGCATGCGACTTGCAGTTGTCCAAACGACCACTTGGCTTCCACGGCTGGCCAACAAAAAGTGCCAAGCAGATTGGCGGCATTGGTCGCAATGCAGGCGGCAAGCGTACGTTGGTTCTTCAAATTCGTAGCGACAAACCTGTTCCAATTGTTTTGAAGCGTCCCCCCAATAAGCAGGCGCTCTTGCAGAGACCCATTGCACGACCACATAAGGTCATCCTGAAAACAGGTCCAGTGCACAATAGCAAACTCATCATTGGGCGCAAGCCAACGAGTGTGCTTAAGATCAAGGTACCAAGTGTGAAGCCAGTTCACTTCGAGAAGCCCTACCACTATGAACACCCCTATCAATTGGTGCCAGAGATTCAGCAGTTGCCAGTAAGTAAACGTTCGCCAATCATATTCAGTCTCACAGAGGTGTCACTTTAATTTTCAGCTCGACAGCCACTCTCACTTCGTATCCGACCACTTCGCTCCTATTCACACGATTCCAGCTCCGAACTTAAGCATCCAGGATAACCACATCTACCAGGCAGATCAGTACCTGCCCCCAGAGCCGCAACCATACCACTCCAATCAATACCAAGTCAACGAGGAGCAGACAAACGATTTGACACTCGTGGATCCCTTTTCTGGCAAGCAGAAGCTGTTCGCCCCAGACCCAGATCCATCTCTGCCGACGGCCAAGATCCGTCCTGCTACTGAGCCATTCAACACGCCGAGCAACGGAAAACCGCTTCCTGCAGATCTGCAGTCGAACTACTTACCTCCATCTCAGCCCTTGATTCAGGCATCTGGCCCAGCACAGCAGCAACAACAATTGACCGAGCTCTACGGACTTCAATACGTAGGCCAGCCCATCCAGTTGTCTCAAATAGCAGTCCAGAATCCCGCCTACTTGATCACTCAGTCCAACCAACTCTTCCAGCAGCACCAGCAGGAGCTCTTCAGGCCAAACGACATTATTGCTGGATACGCTGATGCGGATTTAACGCAACAGGTCGCCAGCAATGGGCAAATCCTACAAGCCGCCAAGGATCCTGCCAACCACATCCATCCAGAATTCACAGCCGGTGATGTGGCAATCAGTGCAGCGCCACAGTTCGCTGCATTGATAGCCGCACCTCCCGCGTCCACTGCTCACACTGTTAACGTGGAGCAGCGAGCCCCTTTCCAGCTGACCAACGTTGCTGCTCAGCAGCAAAATGGCTTCGTGGTGTCGAATTACTACACCAACGCTCCCGCTGACTCCCAACTTCTGCAGGCGTTCGCAGAGGATGAAGCCCAAAGGCAGCAATTCGAAAGCCAACAACAGGCACAAGCTCAGCTCGAGTATGAACAACAAGTTCAACAGGAGCAGGAACATCAGCTGTTACTGCAGCAGCAGAGAAATCACCAATTGGAACTTCAACAGCAGAAGCAGTACGAGCTGCAGCAACAGCAACTGTTTGCTACACAGGCTGCACAGGCTCAGCCAACGATAGATCCAGCACAAGCTGCTTTCGAAGAACATCAGCGACTGGTGCAAGCGCAGCTCGGACCACAAGCTTTGAGAATATTCGTTCCTGACGACGAAGGTGGCTTCAATGGGGTAAGTGTTCATTGACTTGCAATTTTGTTCGATCTAAATGACTCGTTTCAAAAACAGCGCCAGAAGTTGAAGAAGCGCTCCGATGAGGGATCCGATGAGAAGGAGAGCACCAAGGACAGAGCGTTCGCCGTTTCGTCATCAGTAGAAGTTTCCAGTGAGAATAAGAAGCAATGAGTGAGCGGACCCGAAGCAAACGAAGCTTATTTATGATATTAGCCTAGGTTAACTTATTTAATTAATTTATTTTTAAAGGAATGCGTGACTTTGACTTTTTGTGGCGACATGCATTAGTGTTTTTAGTTTTTTGAAAGACTAACAAATTTTGTATTAATTGAATATAGTTTGATACCAAGAGGATGTTTGTTTTTGTTTTGATTGAAATTTGAACCACTTGAACATTTTGGTCGTAGGTTCCTGAATAGAGGTAATCATCGGAACTACCGGACCATTTCATCATCGAGGCCAAATGGTAAATATATGAATCTGATAAAGGCGTTCATATCTATGACCAGGTCTTTATTTGAAGAGATTTTGTATTCTGAATTGGAGTTTTTTGGGAATCCAGGTACAACAGTTAAGAAGTTGATAATTTTTGTTAGCTATTTCATGAAAATGTGTATACAACTTGGTTTTGAAGACCGAAAGCACCATCTCAGATTCTGTCAACGACCGAACGCAGCTGTAGCTCAGACGTAGCATCTGATATTAATTATATATGATGATATGATATTTAAACTAGAAGAAACATTAAAATTTCGAAAAGCAAATATTTTTCGTTATATATGTACACCTTATCCATTGAACATAGCCATTGTAACATTAACTGACACTACCGCCACCTATTGCGGGTTAGCACATGGGACTTAATGTCAGATTTGCTTGTCACCGGACACACTTCACATCTGTCACTCGCATTCAACCTCGAGACAAACAACTTGCGGTTTAGTTATCAAAGCTAGAAATCGTGCACAAATAGGACTGTTTTGTGATCAAACCATTAGCTAAAAACAAAAAATGATTATTCCAATTCGTTGTTTTACTTGTGGCAAAGTTATAGGAAATAAATGGGAATCTTACCTGGGACTATTGCAGGCGGAATACACAGAAGGGTAGGTTTGCATTCAACAATAGAGATGTAACTCGTATAGTCATGAAACACTTTCAGCGATGCTCTTGACGCACTGGGACTGAAGAGGTACTGCTGCCGGCGAATGCTTCTTGGACACGTAGATTTGATCGAAAAACTTCTCAACTACGCCCCGTTGGAAAAATAAACGAGTGATAATCAAGTTATGTCCGTAGAAATGTATTTGTTAGAATAAAACCCAAGCATATTTTTAATAAAATTTATTTTAAAAAAACTGTCCTTTAATAAATTTTTTTGTATAAATTGTTGTCCTACATCTTGTCCATGAAATGAGGTTGTCCATTGTTTTCGCGGCGACGTGTCATGATCTCACAACCGTTGTCTGTTACCAGCAAGGTCTGTTCAAATTGCGCCGACCACAGGCCATCGGCAGTGACGGCAGTCCAATCATCAGGCCATTGCTCGCTCTTCGCTACGCCCTCCGAAATCATCGGCTCGATAGTGAAGCTGTTACCCGCTTTCATTACTCCAACAGCGGAGTTCTCTGGGAAAAACAAGGACAATCAATGTGGTTTAGGCATTTTCATGCATGCGGTGTGAACTTACTAGCATAATGAGGCACGTTTGGAGCTGTGTGAAACAAACGGTGTATTCCATGTCCGCAATAGCTCTTGACAACGCTGAACCCATGCGGCTGCACATGCTTCTGAATAACATTTCCTATCTCACGATACTTAACACCCGGCCTGAAATACATAGGAGTTAGACACACCTCGTGGTTGAATTAAAAACATTGGACTCACCTAACAATGTCTATGGCTTTGCATAGTGCCTCGTAAGTCACTTTCACCAGCTTCTTGTGTTTCTCGGAAACATTGCCCACAAAAAATGTTTCATTCAAATCGCCATGAAATCCATGGTGATACACCGTAACGTCGACATTGCAAATATCTCCGTCTTGCAGAGGTCTGGTGTCCGGGATCCCGTGACAAATAACCTCATTCACTGAGGTGCAGCAGGACGCCGGGAAATTGTAGTAATTCAATGGCGACGGATAGCAATCGCGTTCGATCGCTGCCTCATGAACCAGCCGGTCTAATTCGTCTGTTGTTACACCAACATCGCAGGCCTTGGCTGCTTCGTCTAGGCACTCACGCCCTAATTTGCACGCAACTCGCATGGCCTCAATTTCTTCATCGTCCAGCACCTTGATTGTTGTATTGCCGCGCATTGCTTCTTCAGACATAGCGCGCCCTTTCGGGTGGTCTGCATAGTCTGGTCTTTGAATACTTTCTGGCACAGTGCGCTTGGGCGTCTGTTGATAAGGCCTCAGTTTTCCCGTAAATCGATAGTACGGCCAAGGATTGTAGCCATTTACCACAGACTCTCCACTCGACTTGGCCGAACCTTCTGCAAGAGAAAAATAATTTATTAATTGCCCCTATTTATCGATTCCACATTGTTCTACTCACGGGCCAGTTCATGAATCACCTTGTGCTCCTTCCAGTAACCTTTGAAGCATTGCTGAGAGCAAAAGAACGATCCCTGGATGCCTATTTTCAGACACGTAGGGCACTGAAGTGTAGCCACCTCCTTGCAATTTGGTGTTTCACACTTGTGTATGACTTGCGACATTTCTGAACTGGAGATTTGATTTTGCAAAATTCAGGAATATTTATAAATAGAACTAATTTCCTAATTTAGCAGTTTTTCATCAGCCGCAACGAATTCCCTGCGTGCACGGCGAAGACAACTCCTTTGACAGATGAGAGGTTAGGAAATGTATTTTTGTTTCTAGTGTTGCACTTGCTGCAAATTATAAACTATCATGCCATTCCTGTTCCCAGATGTCACTGTAGTCAACAGAGGGAAATGTTAATTGCTGTGTTTTTTTTATCATATGTGCATTTGAATGAATCACTTGCTGTCTGTTATTTGTGCTAACTTTTATTTACAAAGCAATTATAATATTTGCTATTTGATAAATAAAATGATTGGAAGATAATATATCTTAGTCATCTTTGTCAGATCCGATCGCCGCTGGAGCAAACAACAATGCATTATATGTGCATGGCATCGTTCGTTAACCAAACTATTTTAAATATGTCGCCTGTCTAGTGAATTCAATTACATAAAAGGTGGGTTCGGTGATGGAAATTTAGCTTGCAAACGTTTCTGAGAACTTACGAGTTAGCTGTCGTATTCATAGGTAACCCTTATCCTCGATCACAACATAAAATATGTATATACAAATGAAAGCATGCGTTCCTTCATTTTTCATATGCCCAAATTTTCGCGTACATTTCTAGTAGGGTAAGTGAGGCGAATAAAGCCCTTATGGGTAACATGACCCTTACTTGCTAAGCTACTTATCAGAGTTACGACCCGTAAAGGAGCTCAGTATGAGCAATCTCTCTTGCGTCCGCGATGACTTGCTCTTTATGCCGGAGTTTCGGTATTCCTACCCTTCTCGAACCAGGAGCATTGGTGTTAATGGACTCTATGTGGACAAGCCAGTATATCCTACGGATGTTTGCACATCCTGGTATAACTTGTAGAGTTCTGAGTTATGTCCTCTATTCATCTTACTCACAGACATGAACTTACATATATATATGTGCTCTATCTTTTACCATTTAAGAGTTTATAAAGGACAAACAAACATTGCTATACAGATATACATAAAACATGCCGATAGCCGAGATAGCTTTAACATTTTATGTCATCGTTGTCTTGGACCAAAACAACCGCTCATATGATGCCGCCTACATGATGGCTTTACAAATTTTTAAAACTGACAAAATAATCTATAACTGTCAATAAGTCGTTCGAATTCACTTGAGTTATGTAAGAAGAGTGCAGGAGAATGGAGTTGGCTATCACGAAACCAAAATACTCGCTTTCACTTATTCCAGACTAGATGTAAAGCTTTTGTGCAGGCAGTGGCGTTGAAGGTCTGTGCATCGACTTCTACGCATTCGAACCGCGGCAGTTAGGTTCGATTCCCAGTGCCACAATTTGTTCACTGCCCTCTCAGGGAAGCATTGTAAGGCTAAAAAAATATTCCGTCCAGAAAAATCTTCTCAAACTTAGCCGTTCCGAGTCGGCATCAAACTGTGGATGCCTTGCACTCATTGTGCAGAAAACAACGGCACACCAACGACGGATTGCAGTAGAAGTTAGGCCTTAGTTCTATACAGGTTCTAACTCCATCGATATTATTATGATTATATTAAATGCGGTACTTTGAATAGCGGTCTATTATTCGCGCAACTAAATACTTTTTTTGGGAAAATTACCTATTGGTATTCATTCCACCTTGAGCTCAAAAAGTCTCGGCGTAGCTATTTGTTTCTTTGCAATAATTAACTCTTGTAACAACTCTTGTCATTTATTGACAAAAGTGTGCGTGCCAATAATGAGCAAAACATAATCTTAGCCCTACGGGAACTTCGCCAGTAATTTCATTGATAACCTCAACTCCATCTTGGAGCAACACATCTGACTAGACGTTGAGTTCAAAGAAATTTAGGATCCTTGCAATCAAATTTCCACGTACGAAAATCATTAGAACCATCAGAGAGGGAGAGAATATATGTTGTTGTTTGTAAATTGTAATACCGTGAAAATACGAGAGGGGTAGACATGATTTGTTATATTACATCTTTCTTTAGAGACATCTATACAATATTTAGCACCCGTCTTCACTTTTTATATAGTCAAATAATTGCAATGAATTTGGCGCATTTTAAAACAGTTATTTATAGTTCGTGTAAGTCGATAGCATTCACTCCTCTAACCATTCCTTTTGAAATTCAAAGTTCATTTGTTTCACCGAGTTTCGACTTGGTTCACAAAACTTTTACCATCCTACCAAGTGCCGCCACTGAGTGGTTCCATCGAGAAATTGAAAACAAAACGTTTGAGCGGAGTCACAACTCAACAGCCATTCGTTACACCCCCAGACCATCGCAATCGGAATCATCGTCTGAAGAGAATACTTACCATCAGTGCGCTCCATTGAGTTTAAATTTGACTTTAATTAATTTCCTATGTTACATCTTGAACTTTTCAAAACTCAGCTGGTACACAGAATTATGCATATACATCTAGGATCATGTGTTGAAAGTTTGCTGCCAACTCAAGCCACGTTTCTACGTGGAGCAAAAAGAAAACAGCACACAGTCGGAATGAAAGTTCTTAATTAACAGCAAATATTATTCCCTAATTATCGAGCAATCTTTAGTCCCCCTCGGGTCGGAGTGGATCCGGAACCAAAAGTTTGAAACTATCACCAGCCCCTCCCCAAAAGATATGGAACAGCGTCTCTTTGTCATAATGGCAGTACCAATATCGGCATTGTATCCCACTCACAACGACCGTAATCGCCAATCAGGAATACCCCGCCATTAAATTAAATTTAATTTCAAAACTCCCATCCACTGAGCTAACCTATTTTGCCATCCATGCGAAATACACCAAGTGATTTGAGAGAAACAAAAACTTTAACTACTTTATGATGGAGACATCATCCATGCATGAGCCCCTTGTATTGGCAAGGCGACAGGGCAGGGCAGGGCAGGACTGGGAACGGATTGTATGGGGTCGAGATAATATCGCCGAGATACACAGCCAAGGAAAACAACCTGATGCTCCGAAAACCCAATTAAACTTGGAATGTGTGTGCGAGCAGTTGCCTTCTCACATATTTCGCATTTTAATCGAGGACACACTTCGAACTTTTTCCATACCTACCCATACCGACTACACATTCCATACGTACACCCGCACACGAGGATATGAAGCGAAAGGGCGGCTAGAGCATTATAAAAGTTTTCAATTTAATTTTCTATGCGGAAATTCTTCTCCTGTTCAAGATATAGACGTAACTTGAATGTAACTGAACATGGAGGAAGCCCCACTTCACTCAGTAGATGTGTTCAACGTACACCGTGTGGAGGGGTCCCCGATGTGCGCTCGATTTGGTCTGGTTCCCTGCTAAAAATGAGAACATTTTACACAATTAAAATTATGTTAGTTAGTATGTAGTTGCCACCATATGTGTGTAGGGATTGTTGTAACATATTTCTGCTCTGTATTCAGTCTACATATGAATAACGGTTCATGAGAAAGATGGCATCACAGAAGCGTAGCATGACACCCTTTTAGAAAGTAATGTCGCTTGAGTTGTATTCTGCTTTCAGCGGAAAATGCTAATTTTTCTCTTTAACTAGATTATTAACATTTCTATTTTCTTCAATTATAGCCATTTTTATAAATTAATGTATGTATCTACTAAAATTATGGAGAAAGTCCTCTGCCATGCGAGAGACACTTCGCGTTCGAGGGTTAAAAGTCGCTGACATAAAAAGTGAAGCTTTTAACGGAAAATTGTATACTCCTTTGAAAGGTTATATTTTTTAAATAAATGTGTGCTTGTGTCCTGAAACAATATTAAATCGAATAAGGAATCAAGGCTATTTTATACATATTCTGGTGATTGCAAATTTTGTTATTTTGCAGCCAGTACGAATGATGTAATCTTTAATCGGCTCTCATGTTGCACTCCTCAATGACTTTTACCTCATCTTGACGTTTGCGGGCCACGGTTGTCACTGAAATGCTTAAGACATTTACAAAAAATGGGAACGATACAAAATTTTAAAAAATAACTGCAAAACTAACATGAACATGAGTATCTGCCTTAACAATATAAGGGCGAATGATGAACGCGTTATTCAGAAATTGGTAACGTTATTTATAGCGGATAAAAGGGTAATAACACAATTAAAAAGATCAACGGCAACCCTTGGTATAACATACTTAGATGGTCGTACCATCCAATCTGCCAATGACATTAGCATAAAATCTCTTGTGTGAAGCACCTCAATCGCGATCCCAGCTTAAATCACGTTAAATCACAGAGAGCACGACATTTTAATGTAAACTCAAACTATATGTACTGGATAACATTTCCACTTGTAAGCGCAGCTTAGACGCAGAGGAACTGTAGGATTGTCCCACAGGCTCGTCGTCGAGGACTCTTCCGGCCTAAACCATTTATACGGCCCCAGGCATTGGATTGGTAGACCCCTAGAATGACTCATTTCGCTTTTCATTCCGGATATGTCTTCGGCTGGTGTGCGTATGTGCGTATATTTATTTACCCCTTTACTATATTCGTCTATTCATACGTCCTCGTACCATGTGCGTCTATTCATACACCTCAGTACCTACGTATCTAGGTTCTATTCTTGGTATGACAAAACAAATTTAATGTCCCCAACTCTTTCGAGTCACTGACAACTCTCAAAATGTATTTCAGTTTAGAAAAAGCTTCTCAAACTTTGCCGTTTGGAGTCATAAAAAGTGTAGGTGCCTTGTACTCGTGAGAGAACCATAGCACGCACAACACTAGTAGTGTCGTTGGCATATTATTATATTAATATTCAGTGCAAACACATTACTAAGTTTTCGTTTCAGACGTCGAAGTTATATATCGCAAATTTGCTTGTTGTAAGGCACGCAGTGATTTCAGACCATTTACGATGCGTGTAGAAGAAAAAAACCGACGATACGTGTATAGGTTCGAGCGTAGGTTTATCAGTTAAATTAATTTTATGTCAAAATGCCGGACCAGATCTAAATAAACTATCCAAAGGAATGTAAGTGCACTCTAGAAAGTTCCATAGCACAGGGATTGAAACTCTAGCTTGATTGGTAGGATACATGCATAAGGAAATGTCTTCTTCTTTCTCACCTGTATGATTCACTAAAAGTGTATCGGCGTAAGACACGCAATAGAGATCCCCACATCACTAGATCCTCCGCCATCGACTCTAACTCATACAAATTTATGAATAGGCGCCACCAAGTACATTTTGGACTATGAAGCACGCCTCGAAATACGGGAGAACATTCGTGTCACATGCCCATACAATCAAAGGATAGCCCTTTCCGTTCGGAGAAGCAACATTGATTTCATCGTGTACTACCGTGTTTCTCACCCCGGCACAGTGATTAACTGCCATAAGATCAGCTTTTATTCCCGATGTTATTCCCAATTGGGTCATTACCCACATTACATGACCATGAGTGGAAAACCGCTAACTCGGCTCTGGCACCAAGCTCGGCTTTTGCTGTTTTAATTTCTATGAATCTTTTAATGACATTTGCTTGAATTCTATGGCTTTTGTTAAGATTGCTCTCCCGTGGGACACGTTTGGGACATGTTGAGTTCCCAAACCAAATCAACCTTAGGAAAACCAAGAATTATCAAATCTGTTGCCTTAACACTAGATTTACCATACCAGTCAAAATGACTGGTTTTACCTTTTATTTCATAAATATTTACTATGTATATTTTTTTTTTTTTTCGAAACTATTATATGACTTTTATAACAACAATTAAATACAAATAATTTGATAAGTTAATTTGATTTTGTGTTCATAACAAAAATTTTTTTTTTTTGTTTTTGGTACTTATACCGAAACCAGTCATTTTGACCTGGTACACGTTTTTGTAGTTTTTTGATTTTTTTTCCGAAAATATGAGCAGGAATGACTTTACGGAAATTTTACGTTTTATTCGCTTTGATAAAAGAAATGAGAGGAGTCAGCGCTTGCAAACGGATAAATTTGCGCTGGTATCAACTGTTTGGGATAAATTTATCGAGAATAGTCAAAACGCTTTCAAACCAGGAGCATTTATCACAGTAGATGAGCAACTGTTTCCAACGAAGGCTAGATGTCGATTTACCCAGTATATGCCATACAAACCAGACAAATTTGGGATAAAATTCTGGCTGGCTTCTGATGTTGAAACGAAGTATGTTATAAATGGCTTTCCCTATTTAGGAAAAGACGAAAAACGAAATTCGTCAACTCCTCTCAGTGAATTTGTTGTAACAAGACTACTAGAACCTTATATCATGAAAGGAAGGTGTGTGACAACCGACAATTTTTTTACCAGCCTCCCCCTGGCTTCAAAATTATTAGCTAAAAATACTGCATTGGTTGGTACAGTACGTTGCAACAAACGGGAGCTTCCAAAAATTTGCAAAGAAAAAAAAGATAGTATGGAACGTTTTTCAACGCATCTATATGAAACAAATGAATGCACACTTACTGTTTATAAGAGTAAGCCTAACAAAAAGATTGTTTTATTGAGTACTAAACACAAAGGCGTCAAAATTGATACCAGTTCCAAGAAACTACCTGAAACTATATCTTTTTACAATAAAACCAAATTCGGTGTTGATGTAACTGATCAAATGGCAAGAAAGTATAGTGTGAAATCAGGATCCAGAAGGTGGCCACTTCAAGTATTTTTCAATATTTTAGATTTGGCCGGCATCAATTCCTGGATTTTGTATAGAAGTATAAGGAAAGAATATTTCTAGGAAAGACTTTTTGTTTCGATTAGCTGAAGAGCTCACATCTGAATATAAGTCATCAAGCCAAGGGAGGGCAAGTGAAATTCTCCGTCCAGCAACCCAGAATCCCCGGCCAGTACGTAAATGGTGCCAAATAGGACTTTGTAATAACAACAAGACAACTACAAATTGTTACATCTGTAAGAAATATGTGTGCGGAAAATGCGTGGAAAAAAAAGTTAGTATTTGTAAAGCATGTAAACATGATCATTCTGAATAAAACTGGAATATAATTGATGAGTTTTTATATTTTTATTTTTTATGGGGGTACGAACTTATGCCTCAAACTGAAACGGAAGTTATGCCCCAATTTTTTTTTGACATTACTTATTTGCCCTGTGACATAAATTGATTTTTGGGATATAATTTCATATTTTTTTGGGCATATTTCATAAATAACCGAGATATTAAATCCCTAAATTTTTAATTTCAATGTTATCAATGCGGGGGGCCTTGCCCCTCACACCCCCCGCTTATTGGAAAAACAGCCCTTGCTTCGCCTTAGAACCAATTTTTATATATCTCATCAATTCTCTCAAACGATAAAGCATTATAATATAAATGAATAGAACTTGTCATATACAGTCAAATTGACTGGTTTTGGTATAAATAGGTATGTAAATTTGTTGGTATATCTAGTGTTAAAAACGGTGTTGCCAATGAAAGCTTCTTTGCCAACCTATAAAGGAAAGTCCAGGAATTCCAGTCCAGTTCTAGGCGTTATGAGGGGAGGTTAAAAAGAATGTTAGCATATACATACATATCGTAATACTCAACACACACATGTCAAGGTTGTCTACTTTGCTGTAACCAGCAAAACCAGCATCTACATTTAGTACCATTTGTTCATATTTGGTCGGTACATAGGTTTTTTTGCCATTCAGAAAATCTCTGCGCAAAATCAGAATACTTGAAATACGGACATTTTGTAAGATTGGTGTTTAAAACAGCATTATTGACGCAAGTTGGCATCATAGTGTAGAAGAACTGAGTGTTCTGAAAACTCCACTTCGTCTAAAAATGCAAGAAACTCCTCACGTCACTGTCCTTTATTAAAAAACAAATTCAATTCAGCAAACAGGTTCAAGAGACGAAAAGAAAATTTACGGATTTTGCATTCGATTTCTAAGAAATAGTAATTATCACCGTATTTTCCAGAATTGCAATCGTGCATATGTGTTACATGTGTAGACAACTTTGGCAACACTGATTACAGTATAATTCTTTGTAATTATAAATTAAATACAAATGTGTGAATTAGCAACTAAACGATTCTTTGGGAAGAGATAATGACTAGAAGTGACGAGGAACTGAACTTCTGCTTGGTAAGGAAATTTTCTTTTACAAACAAAATAGTACTTCACTTACACACATGGTAACACTGGGCATCCCCATGCCCTCTGGTCGGTTTTCACCATTGTTACGTGTGTGTCCTTTGTCCAACCCCTAATTTGTTTTTATCACTTTGATGACACTGTTATCAATTACATTATTCTAAAGTGTCACTGTGTGAGCAACGAACAGTGGTCGAAGAGATACATTGTATATCCTCGACATTCATTGAGAAGTTTTAAGGCTTGCGCAGAAATATGTTGAGAGAGAGTGAAAGAGAGACAGAGAGTCAAGTGGGTTATGTTCTCTGTTTATGTTTTTTTCACAAGGATATTCAACAGACACGAACAGTGGGTGCATGTTTGCTTTCAATAACAGCTGAAAGGGAATCTCATTTCAATATTCTTATCAGTCATTGTGGGGACACTAGAAGGAATTCTCCTTGGCAAGTGGATTTGAATGTGAAACATGTTTCTGGGGTGGGTTGAATGTTAAAAATGAAGATTGCCTCTTGACATGTTGGATAAATCATTTTGGAGACCAATTTATTACTAAACTTAAGTTCAAATTCTTGACTACATTTAATTCACACTTGAGACTAAAAATGTGTGCATGCATGTCTTGCTGCGAAGTTCATGGCTGAAAAGGTCATTTTTTATTTATTTTGGAATTCGGCAAACGCAGGTCGGCAAATCATGCAATGAATTTGTCTTTAATCGCCAACATTTCTAATCAACATGAACTTATTCTAAACATTAGCTAAAAGTCAACTAATTACCGCACGCATACACCTATAATTCACTGCATTTATCATGCCCATACACATGCATCTGTACATAGTTCATTCAAATTCAACATAACACAGTCGAATTGATGCAGGGTGCATCTGAGAGCACGCGGAAACCCTTCAATCTGAAAATATACTGCGCCTATGCTAAAAATAACCACCGCAACAATATCAATATGTACAATCATGTAGAATGCATCTGTGTATCTCATTCAAATGCATCACCTCACATCACGTTTTTTTTTGTTTTACATACGCATAAGAGTACGAATAGCTAAAGCGAACTTTTTCTCGTTCACTTTTCCTTCCGTGCAATGTCTGCTCACCGCGGTGGTGGTCCATAAGGATGGGTTCTTGTTTCTTATAATGAAGATAATAATGATGATGATGAAAGGAGTATCCGTCAACAGCAGCAATGATGCAGCAGCATATTGAGTCGGTTGAAGGCACCAGCATAACTCAAAATACTTACTCTCCTCAACAGCAAACGCGGCACTGTTCAATTTCAATTTCAGTTCTAGAAGATAATACACACAGTACAGCATCAACAGCAGTATCTCTGCAGCAGCCAGTATATAGAAATTTGTTCTCAGATACATTATTCAGTTGAGTTCAAGCTACCAACCGTGGTAGACGACACTGGACTGAGAATTTTTGTACACTACAATTGACAAGAGTATGCGTAACATTTTTAACGGTTGCGAGTGAATTTTTTGTTTGATATTTTCTGCTATCTTAACGTTCGACGGGAAAGGACTTTAGTTACTGAAACTCGTATTTGTGGGGTGAATTTAGTGATAACGTTCAATTTATTTTCCCAGTGCTAATTATCCTTTTCTTCTTCCGTTTCCTTTTCTGATGCGCGAATGTGTGTGTAATGGAGCGACTATTGCTTATCGGTTTTAATTGCTTTAAGAAAGGAAACCCACTCAAATCAATGTGAACGGATTTATTTGTATCCCAGCTGAGATTCGTGTTGTGTTTGCAAGTGCTTTTTGTTCTCTCTTTTCCCGTGGCAAAAACAAAGCCGTATCATCTATTCCAACACGCGCTTCTTTTGCAGCCGAACAATTCTCGTTGAATTGAATCGAAATCGAGTGATCCGTCTTCAAAGCCGGTATCCACGGCCATTAAATAGATCTCATTCCCTTTGTTAAGGTACGTATGCGTACATGTGTTGTGTATATGAACATTCTCAGACAGGGTATCATCAATATTTGGGGGCAAACGAAGTGAGCTCTTCGAAAAGATGTTCATGGACGGATTCGTGATTTTATCCCGGCTTTCGGTATTACGTGGGTATACTACATCTTACAAATGACATCTGATGAAGCAGAGCAGATCCACCACGTAATCCGTATAGTATTTGCTGGCGTATGCAATTTTGTGTCACTTACTTGCGAATCCATCCTGCTGGAGTGCGATAACGTGGAACGACGGCAAAAGTCGCTCAGTGCGCTGGAAATTAACGAGGAATAATTGTAATTTATTCGTATCCCCTAACCAGGACCAACTGTGACCATGATAGTGAAATGTGAGCTCTCCTCTAGCTTTTGGGGTTTTGCAATCATCTTCCTCGTCACCTCTTTCCCTTCCTCAGTGACAGTGGTCCTTCTTTTGCTGCTTTTTTTGCCGCTTGTGGCCTTGATAGGATTACTTTCCTGTGGGAGAACGAATATGCCATGGAGGACTGAAATTAATGATTTGTTGAATCTTATAATGAGATCCTTAGTAGGGAAAAACCCTAACTAAAAAGAAGGATAAAAACTCAACGCAGACAAAAAAGAGCCGTTGTCGTTCCCACTCTCCGAAGGACTGAATTCTTCATTTGGATGGTGATGAAGAAATGGGTAAATTTACTGGAAACTGTATTTGCAATGAATCTGGAATTTTTTTATCACACTAATGAGATTTTAAATTCCACCATTCGTTTACTATTTAATTGTTTCCAGGGATAAAAATTTTTGGCGCTAAATCGAGGGGTGATTTCTACTGGCAGAATTTCACGTCACTCCTCACCCTTCGTTTGGTGTGTCTGCCTTCTGGCTCCCACGTCCTTAGGACTTGTGTACTTTGTGTCCTTTCAATTTTCTTTTGTCTTTCAATTTGCGGGAGGATTTTAATGGTGAATCTTTGGTGGGTGTTTTCAGGGATTTGATTGCTAAATTATTCACAAAACTACGGACGGAGTAAATGATATTCTGCAATTGTAAGCTTCTGCTGGTGGTCTCTGGGGTTTCCCTCTCCTTTTTTTATACTTTGTCACTGTCTCTATTTGATTGTCTTCAATTTCGGTTTGCTGTGATTTTTCACTTTCATTTTGTGGCATAATTTGGTTTTTATGTTTTGTGAAGTTTTTCGTTAGAGGGATTTATTTTTTTATTAAGTTAAATTTGCTGTAGGCTTTTGAGAGTGATTACATTTATAAGTGTTAGTCGTTTGTTTGTATGACCAATATCACATAAATTATATAAATACATTAGGCCGGGTATTGGTAGCAAGAGAAGTAGGAACTCTCAGTGGATTGATTTAAGTGATTTAAGTGACATGTTCATGTTCATTTTAAAATCTTCGGTTTAAGCAAGTACAGCAGATAAACTATGTGATTTAGACAGAAAAACGGAAGTTTTGTGTTTAGAAATCGACCAACACGCTCATACGGCTAAAGTTTATTTTGGATTCGTCCAGAACATTTCCAAATATCAGTTCAGCCTTAAAAATTAGAGCCTCGTGTATTTCTAAAAACTCTAAATCTTACATAGGTTCTTCGAAATCAAACTCAAGTCGTTTTGTTTCAGAATGAGTGCATTGACTTGGTGGCTATTCCATAAGCTCTCCGAGAACACCAGAATTAAACAGGCGTCATAATTTTTTTAATTCATTTATTTTAGTCTCCATACATATATTGAATACATTTTGTCAACAGTTTTATAGACTGCGTGTATTATGGCATCAAACAAAAGTCGATAATTTTCGACGATACAGATATTGGCCCTTTTTAGTACGTTCCACCACGTATATTTCTAGCTGCAAACCGTGAAGAGCACTCTGTTTCAGCTGTCTAATAGACTCTACTTTAGTAACATGCACTATGTCTTTAAATATCTCCATACAAAATAGGGAGCTAATCTTTAATGACAGCATTATATATAATACATATTTCGCTGCGTCATAAAAAATCGTTCATCGTTGATAAGAATAGACGAAGTATTAGATAATTTAAATGCGTTGTTGTAGGAAGTTAAAAAAGAAAAAAACAATTGCATTGGAAATCAAATAAATTATTCATGTTTGATTGGCTTTATGTCGTACATTATGAATAGTCCCTGAAATAAATCTAATATTTTACCAATGATTGCAATTGAACAGTCGCAGTCATCAAAATCGAAATGGCGCCCAAACAAATTCGTCCTGAAGTATGAAAGTTATTATTTGAGATTCAAATTAGAAAACAGTTCTGTTTGCATTTTTATTTTCAATTTCTAGACATAACTTCGTCTATGTTAGGAAATGTGTCGTTTCTGTCGGTCATAATCTCACCAAGCACAAAGTTTGCATTCGTGATTCCATTACATCTGGTGTCCTTGTTGTGATACGTCTTATCTCAAAAAAATCGCATTGATATTCCATTGCTCCATATTGCACTTTGATGTAAATTCAAATGATGCAAATTAAATTAAAGCGAAAAAGAACGCGTCTGAATATACGTGGGAAGTTCTCGATAAGTGGGCTATTAAAATCAGTTAAACCTGACATCAAAAGCAACTTTAATTTTATTGCCGACATGACTGCTAATAACTAAGTATCCATACGTAATCTTTTCCTGCTGTCTGCACTTGTTATTTGGGGTTCACGTACTACTCAGCGGCAATAAAAGCTCCAAATTCTTAATGGAATGCCACAAATTAACTCAGTGCTAAATATTTTATTATGTGGCTTTAGAAATATTTGATCTCGTCGGAGATAATTCATAAGCTCGGGATGGGTTAATACACTCATAAAAACCGAACCGATTGTAACAAGAAACACACATCTGTGACATATATTGAACACCAAGCTGAATTATCTATAATATGTGTAACCCGAAACAAGTCGAGTGTTGAACCAAAATTTAATCAGTCAGTAATCGCTTAAAATGTTTCTATACAAAAAAAAAAAAAAAAAACAGTGACCAATAAAAATGTTTTAATGTCCGCGAGAAATTAAAGCACGACTGCCTGTTTGCATTTGGAGAGTAATGACAAAACATACGACATTTAGACATCCATTGAATGGATTCCACGGATTTATTTATCTCAATTTTATATCATTGGGGATACCTTCATTTGCTATAAAAGAATGTCGTACTTTGTTTTGTGATTTAATTAAAATTAAGGTTATCTGTCACACATCTTCAAAGCGCAGAGCACTGCTTTAATTGTCTTCTCTTGCCGTGAATGTGACATTCATATAATCGGGGTAGATTGCGTACCCTGATGTTCAGTCACTGTCATTTGACATCTGACAGTTCCATGGAGATCCCAAGCCAAAAGCAAAAAAAAAACATAAACATAGAACTGACATTCTTTTCCGCACCCAGCCCCACAGGCAACCACTAACAAATGCGTATCAGATCCTCTGATGTTCGCTATATCATTGTCAACGCTGATGGACACGTTACATGGATTAATTACTCGTTACGACTATGTCACTTACATTTTTCAGTCTCAGTGTTTCCCTTATATTATCCAACAGTTTTTAGACTTGCTTGATTCACCAGGGGAGACAGCGAGAGATTTCGAATAGAACGTTGTTGCCGGGTATTGCGTCCAAAGTGGCAAGTGTCTGTATACAATCACTTGAACCTATAAATCAAAAGGAAAACTCCCCACCGAATGCTGATAACACACTGCTACAAGGCAAAAAGTGGGGTAACGTTTCATCATTAACAACAAACAGAATTATATTCGCTAACCTAGACCTTTGGTAGTCAATTGAGGATTAATCTCTCTAGAAACGAGATAACTAGTATGTAGAATAATATTTTTCTCCCCCAATCGTACGTAGTCGTCGTCATCCAGCTTACTGAGAATAACATTCAAAGTGCGCTTAATGAGAATATGGGGTCCTGCTAGCCGAAGCTAGGAATCAGGCACCTCAAATTCTCCTTAATTCTGGATTAGTCAGCCCTCGTTATTTTGATTTGGAACATATTTGTGTGGGATGAGAATAAAGCAGAGCTTATTTCTACTGCATGTTTGCCGCACACTTATATCAACTTGGCATCATTTGTTTTAATCCCTGACCTAGTCCTTACCTATCAATCCCCCCTACTGGTTGAGATTGATTCAGTGATAACTGATTCCGGAAATTGGCCGATTAACTTAATTAAATATTAGATTTATGTTGGAATAGGCAGAGTGGCTTCTTTCTCCTATTGGAGTGTTGTTTTGTTCGAAATGACAAGGGAGTTTGTGTACTCAAGAGATTTAGTGAATTATATAGACATGTTCCGTTGGGGGTCAATGAATTTGACAGATGCAAGCCGACAGATATCACAGAGAGAGAGAGATGTAATTGATATGTGTTCAGCATGAATTGCTTGTGATTTTTCCAACTGATTGACAGTAATGACAGTGATATGGTCACGGGATCTACTGGTTGAGTTTCTGAGGTATAAATAATATGGACATTAATTGTAATGAATTGTATGGTTGCTTCGATATATTTATATTTACCTTAAGTATTTGATATTTGTCAGTTATACTTTGACAGCTTTAGAGAATAAATATTAACTTTTTTTAACGAGCAAATAACATACAATAGAGTGCGAAAAACACTTCCTTGAAGCGATGTAACTATGCTGCCTGAAGTACACAATTATAATTCAATAAAATTCAATGTGAGGTTCAACAACTTTTCAACACAAAATATAACTTGACACATAATACTAGAATGGGTGATGCCACGTAGATTGGCAGGACCTAGCTTCTACAACAGCAACTCGTGTTTTGCGTTCTATTTCTCTGCCACGATTGGAAGGGACATACAGTTTTTTGCCGAATCCTTACAGTTTGAGAAACATCTTCGCTCTCTGAGCATTGTCAGTAACTCGCAAGTGGTGGGGTCTTGGAATTTCTTTGTTAAGAACCAGAGAGTCATCACATACGATGACCTTACAAATATAAACAAGGGAAATCAAATCAATTCACACAGTTCACATATTTTAGTCATCAATACGAGCTTTGTTTAACACTTTCTACGATTTTATTGGAATTAATTTGATTTATTTATCATATAATTAGCGCGTTCTAGTGAACAATGCATATCTCGTCATTGTTATTTTTATTTAGATTATCAGTCCAAATTCTCCAAAGATAGATATTAAATAAAATCTTATGATGTTACACGATGCAACAGAAGAGAACATGGCACTAAGCATAAATGTTTTGACACGCAAAATTTAAATTGGAATCCTATCCTTTAATCCACAGTCGTACTCCTGTGTGAAATTGTGTGCAATGATCTATTTTCTAATGAACCAGCAAACTTTACAGCGTGCCCTATTTTGAATCTCTTACTTATAAATTGAATCACAAAGTATTTTTTGTTCCATCCTCCATCGGCATCCGAAGCGATGAAAGAGGAGAAAGTGAGTACTTAAACAAAGGATATTCTGAAACTTTTCATCTTAAGCTTCGCGCTTTTGGAATGCACGAAATGTTTTCACCCAGAAGGTGAAATCATAAATTATAAAAATCTTATTTCACTTCGTGTGCATCAGGATGCACACATAAATGTTTACGGGCGTCCTTCAGTGCTGCAGCGCACGCGAGATTCTCCATTCATTGCTTGAAATTAATTACCTTTAATTTTCCCTTTGAAGGGCTTGCAATGCACCACTATACACGCATATGAACGATTCATTATTTTGTTTGCAGATACTTTTCCAATCTTTTGTAGTGAACTATAATCAGACATCGTATAATTTTTTATTACAAAAAAAAAAAACAACGGATGTAATATTTTTTCAGGAATCCAGCAAAAGCTCCGTTTACAACGAAAGGGTTGGCAAGCATTTCATTGCAAAAATGATGTGGCGGGGGAATAAAGAGAAAGAATTTTCAAAATTTGCTACGAGAAGTTATTTGATGCAAGAGAAAATACAACTATTGCGCGGTTTTCATTATTCGTCTGCACTCCTTCGTCTTCTGAAGTAAAGCAAAAAAAAAAAACAGATTTGAGACGGAGAAAAAAATGCAATTCCTTCACTTTGCATCTATTTGCATCTTTTATTATGACGGCGGAATTTTTTCTTTGTGAAAGCTTTCGCCCTACGTTCCGTATTTGCCCGGCACAGTTTTTTCCACCCAAATCACATTCCCATCACTGGTTGTTGCTTAAAGAGCTGAATGGTAGGGTGGGATGCTGATTTTATTTCAACTTCTTTAAACATATCCTCCAGGCGGTGTCAACTGATTCCGATTGCATTCAATTGAATGGTATTAGGGGAAATGTCCTGATTTTGTACAATTCCAATTTGCTGAGTAACAATTATCATGGCCATGCTAGAAGAGGGATTATACCTGCACCCTGTGTGGCCGACAACCTATGGACTTTGTTTCGAATTTCGATGTATTATATTTCCACTTTAACTACAATCGGAATCCTGGGTGAAATACAAATCATTCGTTTTTAGGAAAAACAGGCGGCTTTTGTGAGAGCACAAATGCGTTGTTGAAACGTTGATGACACCAACATGAGGATTCAAGCGCAGAGTTTCCAACACACTTTGATAAAATTAAATTTACATCGACATTAGTGTAGTTTCAAATTACTAAATAGATGCAGGTGGTCGGGTGAAAAAAGGCTTTAGAAAGATGTACATTGGTGACATATCCGATTTAAAGGATTTTGTTCTATCTACATTAAACTTGTGGTAAATATTCAGGAAGTGGGACAGGTTGAACTAGTTTGGTCGTAAAATAATGTTGGGAAATCAAAAACGCCAACATTTCGAAAACGTCCTACGCCTTAAAGTTACCGTCACCCAATTACCCGATCTCCACTTCTCACTATTCTAAGCTACCTATATTTAGGTACATTCATCATTTCATTAGCATATTTTTTTATAAATTTCTAAGTGGTTTAGCTTTTAAAAATGTCTGTACAAAACCAAAACAAACTTATTTGCAAAAAAGTTCGCGAGTAGTTATTGTGAATATTTCAGGAATTTATAAATTCTTTGGCAACTTTTCCTTGAAAACTGTTTAAAAATTAAATCCTCTGGTCTGGCTTACATTTTCATTTAGGGTTTAGTGGAAAATTTCATAAACGCTTTGGTTAAATCGATTTAAAGTTGTTCCTTTTGAGATTGCAATCAAGGCATTAAATAAACGTAAGGATCTAAATAAGTAGAAACCATTGGGTTGACGATAATCTGGTATAAATACACTTTGATGGACGTACTTGCTCAGGGGTTGATGACATTCGCGATAATGCGTGTCCCATTACTCTCATATGTATGCACTTAGGCTTCCGTGCATTCGAGCATACTCATTTCGAGTACGCTCTTTGTCATAGTATATGGGTCTACGAAAAAAGCGTATCAAAATGAATTAGTGCCAAGTCTCCGGGATGTCAATTGTTTAAACTTGTTTTGTCAGGCACAACATTTTTTTCGCTGAAATCGCCAACTTCGTTTTGACCATATGTATCTTGGCAAACGAATGAGGATTTATTGCTGACAAAATTTAGTCGAAACTAGCTCATAACGGGGATGTTGGTGACAGGGGTATTGCCAGCATCTAAAAAAAACAGTAGCTCATTTCACAGTTGCCATGATCAGTAAATAAGCAATTTAAATTAGGGAGTTCAGTAAATGGTACTCTAAACCGGTGATGTCGCTGCGTAACATTAAGAATATTTTTTATGTTTCTTCTGATAATGTGTTGACTTGGTATATGTTCTCCCTGGCCAATCTTAAAAATGTTGCTAAAGCTTTATTAAGCCCAACTTGCTTGTGCAACACGAATAAGTCATACCATCTCGTCTAGAAATCTAGAACGCTCATAATACGATTAATAATAATATGGGTAACACTGCTGTACAAAATTTCTTCAACATTTCGTTATGAGTACTATTTTTCGCTCAAGAGTGAAGCCTACAGAAAAGTTTTCATCCTACCAAGAATTGTAGGTTTATGAGCGCAGCACCAACCTAATTACTAACCGCTATAACGAATTCCATCGCAATCGAAAATGGAAAAATTAATCACAGAATTTATTCGCAATACAATCATATCGAAAAACCTGTCTCAAACTTCGTGATGGTTGCTATTATACGAGTGAGTTCAAGTTTGTATGTTTTTCTATGACAAGTGCGTCGGAGTTCATAGTTCTGTTTGTGATAATTTTTTTTTCGAAATTCGTATCGTAACTTCGAATTGTACGGATGGAGTCTGTGAACGGCTGATTACTTCACTCTCACTTAACTTTCGCACTTCAAACAATAGACACCTGTGTGAAATTTATTTTAAAAATGGTCTTCTCTAATGGTCTCTTCGTTTCTGCTGACCGTACGGACCAGGTGGACCTGGGCCTAAATGGGTCTTCCAACATACCACCGGAGGTAGGGTTTTCTGTAACTACCTTGTTCCTAGGTGCCGCAACTTTCAGGGTCAGAACAGTGGTGTCGCTACATGACCTATTCATCTGAGACCATCAGCAGATAAGAGCCCAATGATAATAGGAAAGACTTTTCACGCTTTTGGTTAGTGTCCACTTTTCTGCGCCATAGATCAAGACGAAGCGTAGGAGTCGGACTGGGATTGTGAAGGATATCTTGGCTTTAGTCCTCAATTGGCTGCCATGTCCAAAGTCAGCTATTAGACAATGGTGCCAATATTCGCATTAACGCCGGAGTCTGGGTAGACAAAAAGGACCTTGTTTATTAATAAAAATCTTAATATATATACATGTGTAGTAATCCGTGACGAAACGTCGCGTAATTTCTACTTTCTACATTGTTTTTGAAGTAAATCAATTTTGTGTAAGCAAATTTGTTTATAAAATAATAATTTAATAATCCAATTTTATTTTCTTATTTTTTTCAGCACTTCCTTCCTTGAAAGAAAGCACACTATGCACGGATAAGGCCCTCCTTCAAGAAATTGTCAATTTTAGTAATTTTCGCATCTAAAGCATTTCCCCTCAAAAATTACAACTGGTCAGTGACCAGTTCTCTGTGGTGCTAAAATGCATCCCCATCGCAATACGAAATGTAAATGAATCGTATTAAATAATTATTATTAATGCTATTGTCGTTATATCAATGCAGTGAAGTGCAAAACAAGAGCAGTCGTAGTGCTCGGTGAAATTGTCTAGCGCAAAAATTCAAGCACATCACCTCAACCACACTCAGCCGTCGGTCATTCGGTTCAACTGTGCATATGTGTAATCCGCGTGTTAATAAAAATAAACGTATTCCTTAAAGGTATCTCAATTCGTTAGTATACGCAATGGCGTTCGCGAAATTCCTTAATAATCACCCTCCGACGGTTTTTACTCGCTATACATTTGCTCTTGTGTTCATAATACTAATTCAGTTGCAATATGCTGTACATTGCGCATATGTTAATATAACTGTGGACTCGCAGGGAAAGGTAAAGGAACCGGATCAACATCATGTCAAGAATCAACATCTATCGACGCATCCACATAGAAATCGCCATCATTCGCACCAAGAACATATCGAACACCGTGAAGCTGTGAGCGGGGAACCAGCCCTGGAAGAGTATCACGCGAAGTACAGAGAAAAGCTGGAACAGCAGCGCTATCGTCACAGTCATATGCGGCATAGTCCTGAAGAAATTGAAATGGCTTTGCGAACGGCTGTGAATCACCCTTATCGTAGTAAGTTCACCATTGATGAACTGCTCCACATGAAGTTTCCACAGAAGACATCCAACGATGTGGATATGGATCCGTGCAAGACAGGTAAATGTTCTTCTCTTCCCCACACGATTGAATGTGGTTGCTTGAATTGATTGTTCGTGTGAAATTATGCGAGATCTTTTAATGAAATATCTTTACATTAAACATTAACAAGGAAATGTAGTTTCATGTAGGGATTGGGATTGACGGTGAAGTTTGCTTTCACTA
The DNA here is from genome assembly GCA_916610145.1 of Eristalis arbustorum. Lineage (NCBI taxonomy): Eukaryota > Metazoa > Arthropoda > Insecta > Diptera > Syrphidae > Eristalis > Eristalis arbustorum. Next base: position 16,913,377 of record OU744316.1, on the reverse strand, counting down.
TTTATATCGCATTGGCATTGTTTACAACATTAAAAGCACCCTGTATCAAGTGAATCGATCAATATGAGTTGAGTCCCTCTGTTATTTCCTTAATTACTTACGTACTCTCCCCGCCAAATCGCTCCATTACACCCGTACGTATTCATTCAGTCGATGTCTGCCAGCCTTTCATAATTTAACGAGGAGATACCTAAACACAAGTTCTCATTCATAAATTGCAAACCACTTATCAAATGTATCCGACTTTGGAGTGTTAAACGCAAACAGATACAAAGCGAGTTCTCTCTGCACTCGAGAGCCTCTTGTAGGGAATCCACTGAATACTCTGTTTAACACTTAACAGAAACATCTTAATTCCTCAGTGAGGTCTCCTTTGTATACTATATATGCGCAGCGTACGCATTGTTGTGCATTGAAAACAGAGCCCCCTTAAGAAGTTGTTAATTCATCGTCTTCATCGTCATGGTCGTCGTTGACGGCGTCAGGAATAAGATGACTCCTTATGTCCAAGAATATCGCTGATGATGCCCACTTGAGGCGGTTACACAATATTCATTTCGCGGCGGAGACTTCTTTGGCAAGCATTATTCCACGTTCATCCCAAAGGAGAAGCGGATGCTTTTGTCGAAGCTCCCTAAGTGGGCACACTTGGCGCTTGCTTGCTTTCTGCTAGCCACTGCAGTCTCTCTTTCATTGTGTTCTTCTTGTTCAGTCGCGCCGTGTGCTACTTATAAATCAACATCATAATGGCACGATGATATTTATGCGTGGATGCGTTCCTTTTTTTTCTCGTTTATTCTTTGAATGCATCACACTTGTGCAAGACTGCGGTCTGGTGATGCATACAATTTTCAACGGGGGTCTAAGTCTGATGTCGCGTGTTGTGACGTTGTTGTTTGTGGCAGAAATGATTAAGGACTGTGCTTGTTTCATTGCTTCTGAAGGTGGAAGTCTCTTCCTGCAGCACAACACCGGGAAGATGTAATTAATTTTGATGAGTCGCTTAGTCAAAACATTGGTCGGATACTAATTAATTTGATATCTCAATTAAGGGTTTATAAGCCGTGTAACGTTTCCACGTGTGATTTAATTGCCAATTTACAAATTCATGACATGTACATATATTTAGGAGTATAATGAATATCTACCTTGCTGATACCAAGTTATCAGGTTCAATCTTTTTAAAGGAAAAAGAATTAAAGCTCTTTAAATAAATATACCAGCGTATCACTCTGGATGAAGCAGTTAGTTGAGTGCCTGTCCTTGGCTTCGAATCACAATGAAAGCGAAAATAATATGCTTATACGATTTTCAAATTAACTGCAGTATCGCTGAAGTTGTCCGTCACTGGTGGTAGGCTGACTATAGGTATCACAACGGACGAATGATGGCCTGACTAGCGAAAAAAATTTGATTCAGTGCAGAATATCAAAATTTGACTTCATTCATTGTTGGCTGCCAAGCCCGCGCAATTTTTTAGAGATGGGGTCTATAAATTGCCAGAAAAATGGGAAAAAAATTCATAACTTCATATGGGCAATACTTTGAACAATACTATTTCACATGTTTTTCTTATATAAACGTTCAAAAAACCGCACGTCATAGACCCAATACAAATACATTCTTTTAAACAGCCGTCAGAGACTAAAGTCGGCATAAAACGAATGATTTGATTCCTATCAAGGGAGCAGCTTTCGAGAAAAATTAGTATTATTTTAGGACATTTCATAGGACGCAGAATTCTTTCCATCTTTCCATGCGGAGTTTTATAAAATCCTTTAAATGTAGCGCCACCTACAATATGAATTAAAAAATGATCCGAATCTTTATCAGAATAAAATACCAAGGAGTACACTTCTGCTTTTATTCTAACGCCACTTTCCGTACTCTGTTTAGCCCATCTAAGTTCCCTGTCGCTCCTCGGGGGGTACCCATCAGACTGCCTCTTATGTCATAGGATAAAGTTAGTCCGATTTAAATTTTGAAACTCTGTCTAAATTCATGCCTTCGAAAGCAGGGAAGATCTGCATGATTTGATCGACGAAGAGGAAGAATAAGCAATCCGTAGTGCACGGCTGAGAGCACAGAATGCTTCGAAGGTATTTTGCTACAGAAGATTCCCAGCAACACAGCGTCATGATTCGGATCTAAATATGATTTTAAGGTCTATTCGATCAAAACCTACACCGACTTTCTAGCCCAGCGTTTCACGATGGGTGTCCTAAGTCTTCGATGTTCATGGGTTCTTTACTTCCCGGCATCAAGATCAAGTTTTCTTGCGTCGTAATTCATAAAGTGGTAAAAGGTTCAGTGCTCCTTTTTCTCTCCGGTATTTATAGCCCAGGCCTTCAACATGGCACAAGTATCCAGTACAGTCGATGGATACTTGGCGCCCGACATACATACACAGCTTCTAGCACTCATATTTCTTGATTTTGTCTTTTTCTTCATTCCCCGGTTACGGAGATGGAATCATGTATTCGTTGGCGAATTCTTCTAAGAATCAGCTCTGTCGTGTTTGTATATCATCAGGCCTTCGGCTTCATACAGCAGAGCTGTCAGAGTTACGGTCTTAAGGGTAATGATTTCGGTCTTCCAAGTGATAAGGAGAAGTTTCTGGGTCCGGGCAAACCCTAGGCATCAGAAAAAGAAGAAGTGAGCAGTTTATTAATTTGCACAAGCGTACTTTTTGATCAACCAGCGATGTTACACTTCAAATACAGACTGTACGTAACTACCCTGTCTTCAAAACATGATTTATCATTTGCAGTCGAACCCGCCTAAATGAAATGCCGAAAAACCGGAATATTAATTTCAAATAACCTGGTTTTGCATCTAAGCGGACTTCGGATAATTGAAAAAAAAATGTTCACTTAGACGAATTATTTAGTGGAACCAAACATTTGCCCACCCTTCGCTTAGCTCCAGTACCTACGCGTTTTATGGATAATCTCTGATTCCGTGTAGCAACATTACGAATGGAGTTTTTTTGTTGACATATTCTTTTTAGCGTTGGTGCACTGCAATAAAATGCGCAGAAATGGTTTAAAGCGTCTCTCTCATCATCAAGCTAACCGCTGTAATTTTTGATAATTTTTCTGTAATTTCATTTTTTAGATAGCAAATAATAGCAAATAAAAATCGTTTGAATGTCAAAACAATGAGGAAATGTGTTGTCAGAATTGATATTTGTCACTTTGAGAGGTGAACTTCAATTCAGAACGTGTAACGGGGTTTTCTATTAAACGAGTTTCAAATAAGCGGTTTGGATTGTATCAAATATAAATATCAAAGCTGAATTGCTATACGCATTTTACTAACAAAAATGTAGTCGGAGAGGCGGTTAAAAACAAAAAATCCCTAACTTAAACTTATAAACGGCGTGGTAGCAAAGTCTTCGTGCTGCTCGGTTAGAGTCAGCTTCTTTAAATTTCCTTAACCTAACCTATATGAAGAATAGTATTCACTTTGGTGTCAGCTCCATTTACCATCCGTAAATGGCGTTCTTGACAATGTATTTGTGTTACGTGATATCTCTGCAGGGACATTTTACAGATATTACTTAACATTCGGAGAACGTTTTAAAATCACAGATTACTTTCATTCAAGCACACGAATATGCACTCGTGTGCACCGGTGACACATTTATGATATACGCACGTATGTATTTTTAAAGACTGCTCTGGAAATGCATTTGAGTGTAAGTGACATTTCACCACTCAGACCATATTTGTTCTCTTTTATTGCGACACATGTTGTTCGAATATTTGATGAGAGTGGAATGGATACTTGCGCTTGTGGGAGATGCACTCTTCTCCCTTACGGAAGAATGAAAACAAATGAACTGTATGATGCTTGCACAAGAGACTTCCTGAAATTCTAAAAATTCTACAGATTTTCAGTTTTTGTATATTAAAGGACACAAATCGCATACTGTTCGACTGCATGGTAAGGATTCCACGAAATGTACTGAACATTGTTGTGTTTAATATTTTGAATATATTTTAAGCTACCAGCTTTTTGGGATTTGTTTGAGCGCAATTCAGAAGAATTGTATTAAATCTATAAATTCACCTAAACAATATTTTCTATTAACAAACGGCTGTGGTATCTTTGTTATCGCAGATATAGCTGGCTGAAATGTATTTCACTCAGCAACACGAATACACATAGAAAACTCTTCTTCATTACTCTCCACATATTATACAAGAGTCACGTTTGTAATAAACTCCTTTTGCAGGGATGCACTACCAACATCCCCATGCAATGGCTTTTCATTTACTTCGCTTACTGCGTATCAAAAGTGCAAGTGCGTATTTTCCCTTGAATTTGTCGCAATGAAATTCACCGAATTCGATTGGATCCATATCTCTCTCCGAAACTCTACATCAATTCCATTCAATCAGGACTCTCATAGTCCGTAACTGTTCATGCCAGTTTGACAAACGTTTCATCATAAAGTACAATTTTTCCTTTACACCTGAGTGGAATTCCATATCGATTTCAATTTACTCACTTTCCATCACTCCCCGATCAATTGTCCACCCACAGAGATAGACAATCGTTGGGTTATCATGAAGATTTTATTTGATTTCGCAGATACCGTTTGTGGCTGCAGGGAATTCTTGCTTCTTCCATCGCACACACTTACGAAAATCTAATTTGTTCGCCTCAGCCAAGTCTGGTGTATGGAAAAAATTGAATGACAGCCAGAATGTCCAAACTTAGTTTGTCCATGTGGGCGACAAAAAGTTCACTCTACGGCAGACATCCTGACGCGCACTGACCTCGCTCTCGCCGTCAGGGTTAGTTGATACCTGCAAAGCATAAATTTATACAGAAGCACTATTTTCTGGTCTTGAGCCAAATTGACCGAACAAAGCCAATAATTCAGGGGATTATGTAAAAGAAATCGAACATTCCCAACATTAACATACCACTCGACATATTGCCTGCACCTAGCACATACCACGTCGATCCCCACACTCCCGGCAGACAAAAACTCCCAGCACAAGGATGTGGTTAATATTTGCACCAACTCTGATGGCTTTTGGAGCGCAAAACCACCAAATGTCTATTTATCCTGCTGTCATTTCGGCCATTCCCGCCCCATTAGGCACCCGGCCGTGTGCCGTTGGATGCTCTCCTCGATGGCACACACTTTAGCGCGTTCCGCGTAATTTATTGCGTTCTTTGCTTTGGTGTGGAATTTTGAAAATTTTATTTAATTTAGCCTCGAAGCTGCACAACCCCATGTCGCCGGACGAGTGGAAACCTATTTTTGTCTCCTGCCACGGGCCAGCAGCGGTGCTCCCGCTTATTGGACATTATAAATGCATTTTATTTGGCCACAAATGTTGTGTAGCGCTGAATTGTGCTGAATAAAATGCTCTGCTAACTTTAATTTGCATATAAATTATGTGCTCTTGTGGTCGGGGAGTTATTGCATTTGTGGTTGGTAGCGTGTGCCACCGCACGATGGTTGGGAAGTGTCAACGCATATTTCGTACTCGACGACATGATGGATCTACTTTTGTGGTTAGTTTTTGAAATATTATTGTAATTTACTCTTGAATTGCTAAGCGATGATTCTAGATGACACGAATTGGAGAACGGTCGGTGGATCTTCTTTTCTCTGACATGGGTGGAGTATCCTTCTGTTGATGGATGAGATTGCCGGAATGGATGCGTTTGGAGAATGCAGTATTTTTCCATAGTTTTTTCTACTCCGTGCATGTTTGTTGTCGGGCGGTTGGCAGTATGAAGCTATGTTTTTGACAGGATTGCTGAGAATTGCCGAGTGGGGGAAAAGAAAAGAAATGAGATTCTAAGTGCATGAGTGTATCTCTTGCTTGGTTAGTGTTGGCGTCCTTGACTCTGAAGTGAACATAAATCAAATTTTGACACCGAATATTTCATTTAGTACAAAGCCATTGTTTTACTGTGATACCGGCTTTCTTTTTTCTTGATGAAATATGAAATATGACGTTTGCCTACTGCAGGTCGTGGCAAGTGTACAATATTTATGTCTATTTTCCTTCATCGTCTCCGCAAAGTCAGTACTCACTTTAGGGAGTTCACGAGTATCCACTTCCTGTGTGTAATGTTGGGTCTTTGAAGAAATCTTACCCACTAACAAGCCACTGGCAAAAGTTCAAGATGAAATATCTGCAAAGCAGCCACACAATGGAGTTAATGCTAAGTCCTCGTTCCTCTTTTTTTGCCACCACAAAGATAAGCCAACTCCGAACCAAACTAATAAAAGAACTTTCGGATATATTCAAACGATGGATGGAGGATCCTAATCCCAGACACATGTATCATCGTTCAAGAAATCAGGAACTCAAGAACTATTTAAAGAAAATCTTGAATACTCCCTTCTGTCCTTCATCCGTTTTAGTTTGAAAACTTTCAACAACTTTATTGTTTCTGTTGAACAGGAATCAGGACCATCTCAAGACGACAAGTAAAAAAAAAGGAAAACTTTTGTTTAAACTTTCGAAATTAAACTGTTGATCTCCTTCGTTCTGTTCGTATGTGGTGTGGCTTCAGCCACTTGTTGGTTCTTTTACATCCCTTCACACACAATTTGTCATTTGAGCACACACATAAAGTGCTTCTCTACCCAAAGTTCAGCCATTTCAAATGGAGACATACCCTCTTGGGGCAATCAATTTAACATAACTAAACAGCCTAAATCAACCCTTAGTGACTGCTCCCTTTACCATTTGGTCGTCAATCAAATCAGAAGTTCTCGGTAGGGGACCCCACCCACTTGTCGATCTGTTGGAGTTAATTCACCATCAATGGACGGGTGGATGGGTACTCAACGGGTGCGGGCATTCGAGTAAAGTTTCATTTTTCAATAATCAGCCTACTTGGAAGGTAGGATTACAAGCTGATGATGTTCATACAGGGTTCGTTAAAAAGCGAGACATCTGCAGACGCTCTGTGCACAGTCAAGCGAAAAATGAATGGAAAGTTGACAGTCACATGGTAATGCGACGTAGGTTGTGGTCCAATGTCCTGAGATGTTTATTGACGAGCCCGCTTAACGGTCTACTGAACTGTAGACACTGTGGATATAGCGCAGTCACTGTAGACACAGCCAGAGGCATGACGTGGCTGGAAAGAATGAACACTTCATGCTTGACGAGATTGTAAGAGGAGGAGGAAAACAATACACCCACGCGATAACAGTATAAAATATAATACTATTATGACAACAGTGAATAACCAAAATACAAACAAAAAAAGCGATGACAACAAAGCCGGGCATTCTTCTTCATGCAGTTGCCCTCACGCCCCATCCGACTGGTTCTGGTGTGTTCAGTGGCCGGAGAGCATTCTCTTGAAGAATCTAAAGAGTTCTGATGGCTTTGGATGCTTTTTTTGTCTCTCTCCAAGTAATCCGCTTTTATTTTTGTTGTTCGTCTTTTTTCGTCTCTCGTTGTTTTATGAAAACACAAAAGAATGTGCATAGTGTGTCATTTCCTACACTCAAGCAGGGTCAGGACAGAGGAGTGCCTGTATATGCAGACGTCCTCGTCGTACCCCATCCACCCCAAAAACAAAAAAAAAGGACGATACAAATTTGTGTGTGTTCTCTGAAAGCAGTGAGGGGGTATCGCTTGTAAGGCTTGAAGTACGGCTCTCTGACCTATCTCTGGCCTTTTAATATTTTCTCCTCTCGTTGTGCCTTTCATTCTTTTTGGCGATTGTTTCGTTTTAGTTTTTGTTGTATTTAGAGCTTGGTATGTCCAATGGAGGGTGTCGTTAACGTTAACTCGTTTAGTTGACCCCGGACGTTCGATTAGTGGAAGAGGGATAATTTCTTCGAAATGACTTTGTCTCTCAGTGAATCTATCAATTCATATGGATATGCTTCCAAAGCCCAGGTGTATGTATAATGGTAGTTGCTTCCATTCTAAGCCTCTTAAATTAATTGCTTTTTCTACCCAAAAATGAAAGTAAGGATTCGCTAAGAAGGTTAAGAGTTAATTTACGAAATATTTGAATCTGTTCTGGGAAAGGCGGATAAGAAGTATTGATTTTAACATTTAGATGATTACAATATTCTTGAAAGGATATTGGTTCCGTGCGTCGGATGACCATGTTTAACAAAGGGTCGAATGGGTTGTGATATATATATTTAATAAAAGAAAGTTAGACTCTTTGGAAGATGTTTGTCAAATCTTAAGCCACGGTCGCTCATTTTGGGGTACCGGAAGGTAAATTAAATAAATACCACCAAGAAAAGTATTTTAATATCCATGAAATTGACAGGTCGCCTGTAGCGTCGATGGTTGAATATAACATGCGCATGTTATTGCAGCATGTCCATTTTGCACTCACTTCTCGCAGTGCATTAGGCTGTAAAGCCCCGGCGTGAGCCTATTCACGATGAATTGCCAGATCAAGCTCAAAACAACAGAGATCTGAGATTCCAAGTAAGTTGCTTACTAGAAAGTAATGCGCTAGAGTCCAAGGTGGGCCTGGTCCTCATCCGAAATTCAGTTTCCAGTTTCTCACACCAAGCCGACTGAGGGCCCCCCTCGACCTATGTGCTCCACCTTGTGCGTGGACGTTCTCTGTTGCCTTTTGCCACAAGCTCAGAGTCGAAGATTGTTCACAGGTTCTTTACACTTCACTCGCTTAGTTATTTGATACAATGCGTCTGGCTTTACCTTTGTCGCTGAACAGCTTATAGAGTTTATAAAACACACAGTACAAACGATTGCTCAGGGAACTTTTTGTCTCGATGAGACCAACAAAGCCAACTTGATGCTGCTTCAAAGCTTCTTCAGCCTAAAGAAACGAAGGCTATTTTTTGTATCGGTACCGATGCTGTTCATACTTTTTACTGCGGAGTTAGACATCGACGTTGTATGTCATTCCTTGAGGACGTCATATAGCCCCATTCACCCCACACCCATTTTAGCCTTTGATTCTCAATGTAACCAAAGCAAACTTTTCAATTCGCTGTGTTCTGTCAACACCGTTAATGTCATCCGCATATCCTAACTGTTGTACAGACACTAAGTCCATAACCACAAATGCACGCCTTGTCACATCACTCAGCCGCAAAATAAAAACAGGACAGGATTTCTGAAAATGAAAACACTAAACAAACCAATCCTTACCGTCAAATGTTGTCATTAATAGGCTATTCGCGTCAAGAACCAAACATCGCCAGCGATCAGATTGAATTATATACGAACGTATATTTGTACATATCTCAAAACCGCATTCAGTGAATTCCAATTGGATTCAATGAGCTTTCATCTTTAGCGTGTGGCCATTCTCTGCAGGCACCCGCCACTTCGGAATACCAGCCCTCAGTTGTGTGCCGACGGTTGCCGCTGCCGCGTGTATTGAAATTCAATTTTCACGCTTGATAAAGGGGCATTCATCACAGCCGATTGAATAAAGCGCCATTACCCACTTGGCGGCGGGTCTGGAACTAGAGCTGTGGGTGCCTGTGCCGGTTGGCACTGCTCGGTGTTCTCTTTCATTTTCATGTTAATTCGATAATTTCCAGTTCGATAAATAAAACACAAACCATGATACCGTTTCATTTCCAAGTGCGGCTACGATGTTCAATTATTTGTGCTTCGTCTCACTGACTTTACCACAGTGCCATATATTGCAACACAAAAACGGAAAAGTGCGATTACGCCAACACTTGTGAACCTCACACTAGTTTCTACTTTCGTGCGACGTCCTTGAAAAGATAGACGGGAGGACGTTTAAAGTGATCTGAGTGAAGCTTTAAGAGGCCACAAGTGATGTCCTGCCTCGAGAAGGAGACCCACTCCACACCCTTTGACAGTTAAAGTTGTGCAACTTCCTGTATCATCAACTGATGACATGAATTTTATGGGTTCCTGCTTCGGCTGGAACGAAGCTGCTGCTTTGATTGTCTGCTGCTCCGGATTCGGGGCACAGCTTGCTCCGGGGCTAATTAATCACATTTGTTTATTTTTCTGCTTCATTTAAACCGTAGCTTGTAAAGTACGTAATACGTATTATGCTTTCGGGTTGGTCCATGTGAAAGGGATACGCTATCCGGGCGTCAGTGGCGTTGGGCTTCGGGACTTTTGAATGAATTTCGAAATGTGAATCAAGCACATACATAAGACTGGGGTATTTCAAATTAAAATGTAAAATCTCAACGAGCAGATTGTTTGGGTCACGCTTTATATGTGCTTGGGTCGGTGGGAACTGAAAGCAAAAAATAGTACCGAAAGTCAGAGTGCTCACAGCCTTTCCGGCTGTGCTTGGAACAAATGGCCGGTTGGGGACGCTTCTGGATTTTATGCGCTCTGTCTGAAATGAAATTTAGTATTCATTGGAGTGTCAATTAAAACCTGAAGAGTATTTGGCTTGTTTTTGTTTAATTTTTGGGGATATAAATTGGAAGGTTGGCTTATCCTTTTTTTTTGGGTCATGGTTAAACTGATGATGGGTTGGAATTGAACGAGTGCGTGCTGAGAATAGACCATTAGGCATTGGCTGATGGTGACTGGAGGTTTGCAGTGAAATTTAAAGTAGGGTTATTTCATATTTTGATGATTTGACTTATCTGGGATTATGCCGCACTGAGTAAGACAATGAATGTTGGATGGTAGATAAATGAGCCGGCAGGATAAATGGTTATTTTTTGGAGTACCTAAACCCTCGTCTTGATAACGATTGCAGGCAGGCAGGCAAATGTATTAGAGGGAAGCACAACATTAAATTTGAACGAACGGAGATGTACATTTCGACACCCTCAGATTGAAGATAGATAGAAGCCAAAGCAAGTGGACCCGATTTCATGTCTGATAAATGGAATCTCAGTACGGTGCGGTTATAGAGGGATCAGTCTCCCAAATACTGCATTTAGGATCTCTCTGTCGTCACAAGGTTGGAACTACTTCTCAACAATGTGAATTCTAGCTGCAGGCCAGGTTTTTTTTTTCCAGATTTGAAACACAGACTGATACCCCCTAACTTTTTGTTGACTTTAATAACTGCAATGATCCACTTAGTAACTCTTTATGTAGACTATGTCTTTAAAACTTGCTTTTCCATCAAGTAAGGTAACGAACTCATTGGACACCTAGACATCTGGTGTTGAAAAGGTATTCTGCATCGCAAGGCCTTCTCCATTGTGTTGTCTCACAGACTCGAAGTCGAGGACCGGCCGGAACCCAGTTATACCTCTATAGCTCTTTAGACGCTTGGCTGGACTCATGTTACTTTTGCGTAGTAGGATCTTCTTCATGGAGTGGAACGTAAGCAATTGACGTGCGTTCGTCTTTACACCCCAGTTTAAGTCTTCCGCTCTTTCTCGGAGCAGGATGCTCAGATTCGAGAACTACTTTAGCTGAAGCAGTGGTATTGTTTCGCTAGATGGGTTTTTTTTTGTTATGTGCTTGTTTTTGTCCACATTTCTTTCAGAACAATGTCGAATGATTACCTAGAATGCATTTAAAATTGGCTACGAATTGACATCCAGTTTTTGGTTCCATTCAACAGGATGAGCAGACTAAGATTCTTGTAACACTAGATTTTTGTCTGCCGCGTCAAGGCAAACCGAAATGACAACTATTGACAAGAAAAGCTATGCGTCGAATTACGTTTATCGTGTTTCTTCGCGATTGAGACCACCCTTCTGCTCAAGCCACACTTCTTGCTCCGTCTACTCAAGCCATGCCTTAAGATCCGGAAAACACTTTAAAGGGTGTAATTTAAGTAAGATGCGTAAATCTCTACTTCTCTTTAGATGTAATTAAATTACATAAAATATCACCAGGCTCACATAAATGCTCCACACTCCCACCGCCGCGTACACATTCAAAGACGACGACTACATATTTCCTTGACGAGTTCCTATCGATGTCACATCTAACTGACTGTAGGAATCCTTTAAAGTATTCGTTCGTCGTATTCATTGAAGGCTGTTCCAGGCCTGATATATGATGATTCCCATCTGGGGTGACACATACGGATTACCTTCCTTACCACCTACTCAAGAGAAAGTTTTAGTTCTGAAATAAAAGACTCACTTCACAAGATGACAATGAGTCGGTTGGAAATTTCCTTTTGTCACTTACACCATACGTGATGTCATTCTTCTGGGATTGACAGATGAGGAAATCAAATTCATCCGATGTCCCAGATTCACCCGCCAGAGATGTTGTTAATAAGCTTCAACACGAAAGGGTTACCCTCCATCCGTGGGTAATCGGGTGTAATCCGGTTGGTTATCTGGGATGTTTTATCTGAAAGAGGGAGTTTTTTTTTTCATTTTTTTCCTCTTTTTTTTCAGAGGCTTCGCAATAATGAGAGGAATTCGGTGAAAAAATGTGTTGATGGTACGGCATTAGAGTTTAGGGGCTTGCGGAGAATGCATAAAAATCAATGGGGCAACGAGAATGGCTTTGGATAGACGTAAGGCCATAAGCCCGATTATGTTTTGATACTTGATGAGTGACAACGTCTTCCAGCTCCAACGATCCGGAACTATAAAATCAAACGTGTCTGAGGAAAGGCTGTGTTCGCTGAGTGGAGTGTTTGTGATTAAGCTTAAAAGGTTTTCCCCGTAAATCATGTATTTACGTCAACCTAAAAAAATATAAATGATATCCTTTAACGACCACTGGTTGTTTTACCGATTTACTGGTGAGCGTGAGCATTTTAAGGGAGGTGTAGAAAAAGCTTACAACGTGATAAATTTGGCAGATATTCATATGATGAGGTGAACTTTCCGGAGGGCAATGTAAATATTCTTACAATCGTCGAATAGACATGAGCGATTGATATAAAATATCCTCTTCACTCACTTGAACATCCTTTCACTTGTGGGAGTCGAGATGTTAAGACTTAATTTGTATTTTTTCCTTGCATTTGTTTTATGCCACATACTCACTTATCTTCATCTAAACCCATTCATTATGGATTCAACTTAACTCGTGATCCTTGTCGATGAGTGAGTGAACTCTGGGTGACAAGCTGTGCTACTAGTCAGGGGGCGTTCAGTAGACGGCTTATGGAACAAAAGCAAATATCTATACACTGAACCGAAGCACATAATTTATTTTAATTGTCATACGTTCTGCGAGCCGACGACATCGGCGGTGACAACGACAACGGATAATGCATCGCCACCGCGACGAGACGAGTAAGGCTGATTCCTAGGTGAACCCTTTATGCGGCATGCTTGTGTGCACACAGACGGCGCAATACAAGCAACCATTCAGCACTGTTTTTCTTTTCCTTTCTTTTTTGTCTTTTGAGTCTCCCCCATTGGATCGGTTCAAGTGGGAAATGTTCACCTTCATATGAATATTCCATGACTGTGTTCCGTCAGTTCGAGTTATGGATTAAAGAGGATTCATTAATGCGCGAGCGAGTGAGACTGTAAGTGTGCATGTGTTTCTCTGCTGAATGTATTTTATTTATCCATAATTCGCCCTCATTATAGTCAAATCCGCTGTGGTCTCTGGCACAGAGTGAAGTGTAGGTATGTGTGGACGTGAATGCAATGTTCGGGCCCCAAAGGGAGTATCCACAGACTTTGCATAAACTTGTTGTGTGGGAAAATGTGCAAAAGAATGATGTTCGGTGGCTGGAATGCAACTGTTGGCAAAAAAGGATTCGCGTTTCTTCCATTCACTCATTCACTCTGACTGAGTATGTTAAACTTTTGATACGAAAGAATCCGCGGCATGTGTATACATACTCACATATCGTACTACCGCGGTAAAGGGAAATACATGTTCGCTTTGGTTTAAGGTGTAACAGGAGTGATCAGTGGAGGTTTAGTAAATTTTAAAGACGCTAAACAGAATACGAACCAAGTTTGCACGTTGGCCACACAAACTAAATGTGTTCAGAAAATGTATCTATTCTTTGTCAGCTTCAAATACAAAACAGATATTATTTTTTATAGAGTATTTTTATTGTTTCTGTTGCATGTTAATTTTAAAACATGCGCTTTCCTTCTTCTTCTTCTTATGGCGCCACAGGCCGGGGTGAATCTGGGCTTTAGCCAATAAGCCTTTCCAGATGGCATGATCCAACTTCGCACGACAAGTTGGTAGCGGTCCTTCTCCGCTTAAGTGAGCCATCGGCCTCGCGGTAGTCCTCTATTGCGTTGTCCCACCGGTTCGGAGTCGGATACTCTTCGGGCTGGAGCAGTGTCGTCCATGCCCTCAACAAGGCCTAGCCACCTTGTATGTTTGATCCGTAGACGCCTGCCTAGATTTATATCGCTGTACAGCCCGTACAGTTCGTGGTTGAATCTTCTTTTCCAGAAACCTTCAACGCCAACAGGACCAAAGATTGAACGCATAACTTTTCTCTCGAAAATAACAAAGCGAGCGTTCATCCGCTCTTGAGATAGTGAAGGCTTCCGCGCCATAGAGCAGAACAGAGACTATCAGGGTCTTATATAATGATAGCTTGGTCCTTCGAGATAGGGCTCTACTACTCAATTGTCTCTTGGGCCCAAAGAAACAGCGGTTGGCAAGCGTTATTCTGCATTTAATCTCGGTACAGATTCTGATCATACTATTAACTTGGGTGCCAAGGTAGATGAAGTCCTTTACCATCCCGAAGTTGTAGCTGCCTATGGTGACAGTTTGACCGAGTCGTCGATATTGTGTGTCCTTTCTTGACAGCATATCCCATTTTTGCCGCCTCCGTTTCAATACCAACGGATTTGTGGGAAATCGTGTCTCTAGTGTTGGCGCGTGAGTTTTGCACGTTGTCATATGCGACCTTAAAGTCGACAAATAGGTGGTGGGTGTCAATCGAGGATCTGCGGTAATGTGAAGATTTGATTGATGGTTGACTTCCCAGTCCTGAAACCGCACTGATGAGGACCCATAAGGTTGTTGGCGACTGGTTTAAGGCGCTCACACAAAACGGCAGAGAAAATCGTGTAGGCGATATTAAGGAGCATTATCCCTCGATAGTTGGCGCAGTTGAAGGAGTCTTCTTTCTTGTTGATCCGGCAAACGATAATAAGATTCCTCTCGTCGGACATTCCTTCCTCCGACCATAGCCAACAGCTCAACTCCAGCTGCCTTAAAGAGATATGCAGACAGTTCGGCTGCACAAGCAGCTTTGTTCGATTTAAGCCTCGATATCGCTATCTTGACTTCGTCTAGATCGGAAACGGAATTCTCTTCTATTGTCGCCCACTGTGTGGAGTGGAACATTCTGCCTAACAGCGGTAATGGTGTCCTCTTCGCCTCTAAACAGACTGCAGAAGTGATCGACTGCGGCTCTAGTACGAGTTGTCCTTCTTCGTTCCGACAGGAGCTCTGTCCTATGTTTGTACCCTTTGGATAGTTGGTCTACCTGTTGGTAGACATTATTTCTGCCGTACCACCTCGACCCCCCATTGCCTCTCATGCTCTTTCTTATTCTTTTTGAGAAGCCGGTGCTCTTCTCTTCTTTTAATTTCGTAGAGTTCACGAACCGCACTCGTCCTTCTATCCATCGTCGTCGTATACGCTACTAGCTTCGCTGAATGTGCTTGCCGGCACCCGTCAAACCATGGGTTTTTTTCGGGGTGGCGTTTTAAAACCCAACACATCACAGACAGCTTCTCTGACGGCGTTTAGACAACGGGCGATACGAGAAGGCTGTATGTCAACTCGACCTGCGGATTTACAGGGATCGTTGCTGGGTTCCCGTGAAATTGACAGCAGTCAACAATTTTGCCCCGGATACACAGGCCCATGCCCTCCTACAGCCCGTGCAGGCCCAGCGCTCATCTTCTAGGCCACACATTCGTGTTGTGCCTGTAGTTTTGTTCGTTCTCTCACAAGTGAAATGCACAGTTTTATACCGAATTCGAAGTGTTTATCAAACAGCAATTCGAACCTAGACACGAAATTTCAAGTGCGTTGGGGGAGTAGAATCACACACCCACTACCTCCCGGCAACCACGATTCAGTTTACTTCCTCGAATTCCACAATAATTTTCCTGCAAAAAATTTACAAGGACCATGCAAACAGCCAAAATCTGTGTTTATTTTCCATCGCAAATTAATAAGTTTTGAGCGACATTTGTTTGAAAGTAAATCACACAATTTTGCAAATTGAAATGAATCAAACGTATGCCCTTAAATAACTTTTCGCCTTGGTGCCAATTCCTGAACCGTTCTAATTGGCAGATTTCTTAGTAGCATCTGTCCTCATAAATATCACCTCATTATTGCTTTAAGAATGAAACGTCATCTGCACGGTGTCAGTCCAGTGTCGCCTTTCAACATTGGCCAAGTTAATAACTCGCAATTAAAAATGTTTCAATGATTTCAAAGGATAGTTGCTATGCCAAACGCATTTGTCCATAATTGCATCTTCATTCCACCCGGTTTTTTGTTCCGTTTGCTCCAGGATATTTCAAAGCGCTTCTATCTGTTTATAGTCCCCATCACAGGCATACATTGTGATCCCGTGGACAAACCAGCTCGACAATTGCATCTTGTAGTAGGGTGCACCGAGCATTCGAACGTATTTCATTGAGGTGCAGCTATTGTCTCTGCTTCTGCCGTTGTCGTGCACTTCACTCTAATAATTCATTTTTTGTTTTGTGTTCTAAATTGGCTAAGAGTTGGCATCGTTAGTGTTTCAGAATTCCCGGTGCGTCAGGCGCACAAGACTCAACCCAGTTAGTTGCGTGACAGGTGGATTAGTACTTGTTTTCGAAAGAAAAAGTGATGAGTATCACTTGAAATGCGAATAATCTCCTCCTCACCAGCCGCTAACAGACAGGAGTGCGGATGAGCGGTAGACAGAGATGTGACGATGGCTGTGTGTGCAATGGAGTGCACCAGACGGCAGTCGCACACGTCTGCTTGGGAAAAGTATAAGAGCACCACTTGGTACACCTGTCTAATTTTATACGAGCGTACCTCCTTTGACAGAATACGGGATTTTATTGTAGATCTAGGATGATGTCAACGTTTTGCTTGTTTTTTTTTTTTTTTTTTTGATTTTGTTCTTTCGTTTCGTCTCGCCTGAATGGAATGTGTTCCAATTTTAAATCTCAATTCATTCAAGCGCCCATTCCCAAATCCTGGAAGTGAAAATACACAAATAGACACAGAATACCTCTTAAAAATGTAGACATAAATACTTTTTACATTGGCGTCTGAAAGACACTCCAATGCTTTTGTCGGGACCCATCGTGGTTAGGATACAAAAACGAATGTGTTGAGTGACTAGATTATTTGCTGCGAATTATATTAGTATGACGTCTCGTATATGTGTGTATGAAACCCGCCTAGCGATGGGAGAAAAATGTATGCCGAAGAAGAAAACATATGAGAATGCCACACCGTACATGGATAGCAATTTGGGGGAGGGTTTAATGTATTCTTACCGTATGATTTCAGTAATTGAATTTCGCGACGAGTCGTTGTCATTATGAACATCCTGGGGATCTTAATAATTCATCAATTGTGAAGAAAGGAAAGAATTTTAATAAAGACATTTCCTTTGTCCTTTTTGAGGGTGGCTAGCTTAATTGATAATTTATAACCGGAAGCCACGAATTTAAGATTTCAATTAAATTGATTGGTTCTTGCCTGCTCAATTTTGTCCAACTACAATGCCTCAATATTGTTTGTTAGTGGATAATAAATTGCCTAAAGACATTTATGGAACTCAATTTGTGCTGTGTAAATATGTAGATATACTTATTTCGCATATTAAAATAGAGCATCTTGTTGAATAAGGAAACACATCTCACTGATAACATGGGAAGTCGTACGGCAGTCTATAAATTGTAAGAGGAAAATTAAGAAAAATTAATGGAATATTGCAATAAGTGCAACAGGTGCGTTACATTGGGACAATTCGGTGATCTTATTAAAATGTACCACCTTTTAACATGAACATATACAACATAATAACAGATTTAGTTTAATTTCGTTTACACATAAAATCCATGCTTGTGCAGACTCCGTTAGCACGTAAGGAAACTAGATGTATCAGAAGATGGTCTCTGCAGATACTGTGAAAAATCGACCACAAGAAAAGATATTGTGAGGCATTGGCCAACAATAGACAAAGATATCTGGGCAAGCCACTTATTATCAGAGGAAAAAGAAGAAATTAAGTCACTAGAACATTCTCGGATTCCTAAATGAAACTGGCTTAGGGAGAATACTTTAACAATAACAAAGCTCTTCCACCTTACAACAGGAGTCCATAACATATCATATGTTAAAGAATGTGAAGAAATGTATGTACATATGTGAGGGAAAAAATTATGGAAGTCTTTTAGAACTCGATCGTTTGCTCAAGTTGACTGAGGTCCATTAAGAGAATTTTCTTCTCATTACTAAATTTTAGAGACTTTGGAGCAATTTCCTAAACTTCACGTGTAATCAGTAAACATTAATAAAATTAAAAAACAGATTAGGGCTAACCATGCATAATAGTCATGAGCAAATGTGAGAGCTAAGAACAAAAACGTTGTTAAAGCTTCGTTCGAGAAACTCAAATATAGTGCTCCTCGTGAAATCGATAGATCTATAACAATATCAACGGATTTGCTCTTACTCTTACAGAACCAGTCTCGAATTTATTTGTCAAACCCGGACCACGAATTGGAGTATAAATGAGTATAAATGCATTCGGAACAAAAACAAAAATTGTATAACCAAGTATAATTAGACAACAACACTCCAAGCAAATGTAATGAGGCAAATAAGACTAATAATGTGCATCTTATGATACGTCCACGTACCTACAAATGTATAAAAACACATCCACTTGGCATACCTGTGCCATTATTGCAATTAAGAAATATGTATCTATCATTTTCAATTTACCTATTCAAGTATCTATTGAACTCAATCACTGACAACAGAGCACCGTCATTCTTTCGAATGCATACTTGCTTCTTTCCAATTCACATACAAGTAGAGTATCTTGACGATAGACGGTATTTCACTCAATATAAACAATAGACACTGTTTACCATTTTTACATGTGCTCTTGTTCCATTGGGGAGGATAGCATCCTCTTAGTTGTCATGGCAGGGCTGAAGATACTCAATAGCTGCTCTTGTCATCGTGGGTGTGTGAATTTATTTTCCAAAGACTGTACAGCTCAATGAATGTCTGAAAAACTGCAGTAGCGCACATGGCTCGTTTGGGTGATAATAAAAATTCAACACATTCGTGTATATGTGTGCCAGTGGGAGGTTGCTTTATACCTCACATTGGAAGCTGGGGGATAATTAGGAAGTCAAAGTGGTCCATTGTGGGGCGAAGATGGAGAGCGAGGTAGAGAGGAAGAGTCAATTGGTTGAACTGTCATCATAAATGAGAACGCATCACTCAATAAGATGGATGGGTTAAGTTTTCACATGGCACAGTGGCCGAATAACAGCTGCGATAGCTCATTAGTGGTAGCGCTGGTATTCATTTCAAGTTTACATCCAATTTTAGAACTTGACTGCAGACGCTATTCTTTGGCTCCCACGACTCAGTGACGATCGATTGGAGGGAAATTAAATTAATTGCAAGCACCACTGTCTAAAACAGGCAAATTAAAAGGAAAGTATATTCCTACTTCTGATGATAGATGTACTGCAATTTGACCGACGAAGCAAATTTGCGCTGATAAGAGAGCTCCAACGCACGATAACCTATCTTGATTATCTCAACACATATTTAATGGACACAAATAGACTTCCTCATGAATGTGTGGAAGCAGCAAACAAGCAATGATTGCAGGTTGCAATTAGTGCGGACACAAAGCCGATTTAATTCATCAGATGTGGAATGTTCATTTGATGGCTTTCTACTTCTCCTCTCAGATATTTCGGTCGAGACGCTAAACTCTTTTCTTAGTGCCACTTCAATCACAAGTCACGTTGGGCGAGACAATGGACTTGAATGCATTTTATTCAGCGACGACTTCGAAGTGACGACATATTGGGGTAACACAAATACATTGTCACTGACCCGTTCACAAAAATACTGGTGCAGCGGTGTTTGTCACCTGCTAACAGAAATACTCTGCAACATTGTAGCTGAATTATTTATAATACTAATGTGATGTTCTGGTGTCAAGGAGTTGGAAAATGTTAAATTAAATCACGGACTCCTGTTTGCTTTTATCCCAGAAATTCATGAAAAAACAACAGTTTACATAATTGGCTTGGGGAATTTTGTACAAATACGAATTCATCTCCCTTTCTCTCACTTTGAAACATGGATTCATTAATTTTTTCGCCATGTCCACTTTGCTCTCACCACTGTCACTTCAAATCTACTATCAAACCTCACAAACACAGGCTGAATAAGTAACGATTGTACACCTACACATCACACTTTCATTCGCCTACCCTAGCAAGTTCGTCTAGTTTCGCCAGCATCTCATTTTACTTCTGCAAATTTATGGATAAATAATTAACCCACTTTCAGGACAGCGGTGTAAGCGCTTATCAACCCAGTGCCACATTCTAAAGTCGTTCCCAACGAAGCCCCACATTTTCTCTTCTGTGAAGGGTGAATATTTAAAATATGGTATTGGCCTAAATAAATTCATTCCGGTGATGACGAGGGAAGCTAATCTTTATTCGTGTTTTTTCCCTTATTATTTTTGTCCACAAAAAAAAAAAAAAATAATAATAAGAAAGTGAATACAAAAAAAAAAAGAAAAGTCACATGCAAATATTTGAATTGGGGTATCATCTGTTGGATATAAGATACTCTCATTCACAACCTTTATATCGAATGTGTGCTGGCTCTTTTTTACATCGTTTGATGAACTGAGTTGTGTTTTGTTTGCGACTATTGTGAAATTTATAGGGTTACCCCGTACCGGGAAAACGTGTCTCTTAGCTCTTCCATTGGATTAACATTTGATTATTAACCGTTGAACCGTACTAGGGGTAGATAAGAATGGAGCGATGCTGAATAAGGTAGCCTATTTCCACGAAAGACTCCTGCTGTAAGCTAAAAAATTCTTACATAAATGGAATGGAGTGGAAGTGTCTGATAACTGTTTTGTAAGGGGATACTGCGAAGGATTTCGAAAAAAAGGGGCAAAGAATCCGAAGGAGCAGATATTGTTTGTTCATACTTTGTACTGAATTTATTTCAGTCATTTTTATGATCGCAACGTTCGACATATAAAACATTTCGTGCCCCGCAGAGGCAAAGATTTAAACTGATAAGTTCAAAATTCCAAGCACAAGATGAATGTACGTATGTAGATATGTGGATACTTTACACATTCTGTGCGACACAGAATTTTTGCAATGTGTGCATATAGACAAATCGATATTTTATCATCTTAAAAAATGAGCAGGAATATTTCGTGCTCATCAGGTAAAACCTCGTTACCACAGGCTAATTATTATCAGCCAAAACACTACCGTAGGCATCTTATACGATGCCATATACCCGGCAAAAATGTCGATGAATTGCCTTGTTTCAATGATAAAATGTGGCAAAATACATTACGTTACTTACCTAGAGCCAGACTTGATTAAGAATATATCGTGACACACTTGGATCAATAATGATGAGTACTTAAAGACCACTTCACTCAGTTTGTTTCTATTACTTTTGCTTCCTATTAACTCAATTCCCAGAAGCAATCGTTAAAATTTGACTGCACTTCTGGCTTTTTTTCGATGACTTCTGACATAAGATTAGACATACTTAAGTCAACTGTGGTAGGTACGACCTGTATGCTAGAGTTCATGTCTGACTTCATGCAAAATTACGAGAAAAGTCTCCTTACGAGCCAGCAAAGCTCCGCAGATCATTTTTCGCAAGTGTTCTTCTATAAATAACCTCTCTGATGATACACATTTGTGCCCGTTTATTAGCAAGATTTCCTGTGATAACTACTGTCTAAACTGGTTATAACAAGCCGATATGTCGTTTTAACCCATATCAAGGCATGTGAAGAAATTTGTCTTCAATTAGACATCTTGTTTAGTTTGTTTTATTTTTATTTATTATTTTTTATGCATATGAATTAGGAGATTTAATAAGTTATATGTCAGTTGCTTCTTCAAATTGTTCGTGTTTTTCACTTTGTCCTTATTCTTTCGAATCGTGGGTATAAAGGTATATAAAACGCAATACTCTTTGGCGAGGTCTTTATTTGCCTCTCAGCTTCCAACCTGTAAACTGAGAGACTGTATATAAAACCGCGATTTCATGTATCTCCCAAAAAAATAAGTTAAATCGGGCGATCGCCAAAACGGTGATGATCCACAGAACGTTTAATTCACAATATTGATTGTGGCTCTTTCTGTGTGGGCCGTTGCTCTGCCTTTTTGAAACCACATGTTCATCAATCACCGCTCATTCAATTCCGGCATTAAGAAGTTATTTGTCGTGGCACTATACTGCTCACTAGTAACAGACCGTATGGCCGATTGCGTCCTAAAAAAAAAATACGGCCCAACCACTACTCCCGCTTTAACGCTGTAAAACACAGTAGCTTTAAGTGGGTGTTTCCAGTCTGTAGCCATGCGCCGAAGTTCACACTAGCTATTGTGGAGTATAGCGCTCCATTGCTTGTCTGTTTGCATACTGCAGCTGTCTAGTTCACAAATGTTTAATATCATTGACGATGCCCTTTGCAAAAACTATAACACCTTTCGATAGGATAGTTATTTTTGGGCAATCTGTGCCTGTCTTCTTATATACAAACCTTGCGGGACATACTTAAAAATGTGTAATTTGAACTCATGAATGAAAGATATAATATAAGGTATACAATCTTGTAAATTGTACATAAACTATTATTTACACAAGATTATGTGCAAGAATGTGGAAAACTCGAGGGAATTCCACTAGTCTTATCATTTTTAAGGGAGACATGTCCAAAATGTCGTCATGGTCCTAGGGCAACACAGGCAATAATTTATTTCGTCTACAAACCAGCTCTGAATGAGTTAATCAAACACATCAACATTCACCTCATCTGATAGACGCGACTGCGTAGAGTGAGTTTTGGGAAATAAGTAAATTTGTTCAATTGGTGGACTCTGCTAATTCAAACACTGACTGTCCTTGAATTCTGTACACATTTTTGCAGATAAAAAATTCACATAAAGTTCCAGTTTTACCACAACCCCTCGCATGTTGCTCCTTAGTCTGTACAAGAATTTTATTAAACTTGTTTTCCTAGTTGCACTCTCAGTCATACTTCTCACTCCCACATCATTGTTACGTTTTGCACTTCAAATGCTCCATTAACACCTGTTACTATTCAAATTAATTGAAAATTCAGAGCACAAAGCAAAACATGTTTTGGATCAAGTGTCGCCTGACCACATTCTACTGGAGTCAGCCGAATAATTGAACTTTGTCCAGATCACAGATATTATGTATCCAACAAGTTTAGAGACTTCAGCATATCAAAATAATCACCTCTGCGGATTTGGTACACCTACTTCATATCAAATCAGATCTGACAATCTACCACACCTTAAGACGCCCATCTTCATTCAATTCATGGGCTATGGATGTAGTAACCGAAGCAGAACTATTAAATTAACATAATTCCTTCCTTAGCTGGAGCACGATGCAAACACGTTAGAGATTTTAGATAGTCAGCTCTCGGACAATTGTCGGTAAGACCAATTACACACTATCATTTGCGTGACGATTAGACATGATAGCACACCAAGGGATCCGCCTTGTCTCCCCTGGTACATAAATATTCAATTGCAAGTGTGTGCTTGTTGCTTAAACATTTGATTGTTGCTGAAGCAGCCCATCAACATGCGTTGGTGGTGTAGCGTTCTGCAAAGTTAAACACATTAGGCAAACGGATGAGTTGAGCTCTGGGTATTGCCACTCAAGGCAGGGCAAACATGTCAGTCCTTGGTTCAATATTTCATGTCATTGCAAATAGGACAAACAGAAGCCAAGCACATAGTCATCCGTTCGAAATAGTCATCCTGTCTGTGGTTGCACATGGTGTGGCACGATAAAGCAGGGCGGCATCAAGATATGTACCTCAGCAAACAGTTTTTCCAAAATGCAGTACCATCATAGTTAGTTAGCTACATACCATACTCGTGCTTGTAGTTGCTTTTGTGCACACGGACGTACATATCTTTGCCTGTGGCATAACTCGCTTCACATGATGACGACGGGTAAACTGATGATGGTATGATTCAAACCATCTCGTGACGGACTCCGACGAGACCGAAACCACAGGACCTCGAATTATAAAATACAGTTCCCTACGAAATTGTTTTGTTATGAGTGGGGATCCGTAATTGTTAACAGGGCGAGTAGCACACTGCTAACAATCGGATTTCAAATGATAATACTCTCTGCTGGGTTTTGGCTGCCTTCGGATGTTGTTTTCTACCATTCGCCTCAGTTGTTTGTCAGCACGTGAAGATATCGTCCTTCTATTTAGAGTTTGTTGGTGATATGTTGGCGTAGTTTGGAATCCAGGGGGAAAAGAGTGGTGTGCAGTTAAAATGGCGGTTTTTACATTTCAGCAAATTGTTCTTTTGTTTGGTTTTCATTTGTTAATATTGAAATATACGAGTTATTGCTAATACAAGTGGATCCAAATGGAAGCGAATGTCATGTAATTTAATGAAAATACACAAGAATATATATTCCTTATATAATTTAAATTGCAAGAAATTGTACTGATTCAATTTTATGCACAAAAATTAAAAGTGTGATTAATGCGAGGGCAAATTTTTACTGCATGACATATATGGTTATAAAAAAACAGCTCGATACGCGAGTTCCGATGGTTTCGTATCGTAACCATTTTTAATCCAAGGAGCTGTGAATATCAAACGAGCTCTATTTGAGTTTAAATGTAATCACGAAGTCGACTTTCGGTTTTGTTTTTTTTTTAATTTTTGGACACTTTGTTTTAGAAATCACAATAAGGATACACATTAGAGGTCTTCATGAATTTATTTATTTGCCTTTTCTTAAAGACTAGCACTCCACAACATTTGATCACCTTATAACAACCTGGGCGGATTATTTAATCAAATGAAACATTCTCGTTTTCTCAAAACACAACCTACCTCGTTCGTGCTAAATACAAAAAAAGGAGTCGATAATTTTTGGACAAATTTCCACAAAAGATTAGATATTTCTTCTTCTTTGCATGGAGTTAGAGCCGGGTGTAGAAATGAGCCTTAACCAACAAATCCATCGAACTTGCGTTGGTTCTTTAACTAGGTTTCTTTTGCCAAGTTATCTGAGTTTCTTTTCCACTTGGATACGCCACCTTACATGCGAGCGTCTCTGATTCGTTGTCCCACAGGTCGGCCGGCTGTAGCAGTGCTACCTATGCGCACTACATGTTTCACTCACCTTATGCGTCTAGAGTACGGTCCGTACATTTTATGGTTGAATCTTCTCCTCCAATTACCGTCAATGCGAACACCAAAGACCGCACGCAGAACTTATATCTCGAAAAAATCTAGGACTTTTTTATCCGCTGAAATGGTTAATGCTTCCGGCCCGGACAACAGGGTTGAGACAGTCAGACAGAAGGATCCGAGTCGAAGCAATTGCTGCCTTTCATCGGTAACGATCTCGGGCGCGCTGCTTCTAGTCATCAAGTTTACATCCGCAATGACTTGGTCTCTGTACCGGAGGTTCGGTTTTCCTCTCTTTCTCGAACCAGGATGCTCGTATTCGAAGACCCTCTTAGCCGGGGCGTTGTTGTCCATTCGATCGATGTGGCCGAGCCAGTGGAGTTGACGTATTTTTGCCTTTCGGACTACATCCACATCCTTGTACAGCTCGTAGAGTTCGCAGTATGTCATCTCCAACGTTCATCTTCCTCGCAGACGGGATTTTACATCCGACGTAGAATTTTTGTTCGAAGGCACCAAGAATCAGCTCTGCAGTTTTGCTTAGTGTCCAGGGCTCCATAAGCAGGACCGGCAAAATAAGAGTTGTGTAGAGCCCAAACCGAAGTAGCATCGGTTGCCAAGGGCGATTCTACGTCGGATCTCTACTACGATGTCATTCGTGGAGTTTACGTAGGGTTGACAAACATCCTTTACTACCTCGAAATTGTAGCTGTCGATTGTTTGGCCTAGGTGGTGTACAGCGGATCGTTTTTTGCTCGACAACATAATTTGGTTTTGTCCTCGTTGACCTTTAGAGCAACTCGTTTCACCTGGTCTTCAATTGCCGTGAAAGCTTCCACTACGACGCGTTGGGACCGCGCAATAGTGTCGATGTCATCAGCGTATCCCAACAGCTGGACTGACTTGTAGAAGATAGTGGGACTATCAGCGTCTTACTCACCTTGGTTATACGAGGTAGACGAAGTCTTTAAGTACCTCGAAGTTATAGCTGCTCATTGTGACGCTCTGTGCCAGACGTCTCCGTCGTACTTTTTTTTCGATGACAGCATTTTGCTGTCATTCTAGCAAAAATCATTGACGGCTAGATTAGTCCTGCCAATCCGTATGCTACACTCTACAGTTGTACGGACTTCTGGATGATCACGCCTGTGATGTCGGCGTGTGAGTTTTGAACGTACTTCTTCGGGATGATGTTGAAGGAATCACAGACAACACCTCGCCTTGTTTAAATCCTTTTTTAACGTTAAGGATCCCGTTGGGTTCGCTACCAACCTGGTTGAAGAATTCTCCATAGCCATACTGCACAACATGAAGATTTAAGCAGGAATGTCAAAACTAGACATGACGCTGCATAACTCGTCTCCATGCACGCTGTCCTTGTACTATTTGGTTATATTGCGGGATCAGCCGGAGTGTGATCATCTCCTCTATTGTTGACTTTCGTATCCGTAACTGCAAACAGGCAGAAAAAATAAATATCCAATTAAACATTGTGAAACTGAAGACTAAAAACTAGTAATGCCAAAAACTAAAAATTTCCAAATTATATTCGTAGAAAGCTACGTAATAGTAATACTTGTCATTTAATTATTCTTCAACAATTGGATTTCTTAAAACGCACACTCGAGAAATATGATTGTTTGTAAGTTCCCAACCGTATTATGTAAAAAAATTGTACAATTACACTGATTTGTGTATTCGCATTGTTTAAGGTCGAATAGGAAAGTTTAATAAATAAAGAAGTTATCACTGCTTAAGCCCCATCGCCAAATGATCAACAAAATTTCCAAGATTTTTTTTACATGTGTAGTGGTTGTGGATTCTGGAAACACAAAATTCCTGGGACTGAACAATTCCATGAAGAAACGGATGATGATTCCCTGCAATGGCGCAATGTTCTATTATGTTGAGACACCTTTCGTAAGCTTCGGTGTTCGCTATAATAAACATGATTGGCTTTCTGTTCAAATATTATATACATAATTACGACATTCACTGTGACGAATGATATTTAATATTTCGAACGGAATTCGAGCCAGTCGGTGTCCTGTCCGGTACCGTTCACTTGGTAGTAGTCTATTTAAATCACTGACATTTATTTAATACCATTAAAATTATCATTTTAATTGAAATTTTATCATTTTGAAACCGGGAACAGGCATACATACATATGTGTGATTTACAATCACATCCTGTCCAGGATACGTACGTTCCACAGTACTGGCAACTGTGAAATTAAAATAAAGTTCTTCATTCAAAAATTTCGGATCTCGTATTTACACCGGAAATTCCTGTACGAAAGTAATTCCACAAATTAATGTCAAACAAAGTACTCAGCGTGTGTTCTGGGAAAAAGTTATTCGATCCTCGTTGGCTCAGTGCAGCAGACACACACACACACACATAAGGAAAGGAGGGACATACTTATGCATGTAAAGAGTCCCGACTAAAGAGTTTCTATCTCTGTGCATCATGTAACCAGACAATGCTTGTTATGCCAAAGGATAATGTATTGCTTATGTGTGCCTTTTGTTTGGCATAATGGTAAAATCCGGCGGACCAGATCCTTTCGTTTAATTTATGCTTATGTGAACAAGGAGCCAAAATAAATCCTGCAAGTCGTTGTTGTCGTCGTCGTTCGAATCGTTTACTTATTCTTTATCTATCCACATGCAGTACGGGACCGGGGCTCTGAGAATGGTTGTCTCCCAGCAGACACTAATGGGTGGGCGGAAGAACATGCTTTTATGTGTGTACGAGCACATACATTGTGATGAATCTCCTTCTGCGATATCAGTGCCATCGTTTAAGGGATTATTCAATAATCAGATGCGATTAATTAAAGGAAGAGATTTATAAATTTGTTTTTGTCCTTTCTGGCGGGTGATTAAGTACTTTGCAAAAGGTGGGATGGGTGATGTCACATGCCTTCCCGATAAAGGTGATGCTGGAAACTTTGTACTGTTTTCATATGCATATTATATGGGGTAGGGTTTTGCCACCAGTATATGAAGATTAATTAGAACTGTGTCCAGTTGGTGCCATTGGACATATAGCTAGTTGAGTCCTGTGGTGAGAGATGTTTTGCATAAAGAGTCAGTAGAGTGTATAAGGCCGTTGGATTACGTTACATACGTGGAATGGCCTGCACAGCATTAAACAGGACTGAGGGACAGCGTTAATTGACACAGTGTTGGATCTAATTAGGAAGACCAAGCATGAAGCTATAGGACAAAGGCTTTGAACTTCGTATAAGGATTAACTAAAGTCGAACGTCTTTCAGGCGCTGAAATGAAATAATGGCGGCGGTTCTTAACAAAGGGATTTTGTGAACAGGATCTCGGAATATATTTGAATAGAATTTAATGTAATTTAATTTTATAAATTATAGTAGTTACCGACCTGACTACTTGGGACTCTAAGCGGTAGTGCTACACCTCGTAGAGGGTGCCTAGCTTCTCAGGAGCCACTCGTGTCGTGCGTGCTGTTGTTCTCTGATGAGTGTTAGGGACCTACAGTCTTATGCCGACTACCAACGGCCAAGTCTGATAAGGTTTTTCTAGACAAAAGTACTCTTGGAGCACTGTCAACCTCGACGTCTAGCGAGGTTCAATTGCTTTGGGGTCGAAGTACATGCACACACCGCCATGGGCCACCACATTTTTTGCGCTTGCCTCAAATAAAATAAATATCTGTAGAATGTTCAGTTATCTCTTCTTCAGACTGTCTTCAGTGACCACAAAATAAGCTTTAGCTTTTTAATGATCTTGAGATGTGAGAAAATACACAGTTTGAAATCGCAGTTATGAAATGCTTAGTTCAAAATTTGCTATAGCTGTCTTTCGCCTTTCATTGGGATTCCAATAGCCCATTACAATAAACTCCTAATTGATATTGTCTTACCCGCGCACAATTACTCCACTAACCAAACTTCTTCAAGCAACATAAAATTCACATCCCCACAGACAGTCCATACACCATAGGAGAAAGCAAAAGCTCTCCACTCCACTCGCTTATCACTTGAGCCCCGTGTGAACTCACACTCGCGCAATCAGCTACATACTGAAATATTTATTATACTTTAGCCAACTGCAGTAACTGATAACACCCCCAAAGCCCCTAGGTGCAAGCTCCAAACCATGTGAGTACCGCGTATGGCGTATGCATGTCAAGCTTACGATTACGTCTTATTTTTAACTTCTCCCACACCAATAAACAATTTCATTGCGCATAAAATTCGAAATAAAAGCCACTCGGAAGGGAGAAAACAGGTTCCACGTCAAATAGTTGAATGTGACGCTTATCTTCTTCAAAAGTGGCAGTTCTCAGGCATATACTCTAGGGAAAAATCCTTGAATTAGTCCCTGGTGTAAATCAGGACATTACCACAGAACTGTTTGAAGGTAATCGCTGTATGGTGTGCAATTAAGATTCGTCGTGTATTTACATTTTTTTCTGCTCTGGGGTTGGGTTACTACTTGTGGGGGTGCTGTAATTATTATCCCATTATTGAGCGAGGGGCTTGTGAAGAATTATTTGTTTCTAATTGTACTCATTAATAAGCAGTTAATGAGGAGTAATTGTAAAACTAACCACTTTGCTAAAACTTATCACATTTCATGAGGAAAGAGAACGGGAGCATAAACGGAACGGAGAACATACGCACTGTTGATGGAGTCGTTGGAGCGATAGTTTCATTTGTGACTACGTACGTCTGTTAAACGAAAATTCTTCAGAATTTCTCTCTCCTGTTCTAGGTTGTTTAAATTTTTTGTCGACACTGCTAAAGCTTTCATGTGGATTTCCACACGCATAGCAATTATTTATAGCACTAGTTTTGATCAGCTTTTGGCGTTTATTCCTTAGTTAATTTTTTTTCAATTTAGTAGGTGAGCAGTTGAAGCCACATCCATTGTATCCCCCTTGGTGGTCCTTATGATAACATAATATCTAATGGTTTCTTGATTACAAGTGGTTTTATCAAAGTACAGTGAATGCGGTCTGCTAACGACTAGGTACTTCGGTGCAGAAAAAAAAACTTGTGTCCATCAAACACATCATAACCTGACATCCGATGTCGTATCTTTCCATCATCATAATTCATCGCAACATGCGTGGCACTAATAACAGCCCCCCATTCTAACTCTCGTTATCTTTCTCTTGATAAATTCTGCAATAAAACGAAACAGCCAAGTCCAACAATAACACAAAAATGTATTTAGCCCCCACTTAAATATTTATTCTTCTTCTTTTTTGTTGTCTCGTTTCAGGTCTCTTTATGGGTGACATAGCTATGCCAGACATTAATTACCGCACCGAACCGATTGTCGCCAGCACCCCGGCCGACGTTGCAGCAGCCATAGTGAATTGGAAGCCAGATCCAAAGTACAACAAAACCTTTCAACAAGAACTGGAACTGCTTAAACAGGAGGTATACAATGAAGGTCTTCAAGTAGAAGAGGAAGGACTCACCGATATAATTAGAAAGAAAACCAAACTGCCAAACTCCAATAATGAGAACTCAAATGAGCGAAGCCGTAATGATCCAATTCTGGTGAGTTGAATGAGAATAAAAGGGGGAAATATCTTTCACTTGTAAGAGCTGCTATGCCAAAAAGCCTCAGCATTTTCATGGTGGTTGCCTCTTTTCAAGTCGCTGGTTTGCACCTGCATCTGGGAGACATTTTCATTATTCCGACATTCGATGATGGAATGGAATTTCCAGCAACGCCAGAAGGGACGACACTGACAATGGAGCCTAACTTTAAAATTAGATGCGAAACTTCATGAAAGAGTTTTCTGTTGCGATGCCCCCATCTCCCTCTCCCAGCATGGTCCAATCAATTACCGGGTGTATTTTTCCACCACTTTTACATTTGCCGTTAGCGGCTCGGCTTTGTGCAAAGGCGATTGCCCGCCTTTTCATACACGGAATTTCCTCTGCCTTGGATTGACAAAACGGTGATTTCCTCCTTTATTGAGTTCGTTTAATTAAAGCATTCTGTAGTATACACGCGCATTTGCGAAAGCGACCTGTATTCGACTGATATCTGAATGTCCGAGAATGTAGCTTGTCAAAGCATTTTCTATTACAGCTAATTGATCGAAAATTAAATAATTCTTATTAAAATTGTAATTTTAAAAAAGGCCAGATATCGAATGCCTAATCGAGAGTTTCAATAAGAAGCTTATTTTTTTGTATTAGGCCATATCATAGCGGTTCTTGCTAGTGCCTGCTAGAAGCAGACAGACTTACTGGTATGATTCGACACATATAACCAAAAAGTCCACGACAACAAATAAAAAACCAACATCAACCTTGATTCCGATAAAATCTATGGTTGTGGTTATTGTCTTGTAAAATACACAAGAAATTGGTTTTCTTGGTGACCAAAAAATCGATTTTTATGTTTATGAAATGGAATAACTAAATATGTTACCTCGGTTCGAGCTCCAAGCGAACCCCAAGACAGCTGATCAACAGGTTACAACTATCAAGTAAAAAAAAAACAATCGTGCGGTTTTATTATTAAATTATAATTCGCCCTAGAAAAAACACATTCATTGCCAAATACTGAATTTGCCTGATGTACTTTTTCACCAAAGTGGCCCGTGGCGTTATGAGCAAGCTCGTCGACCGCAACACACTTGAACCTCAACGTCGTAGCTTCGATTCATGATACACAGAATACAAATTAATATGTTCACTTGAGCCAAAGCTGCGTGACGTCTCTAGTGTACTATTTACTGTGAGAGACGCATTGTAAGGAAATATTGAATTAAATTCCGTATAAAAATAGTAAAATTGATTTTATACTCTTCTTTGGGGTAAATGTTGGTAACTACTGGTACAACTTCATAATATATACTTTACGTCTCATTGAATTAACGTACTATAAAATTATAAACCATTTTCTTTTTACGAACTGCCTTTTTAATGCAATTTTTGGAAATGTTGTTTTTTTTCAAATGAAATATATCTTACATATAAAAACATGTCTTAATTATTCCCGGGCTTTAAGTGGAATTTGAACATAATGTACCATAGTTATTATGTGATTTGTACTTATTTTAATCTGGGGTCAACAACTGACAAATTTAAAAAAATAAGACTCGGGAACATCTTACCTTGTTTTCTGTGTATCATGGGTTCGATTCCTGCTCTGCTCTGTGCTCCACCTCTTTCGAGAATATTTCCTGTCTAGAAAAAGCTCATCCAACTTGGATTCGGCATAAAACTGTAGGTCCCCTCCACTCGTGACAGAACAATAGCACGCACAACAAGAGTGGTTGCTGAGAAGCTAGGTCCTGGTCCTCTACAGCAATTTTATAAATTATACTTTTACGCCAAAATATTTGATTCTGATTTCAATAATCAAATTCATTGAGATTCATTCGAAAATGAATCTCAAAGTACACAAAATGGATTAAAATGAATAGATCTTTCGAATGGTTTGTCGAATCGTTCGAATCTCAAATCTACCTCGAAAATGTTTGAATCGCATTTTTGAATAACATATGCCAACAATTTATTATTACATCGCTAAACTCGCATTAAAAAAAGGGCTTTGCTAATTTTTTCATTATTCTTCAATGCTCACATCATCTTGGTTGGCTTTGTTCATAATTCAAGAAGGTGGTCCCTATCGATTTCAAGGACTGTTCCATCATGCTTTCCTTCATTTATTTCTAACTTCATCACTCTGCTTCATCACAATTACATATAATAATAATATCACGTGTGTTGCACATGCTCGAGTGAAGAGCTTTAATTTTATTGCAGGTTCGAATCTAAAAAAATCTTAGCAGACATACTTCTTGAGCATTGTCAGAGGCTCGAGAATTAATTTTGTTTGTTGTGTTGGGATTTAAAATAATAAACCCATCATATCAGTCCCGGCACAGCTACAAAAACTCAACAGTTGTCCAACATTTGTGTAAAATATGTATTTTATTTTTGTAACACGTCCGGGTGTACATCATATATCATACAAAATTCCAAATTCCATATATGCATTCATTACATAAAGAAGTACCATCGTATTTCATTGAACAAATTAAAACAAAAATAAAAACATAAAATTGGAGAAGCACCCTGTGCATGGCGAGTGGTGAATTCATTTCCATTTGCTTAACTGGTGATTTGGTAGTTTCTATGAGTTTTAAACTACGGATATGCAAAATGTAATTTCATTTCAATTCCTCTAAATCAAAAAACAATACCTACTCACTCATTGACAGAATTCATTCACACATCCATTGAACAAATCTAATTCGCTACTCACTCCATTTCTATTTTCACAGTCAGCCAATGAACCAGTTAAAGTGCATACATTACGTCACCAATCATACGACCATCCGATGAAGAACCTGAAAAATCAAATTATTACCACCCCACCAAAGGAGAGTGGTCCGTATCCGACGGAAGTTGAAAATTTCGAACCGAAAATTTCAATTCGAGAAAAACCGATTATCGAAGACAACAACAATACACCTGCACCTGGTGGTGACCTGGTTAGCACAATCATGGGACAGCGGCGAAAACAGGAGCTCACCGATGAGGAAAAGAAGTTGAATAAATCCACAACACTGCATCATAGTATTCGTAATGTGGACCAACGAAAGATACAGTCAAACACAAAAGACATAGAGGACGATTCAGGAAACAATTTCGTGTCCGAACGTAGGGTTATTATATTACCGACATCGATTCCTCCGCCCAGATCGACACTGCCGAATGTTTACAGTAATGCCGGAGGTAATGGAGTGAAATTGGACGATGTCGAGTTCCTGCATGCTGAGGGTATTGTAAGGAGGCGACATAGAAGAGGTCGCACGAATCGGTGAGTTATCGATCGTTTTTACAAACGTTTTAAGTTCTTAGAAGTTTAAGATCGTACTGTTTGCAATCTAGTACTGTTATCAATCACAACTGTGATCACATGTCACATGTGATCATATTGCATTTGGAATGAATCTACAAAATTGAATTCATAAACTTCATAAATTCATTTGTTTAGTTAGAACCAAAAATTCTCTTCCATTTGCAGGCGCAATTCAGAGGCGTCGCGTGATTATAATGCACGTTTGGAACGTTTAAAGGCTGAGCTTAACCGTCCCGTTCGAACTGCCGAGGAGTTTCAAAAACATCAAAAGCGAATTCACAGTAGATCTCCACAACAATCGATTCCAAAAAACTGGCACGCAGCTACCGAATCGCTCCCCAAACCAACAACAACTGACACACCAACCTCCATATTAGCAGTGACCAACGCACCAGCACCGCCGACACAAGTCCAATCCGAGGATGACACAACACCACCAGCAGTGCCGACAAAGTCTCATCACAGATTCATATCTGCTAAAAGTTTTAATTATTCGCCTGAAAACACGGATGAACCGGAAGTCCCGGCCAAAAGAAAATCAACTCCGGACGCAATCAATGCCGAAGTGAACACTTCTCTTGAAATGCAATTACGAAATGAGGAGTAAGTTTCCAATTTGGGGTTTGTGTGAAGTTCGCTTCACAAAAAAACTGCACACTTTTTTGCTTTTTAATAAATCCGAGTTCATCTGATTCATGTGTGCTTGGGGTTTGAGAGAGTTTTTGCGCGGGTAAACGGATAAAATTTTATGAAAATTCACAAAATAAATGGAATATGGTAGCGCTCACAAATGCCACCCATCTGGTTACATCAGGCTGTCGGAGCTCGCCGTTCTTTGTGTATCCGCTGCAGAAATTGGCAGCTAGTTAAAATTGAAAATAATTTGCACCACATATGCACATGTACGCACACATAACTTTTATGCATAAATCTGAGCATTCATTTCGAATTGAGAGACGCTTTGGATGGCTGAAGCGGAGTGATAGTTGGTTGCCGTAGTAAAAGACGCCCGCACTCGCCACAATTGGTGGGCACACCCGGGTACTGTACCCGATTTGGCCTCAAGCCTTGGATGGTTATTACATTTTTGTATCACAGCTCACTCGGTTTTTTTTTTCTCCTCTTTTCTCGCTATTCTCTTCGTGAGTTATTTGGAACATTTAGCAATTCCCTCTGGAACCAGTCAGGGAGTCATTGAAAGAGGGTTTGGGGAGAATTGTTTCCCTAGCAAGGGGTTACGGGAGAGCTGTGTATCTTGCCGGCTGAATGCAGACGAACGTTTGTGGATTTAATTGCTATTCAGGAAAATTATTGCACAGTTTTTGCGGTTGAAAAGTGGATGAAGTGAATGCGAATATGTGGCTTTAGGGCATATACAAGGACTTAGGGGCTTTAAGAGGAGACAAAGCACTTTATGTGGCTTGCATAACGTTTGATGATCTTAGTCGAAATCATATCCGATTTTTTTGATTGATACAAATTAATAGTTGGATTGGTTCCGTAAACCTTTTGAATTATTTTTGTTTTACCACATAACCCAGGCAGTTTATTATAAACATATTTATCGAACATAGAACCAATAAGTCAGGTAGATCACTATATTCACCGACAGAACGGTAAGGAAGCCCAATTAACTAACAATGCTACTATATACTCTAACAATCGTATTCCAGCCCTCACGCACACAAGTCGTCATGGTAGTTTGATTGGTCTCTAAGCTCAAATGTATATTTAAAGAAGAAATAATGTTCAGGTTTAGTGTGTAATATTTTATTTGAATTTTATTAATCTTTAAAAGAAGAAGATCTATTATAAAACCCTACATGTATGAAAGGTGAAACTCATTATAGAACCCAAACAAAGCAGACTTAAACGAAAACTTAAGATCATTGAATCAGAAACTTGATGAACGAAACTCAACGAAAACTCTCTACATTCTACACTGGGTAATTTATAGCTGCTCATCCATAATGAAAAAAGGCCCCGGAAGGAGTGTCTTTTCACAAACTACCGAAGAGTGCTTGTTACTTCTTAGTTGTTGACTATGTAATACACTGATGCACAAAAGGATTCGGCATGTGAATGTGTTCCACTTAAAACGTCAATAAAATCCAAACGACCTAAACGATTTAATTAATTTCTTTTCATTTAAGGCTATGCATTTGCTTAGATCATGTCCATTTTCTCCTGCGTCTATAAAATAATTTAAAATTAAAATAAAAATAGCAGACCATTTATGAAGGGAAGCAAAGTTATTAGTCCAAACACGATACGACCGTATACGGCAAAACTTGTTTATTAAAACCCGTTTTGAAGTGGCATTTGTATTAGCAAATAAAAATATACTTATGCTAAGATTATTTGAATAAACAAATTTAAGGAGTGGTAAATTTTGTCAGAGACGGAAGTATTTTAAAATGTACTTTATTTTATTGAAAAACGAATCAGTTGGGCCAAGGAGAAATTAGACCGAGATTGGAACAACGTTATTTTTTCGGATGAAGCTTCTTTTTGGGCATGGTGTCCCATCACTCATATCTGTTGTACACAATCCAATAAATTAATTCAGCGGACCGTTAAACACCTGAGAAATGTGCACATTTGGGAATGCTTCTCAAAACAAGGATTTGGCAATTTGTTCATCTTCACAAAAAATTGGTCAAAATGGTCAAAATTTCGAAGAAGGCTTGCCCAAAGGTGGTTTGAACAAAGAAATCAGAATTGGTTATTGCAAGAACATGATGACTCGAAACAGTTGTTTGTGCTGGGCGTGGAAACAAGAAAATTATCACCGGATTCAAATCCCATTGAAATTTTCTCATTTGTTTCGCATTCATGAAGCTAAAACTCCAAGGAAAGAAGACGACGACGACGGTCAAACAATTATTACGAAAAGAGAGATTTTTGCCTCAACATTATACTATAAGATTAATAGAGAGCATGCCTCCAAGCAATTATTGATAATGTAGGAGAGTGGGCAACATATTAACTGAAAAGCAATCAAGTAAATAAATAAAATAAGCCAGTACAATTGATTTTTCTCATTATCATAAGTTCTTCTTTAATTTTTTGTCGTCTACGATGTTATCAAACAGACTGTATTTGCATAGTGCGCAGACTTATGCGAACAAGTTTATGTGCGCTGAAATAAAGGGTCTATTGGTCCCTGACTTTTTTTTCATCTGTGTGTATTAGATTCAATACCCTGCCGAACTACGTAGGTACGTACCGCTTAAAAAAATTTATATAAAGTGTACATACGAACGTACTTCCATTTGCTACTACAATTGCAACTCAAATGTGGTAACTTCAATCCATCAAGAGGAGATAATTCTCCAAGCGGTGCACTTTATTCGCTTTTCAATGCGACGGTCTTATGATAATTTATGCAGTAAACCTCCAAAAAGCCTTTTCACAACAATAGAGGCAGGCATTCCATGCATCCAACTATCAACCGTGCACACACATCTAGATACTCCGAGCCATTCTCGGCAAAACCGTCTAAATTTTCGCAAATTCCACACCACAAATAACCCATGTGCTTAGCTTCCCATCAAACAAAAAAATCTCCCATTTGGGCCATTCGAAGCGAGTTCCAAACTGAACTCCCTCCAATGCGCCACACAGTCAAGATAATCCGCAAAGGATTAAAAAATCATCCATCACCTAAAAACGACGAAAATGTTTCCAAACAACAGAACGCTAAACAAATGCTGCTCACCGTTTCGGTGGGCCGGCTCTATCTTCACAGGAATCTAAAGCACTCAAAGCACCACCACCATCGCATGGCGCGAGCAGTGACTGCCATAAAGGAACGTGTCTGGGATTATGGCGTCATCCCGTATGAAATCGATGGCAACTTCAGCGGTATTCACAAAACGCTCTTCAAGCAGGCGATGCGCCATTGGGAGAATTTCACATGCATCAAATTCGTGGAGCGTGAGCCTGACAACCATCCCAATTACATCGTCTTCACCGTCCGGAGTTGTGGGTGAGTACCAAGTCAGCCAGCGGATTATACACGTTATATATGGTGTGACAAGAAATTCCACAGCGCCGGCAGACCATGCATATGTGCAGTGCATTTTCGCTGACCCGTTTTTCATGTACCCAATTGTGTCTAACGTATGCACTTTTCCTTTGATTTTAGGTGCTGTTCGTTTGTGGGAAAGCGAGGCAACGGCCCGCAAGCCATCTCAATAGGGAGGAACTGTGATAAGTTCGGCATTGTGGTCCACGAACTGGGTCACGTTGTTGGATTTTGGCATGAGCACACTCGGCCAGATCGGGAGGATCACGTCGTCATCCACACCAACAACATAATGAAGGGACAAGATTATAACTTCAACAAAATGGGACCGGATCTAGTTGATTCCCTCGGCATGCCATACGACTACGACTCGATAATGCATTATGCGAGAAACACATTCTCGAAGGGTACATATCTGGACACTATACTGCCAATCGATGTGGTGGGCACTAGGCGCGCCGAGATTGGACAACGCTTACGGTTGAGCATTGGCGATATCTTACAAGCGAAATTGCTATACAAGTGTCCAAAATGCGGAGAAACTTTCCAGGAGAACTCTGGCAGCTTCACCAGTCCATCGTATTTCTCTGTAACAGCTGTCAATGAGACTGAGGAGTGTGAGTGGAGGATTACAGCCACACATGGGGAAAAAATTGTCCTGCGGATAGAAACTTTGGTACGTACAATGTGGTTTTATATCACACTCTCTGGCATGGTCTCACTCGACACTCACCCTCTGAGTGTGAGGGTTGCATAAGGATGCGATTGTTAACATTTTGTGTTCCATATTTTGGATTTGCTTTCGCAGAATCTATTCAAATCGGAGAACTGTCAGACGGATTACTTGGAAATACGTGACGGTTACTATTTTAAGTCCCCACTAATTGGACGGTATTGTGGGAAAATAGCTAAGGAGACAACTGTGACCACAGAAGGCAGCAGAATGTTGCTCACATACGTGAACAGACATCGTAATGCGGCATATCGTGGTTTTAAAGCTGATTTTGAAGGTAATTTTTGATATTCGAGTATATGTACAGTGGTGTTTAAAGTTGGCGAATGCACCAACAACTAATTGTCTCCTTTTAAGAATGCAACCCTGAGACTGAAAGTCCTACAAGTTGTCCAACTAAATTCTGCAATATTTCTGACACAGTTTCTTACACAACTTCTCTAGAAATGGAATTTTAACAAAACTGACATCTGACAACCGTCCGGAGTTTAGAGAATCTTAAATGCCCCTAAAGCACACACCTATTATTTCAATTGCAGATGTGCACATAAAAATCAGAAAAGAACGGAATATTTCACTCAAAAGCAGGCATGTACGGTAGTGAAAGTCTACCTTCCGGATTCCATAGGGTTACCAGTGTTTATTTCCGTATTTTCCCAACCACACTGCTTAGTTGCCACTGAATTATTCAGGAAATGCACTCAAACTATGCAAAACTCGTCGGTGGGGTTTATTTTTTCTTGCTATCCTTTTTGCAAGATTCAAGGCACATTCCCACTAAACATTCACATGCAACCGACAAAACGTACAAGAAAATGGAATTAGGACACTTCTGTCACTGCACTGCTTAAGCCAACCACACAACGAAGGCTAGAAAAGAATGCCTCCCTTTTGGGCAGTCCTTCCACATATCTCACATACTCCGTTATTTCTCGTTTTTATTTCATTCACCCTTACGTATTTTTTTTTGCCTGTCATCTCTTTCGCAGCAATTTGTGGTGGCGAAATTTACGTGGACGAAGGCGAAGAACGATTGGAGTCACCCAACTATCCGATGGAGTATCTACCAAGCAAGGAATGCTCTTGGAAAATAACTGTGCCAAAAGGATATCAAGTGGCACTCAAATTCCATTCATTTGAAGTGGAGAACCACGATAGCTGTTTGTATGATTATGTTCAAGTTCATAATGGTCCCACTGCCGACGACAGTTTGATTGGGATATTTTGCGGGAACAAACCCCCACCGAATATGAAGTGAGTATCAAAGAATATGGGGCGGCAGTGTGCTAAACAAATAATGGAATGATTGGATTTGGTTTTTGTCCACGGATTTAGGTCAAGTTCCAATCAAATGCTTTTGAAATTCGTTTCGGACGCTTCGGTGCAGAAGCCTGGATTCTCGGCGATTTTAATGAAGGAAGTGGACGAATGCGAGTACCAAAATCATGGATGTGAACATGAATGCATCAATACGCTGGGTGGCTACGAGTGTGGATGTCATATTGGCTACGAACTGCATAGTGACAAGAAGCATTGTGAAGGTAAGTATTCCTCTTTTTTTTTTTGTTCTCTGTACAAGCGTGCACGTGTTTTCGACTGCACTGTTGTGCTTGTGTTGAATAGAATATTGATGAGATGGTGAGAATTAAGTTTGCAATGGACTGTTTGCAAAAGTGATTTTGGCAGCTTGTGAACTTTACGTGCTGGAAGACTATCAAATAGTGGCTGGTATACGTTGAAATAATACTTAAACAGAACTAAGAAATGATTTATTTCGTATTATTGAACGAACGAACGAACGTCCCATTCGTAGCATGATACAACTGTCGAAAATCGTTCATACTTATGTGCCCACAAGTACATGTATTGTTCGTGAAATTTGTCTGATGAATGTACTAGAAACATCTGCATAACATCCGTAATGAAACAAATTGAGCCCAAGTTAATTTGATTATTAATGTACATTTACCAACAAGCTCTTATGAGAAGGTTTATATTTAGGCGTTTATTCCTCTAAGGTAATAACTGATGAAAGAACATCCAAGAATTTATCATAACGTGATGATTTCTGTCATACCCTAAACTCCTAACAAACAACTCTAAGACCATAATAGACTTACACATAAGTCGACTTAACAAATCGAGCTAATTTAAATGAAACGATTTTGTTGGACAGAACACTAAATGTTCAGTAAGGGAGGCAGTGGTCCGCATCGGATTGGTAGAGCGATTTCAAGTTTGTATTTCCTTTGTGCATTGTTTTTAGCATCGCATATCGAAAACATGTAAGACATCCATGAGTATGAGACACTAAGTGAAAGAAGGAAGGGTAGAAGCAACAATTCATATGCAATTAATAATTTAAAATATGACAGGTTCACAGAAGAGAATCGGGCATAATCGTTGTACGTACACACGGTTGTTTGTTTAATCCAAAAGAACTTGTAGACTACAACTATAATAAGCACTTTGATCAATATCATTAAGTTGCGTTCACTTTTCTTGCTCATACTGCTTATAATCATATATGAGAGCGAAATAAAGATATATAAATATAAATATAAATCAAATGCAAATAAATATAAACCAAGTTGTCTCCATACAAAGGCCTGTTCATATGAGCGGCGAACTTTCAGAAACAACCCTTTTCCAGCAAATATGAACGTCTTGGTATGCAAAAAGATTGTAACTGGGTTGTCGAGTTTTTTCATAGACAAAGATCGCAATAAAAGTTAGTTTAAGTATCCTAATTAATTACTTCGCTGTACATGACTCCCGTTTGCAAAGAATTCGATTGTCTCGATTCAGATGGCTAGGACATGAAGAGAGAATGGAGACTAACGCGAGTCTAACGAAAGTCTTCGAGGCCAACCCTGAGGGACAACGCGGAGGCCCTAATCAGCTGGGTTTACGAAACTGAAGGTGCCGAACCCAAGATCGCGCTAGTATGAGAGGAATTCTGACTGAGGCCCAGGTCAACACCGGACTAAAGCGCAACACAAAGAAGTTTCACAGTCAAGTTTTAAACTTAAGTTCAGCTGACCCTTGAAGAGATTTCTGATTTTTGGTTTACCTCGTCCGGTTTCACAGTTGAGTCTGAACTTCGATTGTGTAATCAAAAACAACAAAAAAATGGCAACATATTACATTCGCTTCATTTATTTGCTATAAGCGATTTCGATATATTTGTTATGCTTTGTAGTTTTAAAATGCATTCATTTTGAATTTTTGCTGCTCGTCTTTCAACCAAGAGAGGGGGAATCGGCGGTAGAGGATTTCATTGGAAATACTTTCATTACAAAGGATGGATCTCATGGATATGGATACCAATGCAAAAAAGGGCTGAGTTGCAAAACTGGGGCTTAACCGACATTGTTCTCTCGTTTAACTTGCAAATTTATTTCAGTACAAGGTTTAAGAAAAATATGAAACCGAATGAAAGTGAAGTTTAAGCCAAAAGTGGAGTTTAAACGAGCTCTGTGAAACTGAGTTATTCCCCAAATCATATACATCAATGGCATTCCATCTTTAAGGACGAAAGGAGGAGTCGATGAAGCG
The DNA here is from genome assembly GCA_916610145.1 of Eristalis arbustorum. Classification (NCBI taxonomy): domain Eukaryota; kingdom Metazoa; phylum Arthropoda; class Insecta; order Diptera; family Syrphidae; genus Eristalis; species Eristalis arbustorum. Next base: position 16,870,814 of record OU744316.1, on the reverse strand, counting down.
GTTTTTATCCGCACAGTATAACATTTTTGTATGTTCCCCAATATGGTCCATCATGACTGAACCTCAGAAGTCTGACTAGTATTGTTATTGTGTTCAAGAAAACATAGTCCTAAGCGGTCTCACTTTTCTCATTGTTGAGAGTTCGAAGATGAAATATCAAAAATTGTACGACTAACTAAATGTAGTCCACAAACATCTTTGAAACATTTATCAGCATAAAGAATGAAACCTGTGTACACATAACATAAAGAAAACGAGAAAAAAATCATTTCTCTGAATGCAACCACCCATTTCTGCGAAACGATTTCCTCAGTTTAAAAAGTCAATTACCAAATGAATGCATGTACATATATCTTTCTTTTTTTGTATTTCAGACGCCTGTGGTGGGGTTATTGAAGCTGTAAATGGTACAATTTCATCCCCATCTTTCCCGGAAATATATCCCATTCATAAGGAGTGCATTTGGGAGATTATTGCACCACCACGACACAAGATCTCGGTGAATTTCACCCATTTCGACGTGGAAGGTGGTCAAAATGCAAATTCCGACTGTGGATTTGATTCGGTGACGATTTATTCGAAATTGAGTGAGAATCGATTGAAACGTATTGGCACATATTGTGGCAATAAGATCCCACCAATGGCCACCTCGGAGGGCAATGCGCTTCGCATTGAATTCCACTCGGACAATTCGGTGCAAAAGACTGGATTTGCTGGTTATTTCTTCACCGACGAGGACGAGTGTGCGGTGAACAATGGTGGATGTCATCATAAATGCCAGAATACAATTGGATCATACGTGTGCTCCTGTCGCAATGGATACAAATTGCACTCGAATGGACATGACTGTAAGGAGGGTGAGTGTAAGAATGAAGTGTCTGCACCGTATGGGCATATCTACAGTCCAAACTATCCGGATCTATATCCGCCGAGTGCTATTTGTGTGTGGCATTTCATAACGACACCAGGCCATCGTATTAAGTTAATATTTGATGAGTTCCACTTCGAGCCACATCAGGTAAGTTCACAAAGAAGAGGGCTCTCTCTTTCGAGTAGCCCACATTCCTAACTGGTCGATTTTAATTTCTCATTGCAGGAATGCGGCTACGATAATGTGACCATCTACGATGGAGGATCGGAAAATTCTAGTCTACTGGGAAAATTCTGCGGCGAGAAGATACCATATCCCTTGTCTGCATCGACCAACGAAATGTACATGGTTATGAAGGTGGACAACAACAAACAATTTCAGGGATTCTCGGCGACTTATTCTACTGGTAAGTGAAAATATTCAAAAATTGGATGGGTTGGAAGAGAAACTAGTGAGCAGTTGACTGGCATTGATGGGTAAGTATCACAGGCTTATTGGAGAATCGACATTCATGACTCTGTCGGAATATTTCGGTACTAACTTTATTAGGCAAAATTCTGACAGATCGTTAAGTGATACGAATTTACATTGAAATCTCGAAACATGATGGTGATTTAAAAGAGTAAAATTAAATAGATAATGAATACTTTTTAATGCAAATAATGTTTCAATGTAGAGATTAAGTGCCCAAGTTTTGTAGGAAGCGGTTGTCATGAGTTGAATTGTGATAGTTTTTGCAGAACACTATTTTAAAAAATGTAAACAAACCACCGTTTTACACGCAGTTTGTGTTGTTCAACAAAAAATGTACATTAATACTAAACAATACTATGTCTTTAATTTTGAGTTTTTTATTCAAATTGATTAAAACAGACCAGCAAAGGAAAATGCAGTGGAAAATTTCTACATTCGTACTAATATGTGTATATATTTTACCAATTAAGCAGAACACAACAACACATATATTATATTAATTTCAGAAATTTAATTTTCTACCAAATTTTAATTTTCAATACAACTTTGCTTCCCCGTGGAATTTTGCCTAAGAACGTAGCTAATAAAAATAAATACCAGAGGGCGCAGACTATCGAGGTCGATTCGCCAATAATGCCAAATAGAGAAACAAAAAAATTATTTTTTTTAAATTGGTTGCTGTCCTCGTTACTACTAGTAAAAAGAAAGAAACGAGATGGCGCTAGTTACATATTTAATAAAGTTTGAACAAAATAGGAGCCGCAAATTACAGATTTTGTATGTGTGACAATACACTCACATATATGGATTTGATTTCATGGCGATTTTGCACCGAACGTGGGTACATATCTCACATTTCTTCTTTGCACATGTTGTGGACTGCGATCAAGATTTTGTGGATCGCATCTTTGAAATTGCCATTTACTTCCACCTTTAATGATGTTATTGACATGAAATACCACAGGATGGCGCTAGTAACACACCATTCGGGATATGATTACCTGCGAATTTTGATGGAGTTTAGGGAATATACTGTGATCTTTTCAAGGATGATATATATACCATATATATAAATATTCACTACGAGAGTTGTTCCGAAACTTATTGGAAAAGTTAGAAGAGTTAAAGAACTTAAAAGTTAAAAACTTACTTATAAGGACGATACCACGTCGACAATAATATCATAATGTGGTTGGCGCCTTAGCGCTTAAAGGGCCTATCTTTCGAACAACCGCTCATATCGTACGTACTATTGTTCTCTGGACAGGAGAAGTCCTACACCGACTCCGAAGTACAAGTTTGAGGAGCTTTTTCTAGACAGGGATGCTTTTTGACCATTGTCAGTGAATCGAAAAAGGTGGGGCCATGACAATTCATTTTAATCGTGTCAGGAATCGAACCTGGGCAACTGGGTCCAAGTGCGTTGGAGTCGACGCACATATTCACAACGCCACAGGAGATCAGGAGCATTATGACTAAGTTAAATCATTCCTCCCTTGTGTCATGATATAAGGATTTATGAAGCAGCAAGAAGTTTTCTTAAAATTAAAAAAAATGTATTTCATCATCAATGTACTTCGTAAATTCGCATTTAAATTGACTAAACAAATTGAAAAATGTAAATGAAAATTACAAAGAGTCCTTTTTGATTACGCTTTGACAGTTTGACATTTACTTCGACACGATGGTATGCGTTGCTTTCATGAAGAGTCGGATACATCGCATACGAGTCGGGGTAAAAGAAATGTTGAATCGGAGATGACTCTTTAAACGAATGAAATACGATACTCGCAGTGATGCGTAATTAAGGTGATTATTGTTGTTCACATAGATACCTGCTCGTCATATAATGCTAGGTACTTGAGGCTATCTTCTCGCAGCTTATTGTATTTATTTATGGTACACTTTTATTCATCGGAAAGTAGTCATATTCTCATTTCTACTCAAAACATTTTTTTCAATCCACTTATAACTGTCATAACTATTCCCAACTGGATTGGGACTTATTAAATGCTTTCAAAATGTCTATATCATTCATCATTCCAAACGCTTTAAATCAATCACGCCGAAGTACAATGCTTACCAAATTACTAATGTTCTTTCCCAGGCTGTGGAGGATACCTGTCCGCCACTACTCAAATTCAGCAATTCTATTCACATTCACGTTTCGCCGACGGCATCTATGAGGCGAACATGAACTGTGACTGGACCATTCAGGCGCCACCGAACAGTAACGTTCAACTCACCTTCCTCGAATTTGACATCGAACATAGTTTAAACTGCACATTCGACTACGTGGAGGTTTACTCTGGAATGGAGGACAGCAGCGGCCCTCTGTATGGCAGATTCTGTGGAAACACCGTAAGCAATTGACACAAATTCAATAAAACGAAGTGCCCTAGTTCTATTTGAATATGTTTTCTTGTTTTCCTCTTTTCTCTCTTTTTTTTATTTCCATTCCTACGAACCATAGATCCCTCAGGAAATAATCTCACTGACTGACTCTCTATTGATTCGCCTGAAAACCGATGACAGTGTTATGATGAAAGGATTTTCAGCGTCTTACGTTGCCATCGATCCATTCGTAAGCAGCGATGAGGACACCAATTTGGATATCTCCGAAACGGTGACACCGTTTGAAGGATACCTGAAGAGCATCTACAAGGCAGAAAACGAGGAATACGACGAATACAGTGACTTCAGTGAAAATCGTCTAGTACTGAATAATCACCTGGGGGATAACAATCAATACAACAATCGTTTAGTTTAAATTAGGTTTCTCGATTTATATTCGTTCTGCTTCGATTTCAAGCAAACCATGCACCCGTTGGGCAATAGTGTGACATCAAGAAAATGAAACGCAGAAAATAGGCACGTTGTGTGCGGGCTGGCAAGTACTTTAAAAAAAATGAATCACTGAAAACTCTGTGCAATTTATGATGCGTTCTTCCTCTTGGAAGTCCTGTGAAATCTAATTTCAAAAACCGCAACAACAACAATAAAGAAAAATCCAAGTAAAATATATGTTTGAGCAGAAACATATGCATATATGAATACATGGGATTCTCAATACAATAACTAACATTTAGGCATTTAGCTATAGGGGAATTAAAAAAATCGACAAATATAATAAATAAAATATACGTAGATACATTTTTTCGTAAAGCGAAAGCAAAACATACGAACTTATATAATACTCTAAGCAATAAACAGTGAATGACTTTTTTACAAATAAATTAAAAGGCATAAAACTATATATCTATAGAAATTTAAGACTTGTGTGCAGATTTACATACATACATAACTAATGATCATATCCTTTTCATTGAGATTAATACAATAACTAAAACAATAAATTCGATCGAGTAATTTTTAGTTCTAGGCAAGAGACAGACATTTAGTAACAAGTAATTGTTGTGTGACTTAGTAGAGAATGAAAGTGTAATTTTACTATGTACTATATGACTATATTTATGAAATGACAAATAAATCACACATAAAATGTTAATGTGTAAAGAATGACGAATAAAATTGTTTAATTCATTTTAGAATTTAATTGGATATGGTTTTATTAAGGGGTACGTTTGGTTGGCGGTGTATCCGTTCACAATCATTGGATTTGGAATTATTGGAATTCATTGTTGTGATAAGTATGTTTCAATTTGTTGCCTCCTTTTAGGGAGGACCTCCAAATCGGGAAATTGTGTGATTTGAAAGAGTAACCCTAATATACTCCGAAATATAGGTCAAAAAGGGGAGGACATCAATATTTAAAAAAAAACTAAAACACAAGAAAGACCATTGCAAACGTCAGATATATACACATTTTACGGATAGCATTGTACAGTCAAAGCCGTTTACAACGACATCGGGTATAACGACCAAATTTTTGGGTTGCGGATTCATTATGAACCTATTGAATAACATAAGGCTTACAACGACATCACTTACAACAACATACCACTCAAAGCGACCTATTTTTCCACTTATTTGAAGTAAAATATTGGTTATAACGACTGGAATCGATGGCTACTATTTGTTTGCAGATGTGATGAATATATCTGTGGAATACTTTACTGCTTACTCCTCGTTGACATCCTTTTTGTCTTGTGCTTATTATTCGTTTTGAATTTTGAGTTCAATTCAGCGTGAATTTTTCTGTGCAAGTGGTCGTAGAACTTTAAATTTAAAATAAGAACAAAATTTAAGAACAATACTGACAGACAAAAAAAAACTGACATATATCAGATTGGAAACAAATTTTTTCTCAAATTCGTCAGTCCCTTGAACGTCGTTACAACCTGTTTTGGTATGGAGGTGTGGTATGGTGCTCACAGATGTAGTTTTAATCGATCACAGAGGGCGCACTAAGATTTTCATCAAGGGATAGTGTTCTTAATTTCTCGCTAAAATCGACAATTCCACACAAAAAAAAAATATGTTCCTCCCTCTCATTTCATCCCTTAACACACAACCACACTCAAACGCATTGATCATGAGTAGAATTCAGAAATGTATGCAGCTATAAGTACGGGTGTTTATAGCTATGTAAGAAGGCTCAAGCAGAAGTTCCCAGTAAAAACAATCAGTAGTAACATTCATAACTGATCGGGTTTATGACACGGAACCTTTGGAATGCGAGTAGTGCTCGCCTGGGACAAGTTTTATTGACTAAATCCACAGGTGTAAGAGTGAAACAACACCAAAATATGCCCGGTGTGTGGAGAAGATGGATGCTTTCGACAGGTGGGCTTACATGCTGAATGCCTAATACAATTGACTTAAGCTTATACCAGAACATATAGAAATGTAGCAAAAAGGCCAACGCTGTCATTTCCGTACTTAAAGTGTGGAAAAATAACTTTGTTACTTTCCACTGACATCCCATCACATTATCGACGCGATGGCCTCTTAAGTTACAAGCGAATGGAATTGAACGATATAGTTATAATGGTCACAGACTTAAGCTTATACCAGAACATATAGAAATGTAGCAAAAAGGCCAACGCTGTCATTTCCGTACTTAAAGTGTGGAAAAATAACTTTGTTACTTTCCACTGACATCCCATCACATTATCGACGCGATGGCCTCTTAAGTTACAAGCGAATGGAATTGAACGATATAGTTATAATGGTCACAGACTTAAGCTTATACCAGAACATATAGAAATGTAGCAAAAAGGCCAACGCTGTCATTTCCGTACTTAAAGTGTGGAAAAATAACTTTGTTACTTTCCACTGACATCCCATCACATTATCGACGCGATGGCTTCTTAAGTTACAAGCGAATGGAATTGAACGATATAGTTATAATGGTCACAGTTTATAATTTCTGTTTATTCATTCTACTTTTTATGATGGTATAAGTGCTAAGATTGGTCTGTTTATTGAGGAATCCTTAAATGCTCTGCGTCATTAGTTAGCAGATAAGGACGGAATTTTATGCCACAATCGAGTGGAGCTTTTTGCCTCCAACTTAAACCAGATTTACCATACTTTTCCAAAATTCATGGATTAGCCACAAATGATTGCAGATTCGTGAATTTTGTGGGAAAAAAAGCAGCGGATTTCTGACCACGTATTGTAATAAGGAGGGTGTACAGCCGAGATCCTTGACCACTCGGTCCTCCACCATCAACTTACAATCATCAAGAGTTATAGCTAACAAGAAACAAATGCTAACTTACCAAGCGAAAGAACTTGAAATAGGGTGATTTTTGAATCTACTTCATGAAAGAATGGAATTGGTTCGTTTACGAATCTTTATTTTTGTTGAAATTTTCAAAAAAATTCAGATAAGAAAAACCCCCATTACTAAAAGGAAAATTCGCTTTAATGTCGCTCACAAGTATTCACAATTGATGAGGAATAGCTCGTGTAGCCATTTGACCCTACCGTCGGATGAAGGATCATAATATCAACTGAATACATGTAGCATTCTCCTTCGATGGATGCTGGGGGATACAGCACCATGTATAGTTTTGACATTCCTGCAAAACTCGTCAAGTTGTTCAGGATGACGATGCAGAACTTTCGCTGCTGCATCAAGGTCGGTAACTAACTCACCGCAACCTTCAATGACAAAAAAAGGTTTTAGACAGGGCAACGCGTTGTCATGTGATTTCGCCAAGCCAACACTAGAGGCACGATCTTCCAGAAGCCTGTGCAATTATTAGCATACGCCGATGACATTGACAGATCTTACCGAACCGTTAATGAGGCGTTAGCTGGCATTGAAGCGGCTAAAATGGGTCCAGCGGTAAACCAGGACAAAACAAAGTACATGCTGTCATCACGAAAGGACTAACACATCGACGTCTCGGACAGAGCGTCATAATGGGCAGCAGAAACTTGGAGGTAGTCAAGGACTTCGTCTACCTCGGCTGTGGAGTAAATAGGGACAACAGCACCAGTACCGAGATCAAGGGTAAAATTCAAATACTCTTGCCAATTGTGTGGTTCTTTGGGCTCAAGAGGTAATTCAGCAACCGAGCAATCTCTCGAAAAACGAAGCTGACTTTAACACTCTGATCATCCCTGTCCTGCTTAATGGCGCAGGAACATGGACGCTGTTGAAAGCGGAAGAAGAAGCTCTTGGTCGTTTTGAGAGAAAAGTTCTGCGTGCGATCTTTGGTACTGTTTGCGTTGATGGCGTCTGAAGCAGAAAATTCAACCTCGAACTGTAAGGGCTGTACAGCGGAATGCACATAGTTAAGCGTCTTCGCTACTGCCCGAAGTGTCTTCGATTTCGAGTCGTTGGGACAACGTAACACAGAACGAGAACGATATGGCGCACTCAAGTGGAAAAAAAACCTGAACCAACTCGGTGTGCGCTGCTGGAGGCAGCTGGCGAAAGATTGTTCTGCCTGGAAAGGCATGTTGGTTGAAGCTCAAGTCCTCCCCAGGCAGTAGCGCCTATCAAGGAAGAAAAAGGTACTCTCCGCCTATTTCAAGCAAATTATGTAATTTATTGGTCTTTACTTTGTTGAAAAAATTAATCTAAACCAACAATGTTAAATTTTGAATATGGAAAGCACATGATTTCAACAAAACTTTCTAATCCACAACACCGGTCTGCTTGGGTTAATTGCATTCATGACAACTACATTCTGAACGGCATTGAAGTGAACGATGGTCATTGCGTGAGGCAATATTCTCGTGTAGCGTATCCAATGTCTACCAAAGTACTTAGTCTTCAGAGTAGACTAAGAACTTGATGCAGCCGCAGTGAAAGTAATCGAGTGCTGTCAAGTCGCGTGATAGCGATAGCGGCAAACAGATGAAAACTCGTCTTGAGATGACCTGGTCACCAAAAACCCACCCACCAAATACTCACCTTTTAGAAAAAAAAGTTTAATAACATTATATAGAAAACAAATCTCCGCCAACATGCATACTCTTAGAGCCACAATCGCCAATAAAAGAAAGCAATCCGGAAATCCGAAGTTATGTAAAATATCACAAAACATGCAACATCCTGTGTTCTACTGAAAACTTAAGTTCATATTCTAACGCAATAAAAACCCAAAAATCTTCCTTACAAAAACTCCCAACAAAGTAATTGACAAACTCTCAATCTCGTGGGATTAATATTTTATAACATAACATCCTGAATCATAAAGGATCCTATGACAGGAAGTAATAATATTGTAAATAAACAAAAACAGGTCATTTTCGACTCTTGCATAGTTTTCATTGACCAAAATGGGTTTTTCCCCATGAACCGGAAATAATGCCGCACTTATAGAAGCGGATTATCGGATCACCGAAAACCATAGAAAATTATTACAGTGCTGCTGGTTGTAGGGAATTCCCCAGTTTGATATGAGGGTTCAGATCGGGGAAAACCCCTGACTTCGGAAGGACAGTCAGTAGCAAATGTTATGGTTAGAATGCTGTAAAGTGTGAATTACTACCGGCGGTGCATTTGAAGCATACTTTTTTTAATGACATTTTTCTTTGTTTGTGTGGTTGGAGGGAGGAAAGCATCATTTGGGTGTGGCTTCATAATTTAGATGTAATATTTATGTGCATAAGTTCTGAATGCCAATAGTAACTGACCGTCGATTGTAATCAGGAGGATGATTGCATCCGGTAGGAAGCCACTCCTGTATTTTTTTCTGTGTCACAAACGTCCGTCTGAATATGATTTATTTCAAGGACGTTTGCATTTATGGTCAGTTTCCGTAAAATACTATCACAAGTCCCCTGAATCAGACATGTAGTTGAATTTAATTTAAACTATCATGTGGTTTGATTTAGGATACCCAGAAAGACTGCGTGTGCATCGATTTGATATGAAGTACTTGAAAATGTATCACAATTTCAGTAATGTGTGCACCATGCCGGCGATGATTTGAAATGTCGTCAAAAAGTGATAAATAATATCTATGTCTCAGAGGCGCAATTATGCGTATTAACCGCCATTATATTTACATAAGCTCTTAATCTGATATAAATCATCACAGCCATGTGGACTGCCTAAACCGAGTGAATTATCTAATGCCACTTGAGAGTCATACATACTATCACACGCGTTATGTTCACATTTCTAATCTGTCCAACTATCGCACCAGATTCATTCAATGATAGCATCATGAATGAAAGCTCATTCCGAGGTTTTAATATAATTGCTCCAAGTTACGTCTGTCATCCACACAATGACTGCCTATTAAGAAGGAACACGACATTGGGTTGAGCCTCCACAAAATGATCAATCGCATGCAGAGTTCGTTTCAATTTTATCACACATATTTTCTAGTTCGTAAGAGTTTGACCTGTTGTGACTTGTGAGTTCATCATTTTCGTGCGACCGCAAATGAGTATCATCTCAAATGTTCATTTATCTGCATTTTAATTGCAAATTGCTTAAAAGTCGGTTATACACTGCTTAATGAGAACATAACATGTGCGTTATTACAGTGATGTCAACGAATTTATGATGGTGGCAAAGAGAAAAAGTGAAGAAGTGTTGTCATGCAATATCTAGTCGGAGTTTAATATGTGGATACATAGGCATTATGGTGCATCTGATTCCAACATACAAGAAAGCTTTTCTGTAGCGAATAAATCTGGTTCTGCTTTAATAGTTGCTAATGAATTCCTAGATAAATTAAAAACTGCGTATGCAATATTTGGAAACTGGATGTGCTCTTACGTTTTTCTTAATCACGTTTACTTACGTCTTTCTAAATCACGATATATTTGATCGTTTTAATTTTTGAGAGGGTGCCTTATTTTATTTTAAGTTAATAAAGGCCTTATTCGATTTTTAGTAGTATTTACTCCGCTTTTACAGAGCATTTTTCACAGAAAAGAATCCTGTTTAAAAACAGTGGTTGCTTCACAAGCCGGAAAAAGCTTACATCCATTTCAATGTGTTCTTGAACCGCCTGTCCCAGCAAACAGTCGCGTGCACAAAGATCTCATTAGAAAATATTCTTAAGTGTAGTCACTAGTGAGCTGTCTCAGCTCATATTATTTGTGCCACCAGTTTGGGTGTGCTTGCGCAAGATTACATAAAAAATGTCTAAATTACTTAAGTGGGATTAATTATCAAATATGACCCTGACCTAGGTGTACTGCTTTGAGGATCATAAAAGTCTTATTGATACACTTCTATGGGTGGCCCAGTCGGTAGGAATCAAATCTTTGAGAGAAATTATTCGTTATGTTTTCTTGCATTTTTCTCACCAATGGACGCGACCAACTGTTTTATGTTCGTTCCGAATAGAGAAATTTTACTTCTCGATAATCCTCTTCAAATATTGTGATGCCCTTGGCATTGTGTGTGTATCCGTCGACTTAGGACGGATTAAGAATAATTTCAAATTGCTTAGATAGGTATATTGATCTGCATATTTTCGTCTGCAACGTGAGAAAAAATAGTTAAGTCATAAAAAATACGTCGACTCCTACGCACTTGAACCTTCCGATTATATGAACCGATTATGAATGTATTTCAGAATGTGTAGAAGAATCTAGAAAAAAGCGAGTGCGACACAAAACTGTAGGGCTCTTTCATTCGTGGGATAACAATATCATGCACAACGTGTGGTTGCTGCAGACGCTCGTCCATGACTCTCTAGAGTGGGTTGCGCCACCCATATTATTAAATAATTAATTTCTTATGAACATTTACAGTGTCTTGAAATCGTTTGTTGCACTGAAAATAATGACTGATATTTCGAAATATCGAAATATGGACCTTCAACCGAAGTAGACCTACTCCACCCTACCATGTTGTTAAATACTCCAGTAAATATTCTTGTGGAATTAAAGAATACATTCTGTATCGCCTATCGCATGCATACCTATTCACAAACTCAGTATACTGCACAATTAATTCGAGGCGCTTATGCAATCAATGCAAATATTTCAAAGATATGAACCATACATGTTTCTGTAAAACATATCTCCTCTCGCATGTTTGTTCAGTCAAAGCAATTACATAAAATTCAGTTCATTGTTCACAAAGCAGCCGGCAACAAGAATTATGGATTATGTTTGCGTACATAGCCGAGTAAAAGGGTTTATCTTGTGTACTCCTCCATATCTTACACAAACATATGCCACGCTCCAAATGATGCACTTGTCAACGGTGTTTCTCGAGTACTTACCGTTTATTACCCGAACTAGACAACCTTAGAAATGTGACTTGTATCCACAAATGTTTATTGCATTCCTTTTTTTATGTGCAACATTAAGTTCTTGTCGCACTTGTGCGTAAGTGTTTTATGACTTTATGATGACGGTTGCGCGACAAAGGGTGTGACACGTGCCCTTCTAACTATTTTGTTAAGTGACACAAATTGGTTCACTTACCAACTCTGTTGTGACTTTTTTAATTTTTAAATCAAGTAATTCAACCATACAAACTCCGCCCTTACATCTATATCTTCTTCTTTGGTTGGCGCGTCACACCGCAGTTCACATTTCTCTCACTATAGTGCTAACAAACATCGCCTGCATTAGAACTGAAATCATATAACTTCAGGCGCCACCAGGGATCCCTCTTCACCCTTCATTCTTTAATCATGGCTCCACTCACCTCCACACCTACGTACGAGTATATGAACCGACTTGAAAATATTCCAGTTGAGGCGCCGCAAGGCACATAGAAACTCACTCCGGAAGATAACAAGACTTCGTTTGCCAATAACCAATTGTCCTTGAGGACTTGCCACAGCCCTCTGCTGAAACTTCGTTTTGTGTCAATTACCCCAAAAATATACTTACTGTTTATGTGCATCGGGATCATTTTTCATCATTAACGTCATTGAGTTTATTTAAATAAAATTAAAAAAAACAAAAAAAGAACACCTTTCAAAAGATGTTGAAAAAAATATATCCTTTTGCTTCCCCACCGTGTCGACTGTCACGGATTTACCCAGCCACTCAACTCGACTGCACATTCGACGATTATATTGAAGATGCGATGATATACTGCGAATGTTGATGGCCATGATTATGAGAGGCAACCGGAGAAAATATTCAATAAGACGGGATTTATGCGTACCCATAAACAGGTGCCAAGACGAAGGTGAAGAGGGCAAGCACATGGGTCCTCTAAAATGTTCCAACTTCTGAACCCAAAGCAATGGGAGAATATGTGCCAGGTAGACCTTCCAAACAAATGGAGGGGAGAGCACACACAAGAACGAAAGCAACGAGAAGAATAGACGTTTAGATTCCATCCGTATCTGAGGCGCTTTCATATGAATATGTATTATACTTATATGGATGCGTGTATGCATGTGCACATACATTTTGTAGGTGTTCGTCGCACTGACGCTGACGCTGACGCAGTAGGACCCTTACCGATGATACCACTCAGGTAAACGAAAAATTAAGAAAAAAAAAAAGAAAATATTAAAAGAGCAAAAGGAACAGAGCAACATACAAACACAAGAGTGCAGAAAGAAACAAAAAGTATCTCATCGATCGGCGCACAATAGAGCAGGCAACAGCATTCCGAGGCCTGGGATGATCTTCGGTGCCTTTAGTTGATTACCCCTCTAAATGCTGGTGCTCTTGCTTCTGCTGCAGTTGATCCAGCCCATCCATCCACGTCCATCTCTATCTCATCGGTTGTCTGCCTACCGATCACCAAGATGCCGCTGACAGCTTCATATATATGTTGGGCCGAGGTTTATAGAGGTCCTCAGTAAGTGCTTTGTTTTTGTGCGGAAAGGTGTGTGATAGCGGCGCTCGGAAATTCCCTAAATTTACGTTTGTTAAAAACAGTGGTTTAATAGTGCCTAATCAAAATACGTTTGCAATATGTTGGCGTTTCATGTGATAGTAACGGCAGTGATTGCCATCACCTCGTTGGTGGCTAGTAGTAGTTTAAAAAAGTTCATCTCCCCCGTTATTGACAGTGAATTGCAAGTGGAGGAAGAAGGATTCTTCGAAGTGATCGACTTACCGCGAGTGTTTGTAAGTGCCTTAACGTCTACTCAGTTGTGTGCGAAATATTTAATTAATTCAATTCATCTCTTCCCTCTCATTTTGTGCAGAATCCAAATCTAAAGGGTCCAGGCAACAGTCCCCGCCTCAACAATCCGAAGGCTCTGGAGTCCTCGCTCACCTCGGATGGCATCGAGAAAGGACAGAAGAAACCACACAATCGGCTGCCAGCGTTCCTCTTCAATTCGGATTTAAATAAGATCCAATCGAATGCGAAGAATATCGAAAATGATTCTGGGAATAATTTTGTTTACGATCGTAATATCATCGTGGAGCCAGCTCTGCCTGTGGACAAGATACGCGCCGAAATGGAGCCACACATGGGCGATAAGATCAAGGGAGACAATTCGAAGGGTGTGCACCGCGACAAGTTACAGCGACGACGTTTGTCTTTTCAGAGGTAAGTCTACGTATTGTTTGTCTGGAGCGAGATGCATTGTTGTACATATTTCGAGATAAAACCATTGTACATTGCTGTCTAATTGTGAAATGTGTGAATCTACGTGCCGTCTAGTACTATGAAATGATGTCAATTATTGCTCAAGTGTGCATTGTGTTTTTGAATCAGTCTGACAGACCGAAAATATTTTCTCTTTTGTTTTACAATTTGAATTTATTGAGGTATTCTTGGAACTCTTTTGAATTTGAATACAGCCTGGCGCTTGCTTATACCTGTTACTAATTTCGGGTAGAACGTGGTCAGACGTCTGCCAAAAGGTTTTTGTATAAGTAGCGTAGGATTACTTAGAAAATAATGACTCCGAGCAGATGGATTTGGCTTAGTATTGTCATAAATATGCACTTGACACCTAACCCTTCATGGGTCCCATTTGAAGCGCCTTCACAAGTGATACAAAGAATTTGATATATGGATAATGATTCAAGAAAAATGTTTCAAAAGATTAATTTATGGAGGATAACCTTCTAGAGACGAATATCAACAATGGACCAAACCAGTTCCTAGAACTAAACGTATGTCACAACTTTGGATACAGTCTTATTTAATGAATTAGTTTATTATTACTTGCACTTGGTGTATCATATTTCTTCTGACCTATTTAAGAGAAGATTTCTGATAGGATACCATTGAATGCACTCTTAGTCCATCCAAAACACACCAAGGCAACAGTTAATCTGTACCCTATTGGTATAACTAATTACAAGAATTTGTAGACGTAACAGTCACCCTTTATTGGGAGGGAATCTCATTAACAAAATGAAAAATGACTGACTAAATGGGGGGATCTGGTCATCGACATAATTAGGTGTGTAGCTGGAGATTGCATATATATTGTACATCAAACTGGCACAGGATGCCTCATAACCAAACACCTCTGGTCAATTCTAGACCCTAAACGATCGCTTATCCTGATCAATAGGAATGAGCTTAACCCTCGAACACTCCTTCACATCATATGTGTCATTAGAACTCGCGCCTTTAGAATAAGCCTCCCATACAACGACGAGGGGAAACCAGGGTACATTTGTACTCTTCCATCCCGTAAATACATACTTTTAGAAGTCACACAGCATTTCCATAACTTTGCTGATCTAAGTAACGCAAGAGTCGGCCAAATTTCTTCGCTTAGGCAAAAGCACAAACTGGTTGAGGAAAGAGGCATTTATAGGCGTTCATCCGCATGGTAGCACAATAGGCCTACGCTGGTCTAAGTGGCTGTTTTCTCGTACAGCAGCCAGCCATTTTAATCTAACCTAACATAATCAGTTTCAGCCCTTGGGTCAACACCCAACTGCATTTTGATGTTAGCGAACGTTGGTGGTTATGAGATATTTTTGAATATTCTTGATATTTTTTCTCGACATAACCAATACGTTTTAATGCGGCAGCTTTTTACAAAAACCGATGCACAGTTAATTAAAATGTCGGTCATCAGGAATGTTTCATTCATTACAAACAAGACTACTCGACCTATCTCTGTTAATCTTGAAACCTCTGCACAAACCGACATTACCGTCGAGAAGATTTAAGTGGTGAGCTACTATGTTCGTAAGACATAGGCAAGCATATGGTTCTGCTTGAATAAAAGGATTCCTCTGTGATATAGTGTCACTACAGATCAAGATTCTTGCACGTGACCATTATTCCAAACCCAAGCAAAAGATTTTGCTTTACATTTTTCCTTGTTCTCCACCGTCCGTGGACAATTTTTTCTCTTCATATATTTTTGCGTAAGTAAGCCTCAATCGATCTTAATTCCGCTGGTTCCATGACCTTGTTCCACAGCCTCGATATCAAATACTATCCTGCACTTAGTTATATTCACAAGCTCGTAGCTAGTATGCACAAATGAGCATATTTTTTCAATCGCTATTCAAACCATTTCATCTTCAAACATCGAATATAGGAACGTTCTTTTGAGACGATGAAGTGTCCATTGTGTAGGTATTTGGTGTACTCCATCAGTATACGTTATAAAAACGGTCTGCAAAGATTATATAGAAGTTCTGCTTTTTCTAAAGACTACTAAAAGCGTTTATGCCCTGTCATATGAAGTATCTCTTTAGGCATGCCACACATAACCGGTTTGCCTTTGAATGTTTAAACTCTAACACTGACTAAGTCTCCGTTATTCCTTTCAACACGTACTTTATTGTGCTTATTAATGAATTTCAAATCCGCTCAGTGATCGCCGATTCACACATAGTTCCAAACAAAAGAAGTACAATTACCGACATTTTTCAAAATGCGCTAACTTATTCAAGTCTTCGGGTTTTTAAACCCTAACTAGCTGCCTATACACTTGTGAAGCTGACTCATATCATATGTATCCTTACAATCGATAATATTCCATAATGTCTAATTCGAAATGGTTAATTAATTTATTTCTTTTTTCAACATTTTAGACGACTCTTCAAAAAACTGCGAGGCAAAAAAAGACGCATAACCAAAAGACATTCAAAGCAGAAGACCCGAACCCACAACAAACCCAACCCGAAACCAATGTAAGTAAGTTCGTATTCCGTAACATCCTGTATATTGTGCACATATGTAAATATCACCGCAATTATCGTTAAATAAAAGTTTATATTTCTTTTGTAAACATCTTTAGCTTAGTAGCAATTCACAAATCTGAAAGGCTAACACTTACGTTTCAATTTTTAGTACTCTCTGACAATTTACACTTTCAGTCCGAATGTCGCTCCAACCACAGAGCACCTGCAGAGAAACACCCGTGCAGTGACTGCAAAGAAAGAACGCATTTGGGAGCACGGAGTCATTCCATATGAGATTGACCGCATTTTCAGTGCCACACACAAGGCTCTCTTTAAGCAGGCCATGCGCCACTGGGAGAACTTCACCTGCATCAAATTCATCGAACGTGACCCCAAACTTCACCCGAATTACATATATTTCACGGTGAAGAATTGCGGGTAAGTGTTCTAAATCATCTTTAACCGCAAGGTACAAGCTATAGTGCATTTTTTTCCCATTCACAGCTGCTGTTCGTTTGTTGGCAAACGCGGGAATGGACGTCAAGCCATCTCTATTGGCCGGAATTGTGAAAAGTTTGGCATTGTTGTGCACGAATTGGGTCATGTGATAGGATTTTGGCACGAGCATACCCGCACTGACCGCGACAAGCACATAATCATAAATCGGGCAAACATCATGACCGGTCAGGAGTACAATTTCAATGTGCAGACACCTGAGGAAGTGGACTCATTAGGGCTGCCATACGACTACAACTCAATTATGCACTATGCCAAGAATACATTCTCGAAGAGTCTGTACTTGGACACGATTATGCCAATTGGTATGTCCACTGAGGACCGCATCGAAATTGGCCAGAGGGTGAGATTGAGTCGGGGTGACATTGCTCAGGCCAACCTTCTTTATAAGTGCTCTGCGTGCGGAAAGACATTTCAACAGAATACTGGTGATATAGTGTCACCGCATTTCTATTACGGTAGTGCTGTTGATATTGCCGGCGATGGAAGGGATAAGCATGCAATTCAGGAAATACCAGAACGTTGTGAATGGCGTATAACCGCAACCGATGGCGAAAGGATTATTCTCAGGATTCATCAGTTGGTAAGACTTCTATCTACTCTGAACCGTCTGTCTTTCTATTGATAAACACAGAGACTACTGTAAATGAAAGGAGATTTTAAAGGATTTTCTCTTTTTTTTCTTATTTTCTTTCACTTTTCCTCACTCGCACCACCCACTGCCTTGGTCCTGTGCAGAACCTCATGAAGTCGGCGAACTGTGAACGGGATTATTTAGAGATACGCGACGGTTATTGGCACAAATCACCCGTTATTAAAAGGATTTGTGGCAATGCGACATCGGAAGTGATTAGAACCGATTCAAGTCGAATGCTTATTAGCTACGTTAATCATAATGTGATTAAAGGATTCAAAGGATTCATCGGGGATTTTGAAGGTAAGGCATTAAAGTTTATTCTTACAGGCTAATGTGAGGGTGTTTGTATTGTTGCCAAAATTTGTACTGTTGAGTGGTTCAAAATGGGGAAGTTACCGTCGGATGAACCAATTTGACCAACCCACGGCGGTATAAAGCTAAATAAGGGTGCTTCCCCACGTGGGGTAACCAGGGATCAGTGCAATAGGTACATCAGTTGATTGTCATAAAGCAAACATGTCATTTTGAGAACTTAAAACATTTATTCTTGCAAATTATTTGATGGCACCAAACAAGCGCACAATCGTAACGTGACCAGTTTGAAAAAAAAAAAAAAAAAAAAAAAACAGATTATCCAATGAACCATGTCATAGTTAGAACTACATCCATTCATTCATAACCAAACGCCAATTCATGTCATTGATTTCAAAGATTTATCTAACATGTGCAATCTGCTATAGCCGCCCCATCACCCCATCACTGCGACGAATCACACTGTTTACAGCAGAAGCACTTGTCAGTGACTGCTGGGGTATAATTGAAATTCCATAAATTTTGCACTACACGATTTAATTAAAAATGTTTCTCATATCATCTAATTCCAGTTACATTGGACTGTGCACACAGTTCGATGACAACAAAGCATGTTTTCAGCCAGTGTTTAGGGATAACGTTCAGGAAGTAATATAAGGCCTCATATTAGTTGTTCTCTGCTCCCATTAATAACCCATGCATGCATGTAACCATAATCATAAATTGGCATTTTCCCGTTGCAGGATAGTCCTTCGGTGTTACGGAGATTGAAGTAATTTCGCATACATTTAGTCACTTTTTCATATTCACACACAAATGTACGCATGCATACATATGCGGGTATATTTGCTAAGGGTGCTCCTGGATTTCTGTACTCTTGTGTTTCAGCACTTCTCTCTGCATGGGTGATAATAAGCATTCTATTCAATTTTCTAAGAGATCTCTTACTTCTCGAGAACTCATACATTCAGCAAGGGTTCTTACCTTCGTCCATGGTAATGTCTACTCGAGAGATTTCTTTTTATTGTTTCTACTCATTTCTCTGAACTCTATGATTATGGAGTGCATAATTCTGGATTATAAATGGAAGGAAGTCTTTAAGTTCAGGTATATGAAGCTTCTCGTGATTTAAGACTGGCGTCGTTAGTAGGAATTAGTATCAGAACTTTTTGAATTAGTTAAAATATTACAAGTAAATGGTAAAGGTAGCGATTTATCCATGCTTTTAGTTAATCTGATTCCTAGTCGCAGGTACAGGACATACAGGGTATTCTTTTCTGTCGACTCGTTTAATTTTTTTTTTTGCAGTTTTGTAAAAGTTTACTATAGTTACTTTACCCAGATTTTCAACGGTATGCAAAATTTTCAAATTGTACGCAATTTTGATTTAAGCTTATTTCAATTTAAACTCAAAAGACACCAGGCTGCCGAGTAGTAGTAGATATGAATTCCCGACGACTAGCTTACCTTTTGAGCAAGACTTTTTATAACGCATAACAGCTGAATGACGCAGTTGGTTGAGTGCCCGAGGTTCTGACATTTCCTGTTCGAATCCCAGTGATATTCGATTAAAAATCTGGTGCGGCCACTATTTGTCCTTTAAATGAATTTAACAGCACTCTCACTAAAGTTGTCAAACAGATCTAAGTCTTCACTGGTAGGCCACTAACCTAAACCTTTCACAACGCATTAGCTCATCCTGTCTCGCAAAGGTTTCAAATTATAATTGTTAAGAACAAGACACATATTGAACACGAGTAGGTGTAGTAGAAGCTGAACCGCCCAGGACCACCTCGAACGGTAATCCCATATATTACTATTAAAGCCATTCTTCGTCAAAACAAAAAAAAAAATGTTCCATAAGGTTATTGACTCCGGAAATAATGTGAGTAGAACCTCTAATGTTTCCTTTAGTAAGGAAGGTCGTAGAAGGGATTCCATTAATTCCATATTCCTGAAGAACTGACCCAAATGACACGTCCTGCATCCAAAGTCACGTAATATTCTCCATATCCCCAACAGAGCAATTATTAAGCACAAATATGACATCAGCAGTTTCCTTACAAATTCCAATCGATCCCTGCTTCACGTGTCATCCAAACCAAAATGGTGACCAAATGACCTGGATCATAAACATTACACTTTATGTAATATTTACTAACTAAAAGTTTCAGTTATTTGGAAATCCTGGGTACATGCCCGATGAGAGTTGCACTGATTCATTATTTACCCCCGAAGTTGGCGAAACTTTCGAAACTTCTTTCAAACCTTGAAAACTTATGCAAACCCCAACTTCTAGCTTAAATGCCCTTGAATTATTGAAGATGAGAAAAATCCCTCCGTCATCGGAATCTCAGAAAAAACAACTAATCACAAACTGCACTTTTATCCCTTCTTTCAGTAATCTGCGGCGGTGAATACAAACTGGATGGAGAACGTCGCATCGACTCCCCAAATTATCCCGTTCAATATCTACCCGACAAGGAGTGCATTTGGAAAATTACTGTGCCAGAGAATCGCCAGGTGGCACTTAAATTCCAATCGTTCGAAATTGAAAACCACGACAACTGCATCTACGACTATGTCGAGATACGTGATGGCGATCGATCCGATTCCGAGTTAATTGGTGTCTTCTGCGGCTACAAGCTGCCACCGAACATTAAGTGAGTATGCAGCAAAATTATCAACCCTCTCGAGTGAGTGTGATTATTTTATATCTGTGCGCGTGAAATTATCCCCGCAGGACCAATTCAAATCAAATGTATGTGAAGTTCGTATCGGACGGCACTGTGCAGAAGGCCGGATTCTCGGCGCTGTTGATGCAGGAAATGGATGAGTGCAAGCACACCGACCACGGATGCCAACATGAGTGTATCAACACCCTGGGGAGCTATCATTGCGGCTGTTTCGCTGGTTATGAACTGCAAATGGATGGCAAATCATGTGAAGGTAATTACATTTAGATACATCCAATTTAAATCCCCCCAAAAAAAAAACACAACACAAGTACTCTCTCGATGGTCTGCTTCTAGATGCGTGCGGTGGTGTTATCAAAGCCACAACAGAGAATGGCACACTGACGTCGCCCCAGTTTCCCGATGTCTACCCGTTGGAGAAGGAATGCGTTTGGGAGGTGGTTGCACCGCAGAATCACAGCGTATTCATCAACTTCACCCACTTTGACTTGGAAGGAACGAAATTTCAATTTAGCGAATGCAATTACGACTACCTGACTGTCTATTCGAAGCTCAGAGATAATCGCCTCAAGAAGATCGGTGTGTACTGTGGCCACGAGAGTCCCCCAATTCTGAATTCCGAACAGAATATCCTGCGGCTGGAGTTCTTCTCCGACAAATCCGTACAGCGGACGGGATTCTCCATATTGTACCATATAGGTGAGTGCTTGTTCCCGCTCGACACTGTGTTGCGGAAACACTATCTGGATTTATTGTACATTTTGGTATTCTTTTTTCCCTCACGGGTATTTATGCAGATAAGGACGAGTGTAGCGCGAACAACGCAGGCTGCCAGCATCACTGCCGGAACACACTGGGCTCATACAAGTGCAGTTGTCGAAATGGTTACACCCTAAACGAGGACGGCCACAACTGCACCGAGACAAAATGCAAATTCGAAATTACGAATCCGTACGGGGTCATCTACAGTCCCAATTACCCGGAAGAGTACCCACGGAACACATATTGCTTTTGGCATTTCTCCACTGTCCTCGGCCATCGGGTGCAGTTAACCTTCCACGAGTTCGAGGTGGAGAATCATCAGGTAAGTTGGCATTGCCTCGACAGCGCCTCCGCACAGAATTCTATCCTGAAATATTCAATAAAGTTCGTGCCTTTCATGCGAATTTCCTCATATTTTTTTGTCTGCTCTTACTCTTTTTGTTTCGTTTTGCGCTTCATCCCTTCTTATTTCCTTTTGAATATTCAGGAATGCATTTATGATTCTGTTACCATCCATGACGGCAGATCGGAGAACAGCTCCACATTGGGCGTCTACTGTGGCGGAAGAGAGCCCTACGTCGTGTTGGCATCCACAAATGAAATGTTTATGGTGTTGAAAACTGATGCTGGCCTGCAGAAGAAAGGATTCATGGCAACTTATTCAACAGGTAAGCAGGGCTGTGTGTATATAGGTTGTGGTTGGTATTCGAGGGTGAATTGTCAGTTTTCGCTACGAAGGATAAGACGGAAATGTTGTGATTCGATGCGAAAGGTGGGCTTAGCTACGCCTGCTGAAATAGAGTTTTTCGATTGCATCAAAGTAACAATTGAGAGGTTTTCCGTAAACTGCCAAAAGATATTCGCTCTTGAAGGTGCCCATCAAAATGTACTGCAGGAGAGGAAATTAATGTTTACCATGTTCTTTGTAAGGATGGGAGAAGTGAACGTCATATTCTGGGGAAGTGAAGTGTGTTTTCACAGTGAAGTGGGTCACAAGGGGTGAGATCTAAGCGAATAGAATCCAGGCGATGGTGCTGTGGCATGTCTGTGATTTTTTTTTTTTTTTTTGAATTTACGTGCATCCACATTTGATTGAAACGCACCTTAGAGCTCAAACCTGGGAATAACTTAAAATAAATACTGAGACCATCATCTTCTGAATTGGCCGCAGAGCTAGGAGTTACTGCATGCGACAATAGTCTCTGCACCTCTTGCTTAACTCTCAATTTACCCGAGGAGTGTCTCAATCTTACACTCCATCCAATTTACCTTGCATGCCATAAGATGCTCCAACCATTGCATGCACTCTGCATTAAGCGAATCCCCCTCCCAATGCAATGCAACACGCAAACCTTAAAAGTGGGTCAAATGCCTACTTCTCTCACATTCCTTACAAATAATCCTTAACAAAAACCTTACGCAACTTTCTTCAATCTTATGCTCAAGCACCACTGCCTCAAGTAATTACCTTTCATCCATTTGCCAGCTCCCTCGTCTTATGCTGCTTTCGTAATTTTCCTTTCAAATCCTTTGCAGATGTCATAGCGTATTGCGTTCAAAAAAAAAATTCACCCGTAAGAATATTTTATGAAAAAACTCACCCATCCACACCTCATTAAATCACTAAAGCATCGACGCACGCACGAAAGGGTTATGTCACATCCTTTTGCATGCTCACCTTTAAATGTAACACCCGCTGTCAAGGCGGCAGCTCTTAGAAATGAAACATTAATAAATTCCCACTTGCGGTCCATAATCTAGCAGTCGCACACCCTAATGCACGAGATGCATCTTGCATTTTGTTGATTTTGCGTGATGCTTTAGAAATGTGAACCCCTGAAATATTGAATCATATTCTTGTGCACCCTGGCTGGGTCAGACCTTTATAATGTATGCATGCATGAATGCCGGGCACGAAATGAGGAAATGGGGACATGGGGGATGAAACCTGAGAAGGTTGAGGTCGAGGTTATTTGCTTTACGAGTTCGCCTGCACACACTGTGCGAGACTCCGTGCCTTTCTGTGTGTAAACACATTTGGAAGCCGTTGCATATGCGGAAACATAAGTGAAGCAAAAGTTTTAAACTATTTTCTTTTGCAGAGTGCGGTGGTTATTTGCGCGCAACGAACAGGACGCAGGTGTTCTACTCACATCCGAGATTCGGAAGTCGACCATACAAGCGGAATATGTACTGCAATTGGCGCATCCAAGCGGACCCGGAGAGCAGTGTGAAGATAACATTTCTCAGCTTCGAAGTGGAGTACTCGGATAGATGCGACTATGATTCGGTCGAGATAACCGAAGAGCTAAATTACATGCGAAACACCAACCACGGCAAATATTGTGGAAATAGGGTAGGTTTTTGACTTTACAGATTCTTGATACATACACCAACTATGCTACTGTGCAACTAACGAACGAGGGTAATAATTTTCTTGTTTTCCTTTCCTTTAGAGACCATTACCAGTGACTTCCTACTCGGATACGATCTTAATACGATTTCAGTCGGACGAGAGCACTTCTTTAAAGGGTTTCGCCGTTTCATTTATTTCTGTCGAACCGCCCGATGAGGAGTCAGGGGATGCAGTCGATTCCGCAACACCATTTCCGGGATACATGAAAAGTGTGTACTATGCGGGGGATGGGAGCGTGTACGATGACTATGACGAGGGTAGCCGCAGCCTGGCAACAGATAGGCTGCCATGAAGATAAGGAAATCGGTTTTATATAATAGATACATATGTTTGTTGGTGTAAATAATTTGTATATTTGTGTATATTTTTATTATTTAAATCGTACAATAGACGCATATACATTGTATTGTAGATAGACTCAAGGATGTGTTTTACTGATTAAAGGGAACTCCGACTCACTTTGATGTTGTCTCAATCATCCCAAGTGTGAATCAGGGTCAACAAAATAAAGATAAGAAAATAGTTTATGGAACAATCGAAAGAGGAATTACGACGTCCTTAAAGACTTCCCACCATTAATTGTGACGATGCATGGATGCAGCGTTCACTTCTTGTTATTTAATGGGCAATAAAAAGATATTGTTACATGCCACGGTTTGGAATGGCACAGCAGAAGAAGACCGAAGGAATCTGACTGCTGGCGAAAAGCGACTGGAAGGAAACTTCCAGAACCACTAAACTGGTGTATAAATAAAGGCGCATTGACGTGAAATAGTACTGAAGAGTGGGTTTCTGATAAACTCCATAAGTTAGTATAGTAGTAAAAATGGACCTAGTTGGACATAGGATGAGCAGGTTAACGCAGTTGTACGAATCTGGTTCACAAAGAGCAATGGTTGAGTGGATTTTTTCGAATAACCATGAGTTGGAAACAAGTGTTAATGTAAACGTCAAGGTTCGTGCTCTATTGTAAAATGTGTTTCTGTTAAATAAAAGTGGAACGTTTTTTCTTATAATAAACTATTTCTTCATTGGCTACAAATTGACGTCAAAATTGCGTTGTGAACTAAACGAACTTACAATGGACCCTATTGCAAAAACTTGATGGATGTTGAAGCTTTTGAGCAATAGACGTCTTAAACTACGTCTTCGTGGAATAAGACAGGTCCTATTCGCCGAATTCAAATTAACTCACACATTCTCTAGTTGTATGGCAATGCAGTCAATCCAAATATTCATTCATACTTACTTCAGACTATCAGACCACTGACCCGAGTTTCCGTCCTGACCACGCTGCTTTCAATCATCCGTCCAGGCAGTCTTACATCAACGACGACTTGGCTTCTATGCCGGAGGTTCGGTCTTCCCTTTTCTCTCGAACTAGGAGGCTCGGACTCGAAGACCCTATTTGCTGGAGCCTAGTTGTTCATGTGTTGTGTATTCGACGTAGTTGTGTCTTTCAGACTACATCGTCATCCTTGTACAGCTCGTAGAGTTCGCAGTTGTGTCTTTGCCTTCCTCGCAGACGGGACCATATATCCGACGTAGAATTTGTCTTTCGAAGGCACCATTAATCAGCTCTGCAGTTTTGATGGCAGAATAAGAGTTTTGTAGAGCATGATTTTGGTCCTTCTACAAACCGAAATGAACAACGCGATTCTACGTTGGATCTTTTGTCATTCGATTGGACTATTTTATTCTATTAAAATTCTTATACAATTATGCAGCAAATAAGCTTGAAATAGACAAGAGACAAATAGAGAGATCCGCAAAATCAAATTATTTTTACCGGTAATTCAGCATTATATTTCTACCTTACTTCTCTTGCTCCCTCTATTGGATTAAAGGTAGTAACATTTACTAAATTAATACACCAAGACGCCAACCTAGTTCCAAACGGAACCGGTTCCGAAAGGCATATCTGAAATTTAACTATATCCAAGTCTAAAACCCTTAAATCTCCAACTTAATCAATGTCATGAACCTACAAAGGACCAGGCAATGTTCAAGTTTTGTCGATAAAATTGCCACAGTTTTGGATTTGAAAATATAACGAGATGTAACGAAACAAGATAATAATAGATGCATTTATAATTGCTAGCTTGTATATAAGTATTTACATTTTTCTATAACATTTACGGCCGAAAAACAGCCTAACGCATTAAACTGTCGCATCGCTTGTATATTAAAATACATAATTACACGTTGCATAGTTATGGGAGCATTAACAATAGCTTGAAGGCCCATTCATTTGAGCGGCGAATTACGAGCGAAACAATTCTTTTCCAGCAAATATGGGCGATAAGTTATACTTCTGATGAAAATATATGCACGCGAAAATAAACAATGCACGCGAGTTTTCTAAAAGATGTAAATTATTTTCGGTAGATATATGTTTAAAAGAGTATGCTCCTTTATATTTCGCCACTGACTCAATTTTCTTGTCAGTCGAAAATTCCAATTCAAGTTCTGTGCCGCCCTACCAATTTGCTACAGTTCCACATATCGTAAGCAATTTGATATGTAAAATATTTTCAGCAACATTTATGGCTCAATAACTGACTGTATTCTTTAAATTATGCAATCAGTTTAATTTCCACAAAGCATACCCCCTGTCAAATAATAAATTTGTGTACTGCCTAAGTATGAATGTGCCCTTAGGCGAATCGGTTATTGCCGTTTCGTTTTCAGTTGAACATCCACAGGTACAAATGTGAATACAGCAGAAATTGAAAATACAGGGACAATCTGTCATTCGATTTTCGAACGGGAATCAAAAATAAACGGATAACGCTTTTATTTCAATTGTTATTCCTCACAGTTAACCGGTCGTGCACATATCAGAAGAGTTTATTTCATGTGATCCTTGCGTTTTATTTATTCAAGAAGTATTATTTTTTCGTTTTGTGTTAAATTAGTGTATCAATTGTTTCATCGCAAAAATCCATCAATCGCCCATGTCTCCAATTTTTGAAAACGTATTTGAAAGCACAATTTCTGTTTAATTTTGTGTCGTTTTATTTTTCGTTTCACTGACTCAAGGAAAACTTAAAAAAAGAAAATATGAGTGCGTTTGAGGTAAAATCATTAGTTTATCTAAAAATGGATTAGAAATTAATTGATGTATATCGTTTAGGTGAATTTAACGCCATCAAGGCTTAAAAATAACAAACGTGTAGAGGGAAGAGAACCGACGAGCGTTGTTATGGCTCCATTTTCGTCGAAAGCCATCGTTACATTTGAAGATGTACCCGTATCAAAGACAGCAAAGCGAATTCTTAAGATATACAATCCATCAGAGGATCCAATTGAGGTAAGTTTTTTTTTTGAAAAAAAAAGCTTTCCATGACCTTGGTGACGACCATTGAGTGTTTGGTCGATTGAATTTTGTCCTAAATTGCATTTACTTACCTAAGTGATAAAAAATGCTCAATTCGTGTCAGCTGTGCGGATGTTGAAAGGAATTTCAAGTACGCGCGACGGGGAAACAAACAAGGAAAAACAGGAATTACAAACAAAAAATGCGATGGTTTACGGTTGCTACCTGTGAGTCGAAGAAAATTGTTTCAGCTGCCTGGCTTCGCGTTTGCTTAAAGGGAGATGTTGACCTCTACAGGGATGTGACTGTGACTGAATGTGACTGCATTCCATTATCATCACAACATATGTGCAGGGAAATCCAATAAGGGTTGTTTGATCTAATTCGACCAAGGCGTGGAGAAGAACATGAATTGACTTGTTTATGGCTGCACAAGATGTTTGACGTTGAAGAGAAGGGATTTTAAGAATTTTAAGGATTAGAATATTTAGAATATAAAACTTGAT
This sequence comes from Eristalis arbustorum, assembly GCA_916610145.1. Lineage (NCBI taxonomy): Eukaryota > Metazoa > Arthropoda > Insecta > Diptera > Syrphidae > Eristalis > Eristalis arbustorum. The sequence goes on along the minus strand of OU744316.1, from coordinate 16,842,882 downwards.
ATGTGCATACACATGTGCATACCTATGTTGTTTGTAAATTTGTTTCTGAGGGTAAAATTATCTGATGTTTGTGTACAAAACAGCACGATGTAGTTTTCAGGTACGGCAGCGGTAGAGATTGTGCATTAAAAGCTTTACCCCGTATTAAAAGCGCGCAATTCAAAGAACGAACAACTGCACTTTAGTGAAATCTATGAAAGAAACTATTTGTTGATCCTACTTGTCCGTCCGTCTCTTTAGGTGGAAGTCACAAAACCGGTGCGATCGGAGCACAATGTGACCATTGGTTGGATGAAGAACACAGTACCAGCTAATGAAGAAATCGAAATGGAAATGATCTGGAGTCCTTTGATGGAGATAGCGTGCAAAGAAACTCTGCAATTAACAGATAACAGAAATTTCCGAAAGGACGTCATGGTCATACTCAAATCAAAGAGCAATAAACCCGTTGTCAAGGTAAGTCCCGCTGCATCAGACACACGGCCAAACATTCATACGCATTTTCCTTCCAGAATGTGAAAAGATTTCCCACGATTTCATCGGCAACTGGTCGGGTGAAAACACTCAAAATTAAATCGCCGACCAATGGCAAATCCAACACGCAACAACGTCGTCAGCGGCAGTCGCCAAACTACAAGATTCAAATGGCGGAAAGATTGTCGCCCCTGCCGAAGAAGCATCCGTCACAGAAAAAGCAAACGTCGCCGTTGGCAGAGAGAAATATTCCCGAAATAGTATTCCATCACCCGTCTGCACCGACCTACTCAAGACCACAGCCATCGTCGCATGAGGCGAAAGAGAATCGCAGTCCACTCACCCCCGGGAATATGCTAGACTTGATAGATAAAATGCAATTCACTCCAGTCGACATTCTTTCTGCGTCGAAAAAAGCAGAGTCGAGTGAGCTGGAGTATCTGTCGTCTCTGCCGACGCCGATTAACAGCAACACAATGCTAAATGTAGTCGACGAGGCGAATCTCATTCGACAAATCCGGCCAAGGCGACTCACAGTCGGCGTGGATTACTCAGAGGATGAGCTGAGCCCAATGAACCACAAAAGTAGCGCGGCGGTTCTCTCAACCAAAACCAATGTGAATAAGTGTGAAAACAACAGCGGATTGACCGTGCTGCAGCCAGAGTTGATCAATAACAAGACATTTGATTTGAAGTTGTTCGACAAGTCGGATTCGCTGAACGAGTCTCAAGACAGTTTCGAGAGTGCCTGCGATCGGATTGTTCTAAATAAAACCTCCACCATAGCACCTGCCGCTTCGCGCCCTCTTTCGATGATTGAGGAGGAGGGCGCAAGCCCGCCGAACATTCTGCAGAAAACCTACGACATAGGCAAAGCCGACGAGCAACTAAAGCGAGATGTAAAGCTGGTCGGCACCCCGTTGCGAAAGTACTCAGAATCCATGAAAGACCTCTCCCTCAAATCACCATCCTCCAAGATCTCGACGCAAGGATCAATGCCGAATCTAAATGAAATGGAGAACATCCGATCCATTGAACAAAACCGTTACTACCATGCGCCGAAAATTACTTCGACCATTGAAAAGTGTGGAGTGAAACCAAAGGCCATATGCTTGGACGATTCTGATGCGTCGAACAGCAGCTTAGTGAGCTGCGTCTCTCAGGGCGATCTGCTGTTCAATCACAGTGAAATCCTCGCGCAGTCCAGTAGGTTCAATTTGAACGAAGTTGGCAAGAAATCCCGAAGAACCACTCCTGAGAAAGTTGTGGCAACGAGCGGTCGAAAGGTAACCCCAACGAAGCTTGGCAGGAAACTAGTGGAAAGTCCAGTCAAAGGGACAGGCAATAAACGTTTCAGGGACTTGTCGTTGACTGAATCGCCGGGAAATGACAGCTCGGTCATTGATATGCCGAAGTCCATGGTAATAACAGTGTCCCCTCCGAAGCGAGCAAAAATTGAACCCGATCACTATTCGCGAACAAGCAGTGCTATGAACGGAAATAAGTGGGTGCAGTCACAGGTGAAGAAACCGAAGCTGGCTAGAACCTTGTCGTTGGTTAAGAAGCCAATGACTCCGAGGAGGATCAAAGAGGAACCTATCGTTAAGCTCTACGACTCTGAGTTGTACATGCAGTCGTACATCAATCCCGACCCGTTTGCGGCGACCACTACGAGAGATCCGTTCTTGGCCTCCACCATGTATCTGGACGAACGGGCAGTGGAAAAGCATCAGATTGCCTTTAGGAAATGGCTAAACGCACTGGTGTCAATTCCGGCGGACCTCGACGCCGACTGCAATCAGAAGATCGACGTCGGTCGGCTTTTCAACGAGGTGAGAAACAAAGAGCTTATCCTGGCACCCACGAAAGAGGAGCAATCAATGAACTACCTTACGAAGTTCCGGCTGGAGAGTCTACGACAGGAGGCCATTCGGTTTTTCATGAGCGAAGACATGCAAGTCCCCTGCTCAAAGGTTGCAGTCTACGTGCATAAGAATGCCATTCGGATAAGGACTGACAGGAACCTGCACTTGGACGTAGTCATGCAGCGGTATATCCTGGAGTTGTTGCTCTGCTTCAATCCGCTGTGGCTTCGGCTGGGCCTTGAAGTGGTGTTTGCTGAAAAAATTCACTTGCATTCCTGCTCGGATGTTGTCGGCCTCAGCACGTTCATTGTGAATCGTCTGTTTAAAGATAAATTCCTGGAGCAGAAGTACTCTAAAGCCTACACGCTTTCCGATGAATACGCAGACCACATTAAGAAGTTCACCCTCCAGAAGGTCCTCTTCCTGCTCCTCTTTCTGGACAAGGCCAAGACAAAGCGAATAATAAAGCACAACCCGTGTTTGTTTGTGAAAAAGTCCCCGTACAAGGAGGCAAAGGAGATTCTGCTGAAGTTCTCCTGTGAGCTGCTGGCCAATATCGGTGACATCACCCGCGATTTGAAGCGGTTGGGCTATGTGCTCACGCACAAGCAGAACTTCCTGGACGAGTTCAATTACGCGTTCAACAATCTTGCGGTGGACATTCGCGATGGAATAAGGCTGTCCCGCGTTATGGAAATAATCTTGCTGCGGGATGACTTGAGCAAACAGTTGCGGGTGCCGGCGATTTCGCGTCTCCAGCGGATTTACAACGTTAACTTGAGTCTGCGCGCCTTGTCTGAAGCGAACTTCGAGTTGAAGGGTGAAATCACAGCAGCCGACATCGTCGACGGACATCGTGAGAAAACACTCTCTCTGTTGTGGCAAATCATTTACAAATTCCGATCGCCCAAGTTCCATGCAGCCGCGACGACAATTCAGAAGTGGTGGCAACATCGCTGGTTGTCGGTGTGTATTCGACGTAGGATTCGTCAGAAACTCGAAAAGAAGCGCAATGCAGCGGCCATAGTTATCCAAAGTGCTTTCCGTGGATATATTTCGCGTAAATTCACAGAGGTCTACCGGGCAGAGCGGAACAGTGCTGCGATTTGCATCCAGAAACACGTTCGTCGCTACTTGGCTCAAAGGCAAATGGCATACACTCTGAAGCGAGTGGTGCTTATTCAGCGATGGTACCGCGCAATAAAATACGGCACAGCTTTGAGACAGTGCTTCGTAGATTTCCGATCGAGAGTGGTGTTTATTCAGCGCTGGATTAGACGGATGAGTTTCGCTAAAAAGCTGGAGCAAGCTGCGCCGATTATCAAAGCCCTTAAGACTGAAGCTCGCACGCGGCATGAGAAAGCAATCGTTATACAAAAATACTTCAAATCTGTGTCAATCCGGAGTAAATTCCGCCGATTGGTTATGCAGACTGTTGTTACTGTAAAGAAGTCCAAGCTAGAGTATAGGAGTGCAGCTAAGATACAGTCGTTCTGCAAGATGATTCCGCTGCGGAGGGAGTTCATTGCAAAACGAAATGCTGCTTGTAAGATTCAGGAGGTGTGGAGGGGGTACCGACGAATGCAAGTCATAAGAAAAGAGTACCTGCTTCAGAGACAGAGTGCCATAAGCCTCCAACAGCGCTACCGCGCTAATCAGTTAATGAAAGAGAAAAGAGAGGAGTATTTAAAATTGAAATCCACTGCAACTAAGATCCAGTTGCGTTTCCGAGCTAATAAGCTTTGCAATATTCAGCGAGAGGAATTTCTGAAAATCCGCTCCCATGTTATTTGCGTTCAGCGTCGCCTTCGAGCGACGCTTTTGATGCGACGCATTCAAACCCATTATCAGAAAGAACGAACCGCCGTCATAAAGTGCCAGCAGAGGTACCGCGCTAAACTAGCAATGCGCAAGCAGCTAGCCGAATATGCGAAAATGAAAGCATCTGCCATCTGTATTCAGCGCTTCTATAGAGGCCGTTTGCAAATGAAGAAAGACCGAGCCGAGTTCGAGCAAACGAAGAGAGCTGTTGTGAAAATCCAACAAAAACTACGAGCTACAATTCTGGCTCGACGAACTTGCGCTGAATACGTTCGCACGTGCTATTATACAATCGTAATTCAGCAGCGCTATCGTGCCAAACGTCAGATGCGAATCGATCGAAGCGAATTCTTGAAAAAACGTGAGTGCATCATTCAAATGCAGCGGCGTGTTCGAGCCACTCAACGAATGAGAGTGGAAAGGCAACACTTCATGCTGCTAAGGAAGTCGGCACTGACTATTCAGCGCCGGTTACGCGCGCACAATCAAATGCGGTTGGATCGAGCGAGGTTCTGTGGAACGAGACTCGCTGTCCTTTGCATTCAGCAACGTTTTCGAGAGTATTTATGTATGAAAAATATTCGCAATGAGTTCTTATCCAAAAAGAAGGCCGCCATATGCATTCAGCGCAAGTTTAGGGCTCTTCAGACCATGAAAGCGGTAAGATCTCAGTATGAGCAGCTTCGAAAAAGCGCTATTCACGTGCAGCAAAGATGGCGGGCTCGACAAGAAATGAAGGCCACAAGGGCTAGTTACGAAAATGTTCGTAGAATAATCATATCTGTGCAGCGTCGATTCCGGGCCAAGTTACTAGCAAGACAAGTCAGACGTGATTTTGAAAGGCAGAAGGTCATAATTGTTGCCTTGCAGCGTCGGTTCCGTGCGAATCGAGAAATGAAACTTGCTCGAAAGACATATCTTGCCCACAGGGACATGGTTGTACGAATCCAGCAAAGATTCAGATTGTACAAAAAGATGCAGAAGCAAAGAGAATCATTCCTGCACCAACGGCAGTGTATTGTAACCATCCAACGATGGTATAGATCTATTCTCACATTGCGAGTCGAGCGTGCCTCTTATCTGCTTACCATTCAGCGCATCACAGCAATTCAGCGCCGTTGGCGAGCTACGCTGCAAGCACGAAAAGAAAGATCGGAATATTTGCGTTTACGTGAGGCAGTTCTACTGCTTCAAAAGCAGTGGCGTATGACGTTGGTGAAGCGCAAGCACCAAAGTGCCTATCAAAAGTTGCGGATGAGCGCCATTGTCATACAACGCCGATACCGTGCGCGTCTTGAAATGTTGAATATGCGTAGTCAGTTTTTGTTGATCAAATCACTGGTTATATGCATTCAGCGGCAGTATCGCGCCAACAAAGCTATGCAAATTGAACGACAGCGGTTCCTGGATCTAAGGAATGCAGCGATTTTCATTCAACAAAAGTTCCGCGGTCGAATTGAGACTCGTAGGGAACAGCATAAATTCGCACAAATCAAGAGTGTGACGTTGAGTCTGCAAGCATCCGCACGTGGATTTTTAGCAAGGCAACGGTTTAATGCTCAAATGACCCCAGAGATGAAACAAATGAGGGCCGAAAAGAAAGCTGCAAGGGTCATTCAGCGCTTCTGGAGGGGCTACCGGGTACGCAAGCGTTGGCAGAACGTTCGCATTCGAGTAATCCGTGATAACATTAAAAAGCTCAAGAACACTACAAATGCACTGAATACGATACGGTGGAAGGTCCAAGACTCTGTTCGCATACTTCGAGGAAGATTCAGTGCATCGGACGCCCTTTATGTTCTCTCCCGATTAGGTAATCCATAATAGATGTAGCTAATAATCAATTTGCTTATGTTCCCATTTTTCTTTCTCTAGAACGGATGTCTCGTACAGTTCCGCATCTTCTAATGGATCATTCTGATTTTATATCAACATTTTGCTACGGGATAATGGCACAAGCTATACGTTCTGAGGTCGATAAGCAACTTATCCAACTTTGCAGTCGTATTATTTTGAATTTATCGCGGTACAATAGTACAACGGCAAACACTTTCCAAGAGGGTGGTCTTGTCACCATCGCACAAATGTTATTGCGATGGTGCGATAAAGATTGCGACATCTTCAACACACTCTGCACACTTATCTGGGTATTCTCTCATTGCCCTGTGAAGCGACAGGTAATGTTATCAAATATTTGCATCCTTAAGACATTAGACACGTTTGTTTTACAGAAAATCCGAGCCTTCATGACAACAGCGGAGGCTATATATCTGGTTCGTGAGACAAAGAAACTGGTGGCTCGCAAGGAAAACATGAAGAAAAACATCCGAAAGCCTCAGTTGTCATCAGTGCCGACTCGAAACCAACAACAAGGCTCTGTGTTTTCTAATAGAGCGCTGCCGAGCCTAGAGCCAGACTATGGCGTTATACACAACAAACCGTATATATTCATTTCATCTGTATTCGCGTTTGATACAATTCTGTCGAAGCTCAACATCGATATTCATTATTATTAAATAGCGGTTCTATTTTAATCTTGTATTATAGTCCTTCATATGTATACTCTGATAGTTATTTGTAATTTAGTGTAACTGAATTTGTATTACTTGTTTTTTGTTGTTCTCCTGGAGGCGGCTTGTGGTAAGATAAATATTGTTAACTTCTAAGATACATGTGTAAAATATGCAGCAATAAATAATATTTTTTTTTATAATTTACTACATTTGTTTAACTGAAGAATGGTACGAAACATGTGCAGGTGTTTCTATTTCTCAATATCCTCTCGAAGGGTGCGGATGCTACAGTTCTTTATATTGAGGCAATATCCGATAATGTACAGGCCATGCCATAAAAAAACGCACTTGAAAATACCAATGGTTGATCAATCTTCTTTGTGTGGCGCTACAGTTCGGGGTGGACCAACATGCCTCTCCAACTAGCGCGATCTCTGGCTAGCTGTCTCCAGTTTCGCACACCAAGTTGGTTGAGGTCCTTCTCCACTTGGGTGCGCCACCTTTAACGCGGGCGTCCTCTGTTGCGTTGCCCGACAGGTTCGGACTCGAAGATTCTTCGGGCCGGAGCTGTGGTGTCCATACGCTCTACATGACCTAGACACCGTAGGCGTTGGATCAGTAGACGAATAACTAGGCTCATTTCGCTGTACAGCCCGTATAGTTCGTGATTGAATCTTCTCCAGATCCCGTGAATACAAACAGGACCAAAGATCGTACGTAGAACTTTTCTCTCAAAGAGACCAAGGACTTCTTCATCCGCTTTCGAGAGTATCCATGCCTCCGCGCCGTATAGCAGGACTGGGATGATCAGTGTCTTGTATAAAGTCAGCTTGGTTCTTCGAAAGAGGGCTCTATTACTCAATTGCCTCTTGAGTCCAAAGAAACAGCAGTTGGCAAGAGTTATCCTACGCTTGATCTCGGTACTGATGTTATTTGTACAGTTTACAGGGGTAAATGAAGCCCTTGGCTACCTTGAAGTTATAGCTGCCCATTGTGACGCTCTGTCCAAGACGTCGATGTTGTATGTCCTTTTTTGAGGACAGCATATACTTCGTTTTGCCCTCATTCACCGCCAGACCCATTTTAGCCGCTTCCGTCTCAATGTTAGCAAAAGCCTCACTGATGGCTCGCTGAGTTCTGCCAATCACGTCAATGTCATTGGCGTATGCTAACGATTGCACGGACTTCTGGAAGATCGTGCCTCTAGTGTTGGCGTGTGAGTTTCGCACGACCTTCTCAAGTACAATGTTGACAAAATCACATGACAGCGCGTCGCCTTGCCTAAAACCTTTTAGACACCTCTCCATTTCCTCTATCGCGCGCTTCTCATGCTCCTTCTTTTTCTTTTTGAAAAGCCTGTGCTCTTCCCATCTTTTGAGTTCGTAGAGCTCACGAACCGCTCTCGTCTTTCTATCCAGCGTCGCCTTAAATGCTGCTAACTTCGCTGAATGGTCATTGTCAAACCATGGGTTTTTTTAGGTGGCATTTTAAAACCCAACACATCAGAGGCAGCTTCTCTGACGGCGTTTTGACAACGGTTCCACTGTTCGTCGATTGTTTCGCCTGGCAGGATTGGGCTCTCTGAGAGCTTCAGGGAGACTCGATCGTAAAAGTTCCCAGCGGTCGATTGCGATTGTAGCTTTCCAACGTCAAACTGTTTTGGTCTTGCTCTACTCCGTTGTACAATCGATATCCGAGTTCTGACCTCGGCTACAACAAGGTAATGATCCGTGTCAATGTTAGCGCCTTGGAACGTTCGGACATCGAGGACACTGGAGGAGTGTCTGACGTCGATCACAATGTGATCAATCTGGTTGACGGTTGATTGATCACATTGCGGATACGAAATACCAAAAATGGTGTCACAAAATCCGAGCGGAATTACGAACTCAGACGTAAATAACTTCATTCGTTCTTCAACTTCATTCGTATTCGATAGCAACCTTCTCGAAATTTGTAGCAGATTTTTCATCATAATAAGAATGAATTCTGTTATAGATTTTTCGGAGTTCGTAGCACATTTTCGATTGCAGTGAGTAGAAGCATTAACAGGCTATAATCGAACCAATTTCTTGTACAGTCTTATTCTTACCAGCAATAACTAAATCAATTTCCAATAGCGATTCAATTTAAAACACAATTGATGCTTTGTTTTCATTTAAACGATAGAAAAAAGCTAATTAATTTCATTGAATTTTATTTCAACTATACAAAATCAAACTAAGAAAGAAAAACGCACAGAGGGACTCTGTTCAAAGATAAAAAAATAAATAAATAAAAACTAATGACAACGAAATACAAAATCTTCTGTTTTCACCTTACAAGGAATGCAATAATTATTATTTTTCACATATCTGCGTTTATCATATGTATGCTTGTGTTACACAAATTATTTACTGTTTACACGCTAAATATAATTTTGTCACTCATTCATTTAGTTGTTTTGTATGTGTACTTTTGAATAGGAAGTTGAATGGTTTTGTTTTTTGTATAATTTAAAGATTTTCTTCTTTTGCATCTGAATCACAAGAGAAACGAACCAAACTACATGTATATTTTGTATGCGATCTTTGGCACTATTTTTTGTTTTGTTTTTATTTTACACGAATATCTACACAATTGTTATAGTTTTGGTGGTGTACAATTTTTATTTTCCTGTTCATATTGTGGTTTTGGTTAAATTGCCACAACAAATAAACAGTGGATAGTATTTTTTATGAAAGCACACAGATTTTTTTTTTGAATTTTATATATCGTTACAATAAAATATATTTTAGTTATTTTTTTGTCATTTTCTTGTTTATAAATATATGTATATATGTATGTGTATGTATATAGTTAGGTAAATATATTTTGTGTCGTTTATGAATAAGTTGTTGCTGCCTGTGGTATATATATATACTATATGGGTGTGCAGCATTGTCCCTGTGATCTCGGCTGGAGAATGATGATAGGCTGTTTATGACTGATTGAGATCATGGGGACAATGTGCACTGAAATCGATATCGGGAGTCAAGTCAAAAAATTTTACAAATTTCCATTAGTTGGAGTTAGTCAAATGCAAGCAATGCACTGTATCCTTAGCGTCTTCCATGAAGAGTGGTTGATGGAACCTCACGTTTGCCCAATCCGAAGCCATACCGTTCGTTATTTCTTGCCTCACGTTTACCAAGTCCAAATGCATAACGTTCTGGTCTGCTTTCACGTTTGCCGAGTCCGAATGCATATCGGTCGTTGGGTTGGCGTTTTCCCAGTCCAAAGCTGTACGGCCTGGTGCGCTTGATTCCAGCTAAAAGAAATGTACACAACCATTGGTAACCAATCAGTGGAAAGGCAATCATCAACTTACAGTAGTAATATGAGGGATCAGAGTTGCTGCCTTCTAATTCATCCAGATATTCTTCGTCATCGAAGTCCACTCGTTTGCCTAGGCCGAACGAATAGGGTTGTGCTCGTTTTCCCAATCCAAAGTTGTAGACGGGTAATCGTTTCGCAGACGCTCCGTTTGTGTAGGTGTACGCTCTCCTGCCTAATCCGAAGGCATACCTTTCCACCCTTTTGTCATATGTTGGGTCGTTATTGGCAACATCCGAATCGGCATCGAGCAATGAGTTCGTTAGACTGTTCGACGCTTCATTGTCCTCAGCGAACGGTTCGCAATTGCCGTATGTGAGTGTGATTGCAAGTAATATGACAGAGGTGTACAGTTTATTCATGATGGATGGACAGAGGGTTGAGTATCCTTAAAAGAAAAAGAAAAATCTTCTCAGTATGACATTAAAATGGTGAATGTGTTTGGTTTCGTTAAGACACTTAATGTAACTAAATGATTTGAAAAGGGTAAACAGACACTTATTTTATTTATTGTTCAATCCTTTCAATTGCTGAATGGAGTTAAAGAACGCCCATGAGTTTTTTTGAACTTCGTCAAAACGTTAAACACGCCTTATTTCATACCACGGAAACCGAGTGTTAAATATAAATGCACACACGTCCCCTAAGATTCTCATTTTACGTGTAAATGTGCATCTCCCACCATTGACCTCATCCGTCATCCGTATTGAATTACTTTCAAATAAAATCTCAAACGCTAAAACAGTAGATGTAGTCAAGATAACACAGGCCACAGAAAAGAAAAGTATCCAGAACCAACAGAAGGATGATTCCACATCCCCGCGGATACCAACCACTAGTCACCATATTCCCGCAACACTGTTGCTGGTATTCCAATCTGCGAATATTTTCACGTTTTTATACGCATCGTTATTTAGAGTCCTTGTAAAAGTTTATGCTAATCGTTTGATTCTATTATTGCTTTTAAAATGCCAATCGATGTGAAGTATTGAGAGACGGAGTCGTAAGGAATTCATGCGAGAATGTGAAATGATTATCTCTCCACCTTCAACCATGGCAACATGAGGTACATAGCTCTTGTTTATTGGTTTTTAAAGTCGCTAGTCCCTACGGCAACAGTTTAAATGATATTTCTAAAGTGTTTTCTTTTACGATTTCCATTACTACACATACTGGTTGTTCAGCATCAATGATTGGGCTTGATGAACCGTAAGCTTCAATGAAGCGCACTTTAAGCATCATTAGATATTGGACATGAAGACAATTCCTGTTTGTTTCCCCAAAATAAAATGGTTGCCCTTTTTTTGTTTTCTAATACAATTGAATTTCATATTACTTGTACCTTTTTGTCCCCATAGTTACATATACTGCGAGATGTGGTTCAATTGAATTATCATGCATTGTCAAGGTTCATCGCACCCAAAAAGCCCGTTCAACTAGTGTTTTTCTCCAGCTTTTCAATAAAATCTATTTTCTTATTATTTCTGCTGAACCATAGGGAGTACTCAACTGATGAACGGAGGTCGAAGCGAAGCACGTATCATGCTTCTCAAGTAGACATTCGGTATATTCTTAGTAAAGGCACTTATCTCAGGAATTTAATTAAACACAAGACAATACAATATTTTGCAGTAGGCCTGAAGTAGAGCATTTTCAAATACGGTATGTGCGTGTGACAAGCGAAATTTAATTTTACAAATTAAAAAAGTGTTGCGTTATAATGTAAAGATTGACTTGCTGTTAATGAGCACTGGAATAACTGACATTTGCATCTATAACTCAAATGTTTGGCATTGACAGACACAACATTTAAGTAATTGACTTCATGCAAATACCATTTACCACTTCCCATACTGCAGAGCTAATTCTTGGTGTCTTCGAAAGAAAAATTCAGCGTCGTGTATATCGTGATCCGTTTGTGTGGAAGGTGAATGAAGGAGGAGAACAACACCATCTAGACATGGGTCTACATGCCTTGATGAGGTGAAGCAGCGTGCTCAGGATAGTCTTTAACCCTCCATGGGTCGCCAGCCTGATAATAGATAAGCACACAATTGTTTTTTTTTGTGTAGCCAATTGGACTACCAATTTTTATCAACTTGTAAAAAGTTTCCTTAATTTTCCTCCTATAAATCTTCCTTTCTGTCTTTCTGAACAGGTTTATCTTTGTTTTACATTCACCGTCTTTTAACATGTCAACGCTTTGTTAAAAGACTTGTATGTAAAATATCACGCTGAATTTTATGCCCCAGACTGCAAATTGCGTTTTTCCACTGCCTGGTATTGTAGCTTTAAATTAGGTCGTAAGTTACTTCAATAGCTTCATAGAAGCACATTTTTCTTTTAGACAGGAAGACCAACTCGGTGCTCCTTTTGCAGTACCCCGATAATATGAATTTTACCTAAGCATCGTGGTTAAAAATAACTATTCAACATGATTGATAGGGTTGCTCCACTCGTCGTTAAGAAGCCAGTCGTCAAGACGACTATGAACCAGCTCTTTGAGAAGAGACCAAATAACGTTGGCATCGGTCAAACTGTGCGTGATTTATAGCATTTCGTATGCAACGTCAAAAGGTTGTTTTTAAGAAACATCTAAAAACACCTCCACCACTACACCAGTTCACCCAGATCTTGGACAAGTTCATCGCTAGCAAGGTGTTTAAGATTGAGAAAAACATACCCGAATCCGCTTTGAAGAAACGCCTGAAGAAACTCGCTAAAGCCTTGGGCAAGGAGTAATTCTTAATACATACATACTCCGTATGAACAAAATATTTTGAACTTGCAATAAACTGCAGTTTGAATTTTCCGACTTCATTGAGCAAGTGTTTTAGTGAGCAAAACGAGTGTTTCAGCATCGTTTCGTTCAAAGATATCATTGACGAATCTGTCAACTGTCATTAATTGACTATTTGCCATCGATGAATTCCAGGATCTATCTTGTCAAAATACACTTGTAGACTTGTAAATAGGAAACCACATGGTCAAGCCCAAGAAGTAGCAGATTTTGTAAGGTCCGACACCAACTTGGTCGAGCAAAGAAAGCTCATTTGGTCGACATTGCTTACGATGTTGATCCTTTGGAGTAGCTGCTGTTCCTTCCAGTCTTGTGCCCCATACTGTATGGTCACGGGCAAGGCCCGCTTGGGACTTTTGGTCCGTCGCACGACTTGAACCAGGCGTCGATGCCAATGACAAGGCCAACTTAGGCAAAATCCTCGAGGCCGTCGTCAAGACCATCTACAATGACCGACGTGATCAGGGAATTCCGTGGCGGCTGCATATTGAGTGCAAAGAGTTTGGCCCGCATCGCTTAATGTGAGCGCACCAAGGCGGGGAAACTCTCGTAGAAGAAAGAATAAGCGGAAGCGACTTATAAGAGTTTTCTAATATATACCTAATAAGGAATTAAGAAAAGCTGATTCTCTTCGATTTTGATGAATTCAAAAGAAACTACATTCGAGCACTAATTTTTCTTGAATGAGTAAAATTAAGTAGTACTCAAAAAAGTCTTGCTTAAATTCATTGTAAAAGTGGTGGTTTTTTAAATGTCAAATACTTTAAGTTGTAGAATGAACTAAAATGGCTGATCTAACTGGAGGGTGGCTTCACACCCGTACACAAAGCGATGGTGCACATTGAGCTCTAAAATCACTTTTAAGCTTAAATTCCTGCTCCAGTTTTCGCAAATGATACGAATATCAAATCGTCCAACGTCCTGCTGCAAATCATTTAAATCTGCAACAAAAGAACATCGTTTACTCAACACATTGAACTTGGAATGATAGTCTTTATTGTAACTATCGTGCAAAGTGTTCGCTTGCTGCAGCTGGAAATCGTTTGTAAATACTTGAAGGTAACTTGAGTAAAAGGGAATATAGTTTTCCACAGCGAAAATAATAAACAAAAATATGAAAACATCCGCGGGTGGAAAGGGAAACGCGGAGAGTCACTTTTTCATTCGTTTTGTTTGGCTTTGTTTTGTTCCTCAAGGTGATATCGTACGCCGCGTGGTGACAGCAGACAGAAGCGATTTGCATGAACGCCATCCTCTTTACCCATTGCTGCTGCCACCGAATATAACAAATGTTTTCTTTTCGTTTTTAATAACAACAAACGAAGTATTTAAAAAAAAAACATGGTATGCGAACATAGACCGGGACAGGGAATTCATCTTGAGCTTTGGCCATCGCTGCAGAGATGTAAGGAGCTCATAAGCTGTAACCTATATCTGGTGGGAACACTAATCGCATTCAGAAACAAAAGGATATCACAGATTTCGAAGAAATAAATTCAATCCAGGTTAACCGGTGTTTTCAATTGAACCCAAAGTTTTTAGAACGGTTCCGGATCTAGTAGCTGCAGTAAAGTCGTATTTGCTTAAGTTTAACAAATGTTTTATTATCACATCATATGCACAACCTTAAGGGTGAACAATATTTTCTGAAATATTTTATGTGTGGTGCAAATTTCATTTGTGTCTCCTTAAGTGTAATCCCTTTTAACGAAATGTACTGTGTGGCAGGAATGCAACAAGTGTCTCCTGGTAACAAGCTGACATTGTGGCAAAGACAAAGAGAGGATTTTGATGACGCCGCATTTCTATTGTTAATTATAAAAGGTATTCTGAAGTACGGTGGTTGGTTATGAATACGGATTGAGTTCTTAAATGAAAATAACTAGAAGGAGCTTAATGGTCTTAGTTTCATTAGAATGAAAGCAAGTTTTAGGTAAATAATTTAAACTTCCCTGACCTTGGAGTGGGGAAAGCGTATGACTAAGGTGCATTTGTTGAATTCGCAAAAAGGCAGTGTTTTTTTTTATTTTATGTAGCCATTTATCAATGGAGAGCATAGTTGGCGTCTTACTCGCTGATGGCTTTGACTTTTATGAGTGGCAATTTAAGTTACTTGACCTTTAACCAACAATCTAGATTGTGATAATAAGGGTTTTGATTAGTTTGCGTCTTGCGGCTGTGACGACAACTTCTCTTCATACTTTTCTTTTGAACTGCCATTTGTTGTATTCGATGTTTATTTGTCTTTTGTATTTTTTTCAAATTCTAACAGAATCCCATCTCGAAATCAGATAGCTTATTATAACACTGAGGGAACGGAGCTATTATTACGTTTATGTAAGAGTGAATTCACAAAACAAATTCCCCAATTCCCAATAGCATGCAGGCATTAATTTGCCAATGAATATTGATCCACATAGCTGCGTCATAAAATGTTTCGTCAACATGCACGACATGTGTAGTGCAAAATTAACCCAGTTTTCATTCACCTATACGACCCCACTGCAATTCATCTAAATGGCCGTAAAAGTACACTTTACATGAGCCGAACATCGCGTTCACATTACCTTGCGGCTCATAAATACATACGTTCATCCGCAGACAGGAACTCCCTATCAAATATCGAGGACGATTTGTCCACAGCACTTGCACCCTTACCCTGACCAGTATTCGTTGCGAAGATTCACAAAAACAAAACGAAAACAAAATAAAATATAAAGAAAAATGTAAACTAAAAACTGAAAATGTTGTTCCCCGTACCATCCACGCCACCTGTTATGACGACCCGCCGTCTCGATGGTGTCGTAAATTTCATCACCTGCAGCAACACCAACTGGAGTGTAACGTGAAACAGTAGTGTGGCCAGGACAACGACACAGAATGTAATTTATGAAGGAACTCTGGAAAATATTGCACACAAGGTGTCAAGTTTGGGTTCATTTGAAAAGGGTTAGGCTGCACCAGCCATGTGACTGGTTGGTTTTAGCTCGGTCAACTTTACGAATGCGAACTGGCGTGAAGCAACAAGTGGAGCAATATTCATGTAAGTGAGCAAAATCAAGCCGAGAATAGTGCCTTTTACGGTAATAACACTCAAACCGTGAAATTTATTGTTGTCAGACTTTATGGAGTACAAGGACACCAAAGGGTGGTGGCGTGCGGCTCGTGGCATCGTGGCAGCTGACATCGGGGGTTTTTAAGGGCAACAGTCTGTCGCTTATCAGTATGTGAAGTAAACCGCCGCCAAATGTCATCGCGGTTATTTACAACTGGTGGGACACTTTATCAATGACTGTCTGTAAACGTTGCTTGTCAACTGCCATTAAGCTTTCAAGGTGTCATTTGATGGTCGTGTTGATGCGTACAGTTTCTAATAACAGATCAAAAAATGTGCAATTAGTTCAATACGTAGAAGAACCGAAAGTGACTGTTGATAGAAGGGCATTGTGTTTGAAGATAATTGCATGAGTCTGGTTTTGTATGTGAATTCTATTAAATTAGGATGTAGTCAGTTTTGCATTTCAATTATCTAAAGTTTATTCGAGATGAATGAATGCACAACACGTGCATCTTGAATTGCCTTCAAAACAATGAAGTAGTACTGAATATGTGGGTGGATTTCAGGATTGCATATTTCTCCTTTTGTTCGTTAACCGCCATTTGGTCACAGACACGTTGAGACTTCGATGAGAGTTTTGAAATGTTGGATATGTAGGTACATTAAGTATAACCTACATACATAGCTATGTGACATGTACAAATTGGTACTACTTCTGTCTTACGTCGAACGACTAATTTGGATTATAGGGAATATTCTCGAGCTTACCAAATAAATAGAATGGCGCGTAGAATGCGAAATTTGTTGATATTTGTTACAGCCGATTCCAATTGCAAATTGCAAGTTGGTAAGAGCCTTCCCACATGAGAGCGTCGGTCCGGTAAGTTTTGTTTTGTTTTGTTCTCGTAGACCTGAACCAAGTCGTAAATGCAATCGTTCTCCTTGGCCCAACCAGCACTTACACAGTTCTTTCTCTCGAGAAGAAGGACTTGACTACTGGAATGAACAGTTATGTATAAATTCAGGTTGTTTCTTCGAGGGAATTACTATGAGTCTCAGAATTAAAAACAAATAAACAAGAAATCTACTGAAAACTATTAATGAATTAATTAAAAACATTGTTTAGCTGGATTCGATAGAAATATCGTAACCAGACCCTACATACAAACCTCCTGCGTTTTGAAAAACTGTCATGTTCTCAGATGAATCCAAATTTAATATTTTTGGGTCTAATAAGCGACGGTTTTTTTTTGCGATCGTCGGAGGATCGGTATAGTACTTCAGCAACAATAAACATACTGCCAAGCACGATGGTTTTAAGATTATGGTATTCAATGCCCGTTTCAGGCGTAGGAAATCTTGCATTTATAGAGTAAACTAACAAAATGCAATAGTTACACATTTTAAAAGATAATTTTACAAGTTCCGACCAAACATTGTACTTTGATGATGAATACCGTTTTGTTCATGACAATGACGTTAAGCAATGGCCAATGATTGTCAAAGAGCGGTTGCTGTAGATTGCCAAACAAGTTTCTCCTCATCCTCCAAAAGGCCAGTTCTGAACCAGATCGACCATTAATTGGCAATACAAAACCAAGAGAAAAACGATAAGAAGCGATCAAGAACTTAAAATGACCTTGAAAAGTGTTTGGCAGGAAATATTGCCAGAATGTGCAGGAAAACTAAATTTTTTTGAAAAATAGATGGTGTGTTGCAAATAATGGTAGAGGAAAACACACAAGTTATAAGTTTTACTTTTATGCTATGTTATGCACCCTTACGCCCTGCAACCAAAGGTGTACCGACAATTGAGTATACAAAATGAAGTATCTTATGTTAATGCTATTTCCGGAACAATTTTTATGTTAGTACAAATACTTGAGCATAGCATTTCGTTTGTATCTTGAATTTCCTTTAATTTGATGTATATTTTGTTGAAATCGGTACTTCACAAGTTATATTGTTTTGAATTAAAAGGCAGGGGCGTGTGGAAAATTTTTTGAGACAGTGTATACACATCGGATGCAGTTCAAAATAAATATCCCAGAAAGACGGTTTGTGAATGAACTTCAATATTTTGCGAAATGCTTGTCTAATTTTTAATCAACAATAACTGGTAGCTGTCAAGCTGTTTTCCCCTAATATCAGATTACCGTTTGAAATATTGTGACATTTTCGTTAAGCCTTATTCACCATACAAAAAAAAACAAACGCTTCATAGAAATTAATATTTGTGTTATTTTGAAAAAAGTACCACTTTACTATAGTGCGACTTTTCTGAGACAGTGTACACTACGCGAAAGAAGTGGATAAAGACTATTGATGCTGTAACGCCAAATATGGCTTGCAAAGTCACGTCAAGTCACAATATAAGTACACAAAACATGCATGAACATATGAACGAATTTTTATACACACATACCCTGCGGGTAAGACATCGCTACAGTGAGTTCACCGATGGGTGAAAAGTAGAGAAACAGTAGATATTACTCTTCCAAATTAAGATTAAAGAGGAAAACAAACACAACGTGTTGCTCCTCGCGCAGAAAAAAACAATGTTTGACTCTGCACATATTGTCTTAAAAGGATGTCGGCTTTATCCTAATTTTCGCTTAAGCAAACAGCAACGAAACGAGATTCTCCGTGTGATGGTATTGAGTCTGTTTCATGAGTCAACAATCCGCAAAGCACTCCCTTTTTTCTAGATTGTGTTCGGCTACCGTCTTTGTTGATCTGTAACATAACAATTATTAAGTGCGTGCAATATCCTTTTGGCTTTTCATTTAATTGATGACCTCGGTGTCGAGTAGAAAATGTTTCGGCAAACATCAGACAGTGAGAGCAAGTGTATAATGATCTCACCCTAAACAAAAGGTTATCGGGTATTCGTATTCCCAATAGCGACATTTAAGCTTCTTGATTGGAACTTATGTATACGCAAGTGGAAATGTACGGCAGAATGTAACTATTAATCGATCCCATCCGTCGAGTCGAGTGGCAGATGATTGATTGGTTCATTCACCCACTTGTATCGAAAGGAAGAAAATTGTTCAACCACTGACTGTATTGGTAGCGTGAAAGGACAGAATGCAATTTACAACACAAATATCAGTCCTTTCATTTGAAGAAGTAACTAAGAAAAGTAAAAAAACGGAGTGATAGAGCTGGAGAACAGAACTCAGTTCGACGGTAAACTTTGCTCTATGTGTGCACTCTGTGACTAGAACGTGACCTGCATCCAATACAGAACTGACACGAAGAGGTCAATCGCTGGCTTCGTGTAAAGTGTGTAATATGATGCTAGAAGCGAGACGTACTCGTTGTGATAATGTTGTCCATTGTCTCTGCGAAATAGAACTGTGGTATTCGCAACTGCTCGCAATCGGAGTGTATTCAATTACAGAACAATTTGATTATCATCTAGCAGCGGAAAATGGATTTAGTTTTTGAGTGTGCTCCTAAAGCGAACTGAATGGCAATGCAAACAGGAATGGGAGAAAGAAAAGAATAATGAACAGTACTCTTTCATTGTAATGTTGACAAAAATTCGAAAAGAAGAAGTAAACCAAAGGGAATGTGATTTAAGTGTTAATGGATTATCAGGATATGTAACGATGTGAAGACGTTTAAGAGATACCATATTATCGTCTATAGAAACTATTCCATCGGTAGAGAGGACTTAGTTCATAATAAAGCAATGAAATAACTCAACTTGTCTGTGCAACTATAGTCGAATATATCTGAATTATATGTAGCAAGTTACACATTTCGTCAAAAATAATAACGACATGCCTAAGACGTGTGCATCATAAATTAAGAATGTCCGATAGAAAAAACGGATACCAAAAGAAAGCGACGCAACCAAACTTGGACAGCGGCACTGTTGTTGGAGAACTCGACTTCTATATAATACGGTCTAGTGCAGCGTTGCATTGTTAGATGAAGTAAACGGGTGGTAGGCAATATATAGAGTAAGAGTATTTGTTACACGCGCAACAGGTGACAAATATAAATGGTACCACTAAAACGTATTTTTTGCACACGCTAGAAATCCAATTATTAAACGCGTGCATTAAATTGTAACACTTTATCAACATGGAGTAATTTTCACAGGCAATAAACCACATGCAGTCTTGGATCACGAAAAAGGAGTACTTGAGGTATAAACCGAATGGAACACGAAACCAACCAACGCGAGATACAGAACTGATCAAAGCGAAAATATTCTGAAAAATACAAAATATGCAAGAGAAGCGTATTTTTGCACACGTCTCCAAGGGAGTAGGGAGCTTATTATTAAAAAGCTTACATAAAATTGTTATACTTCATCAAAATGAAGTGGCTAATTTTCACAAGTAATAAGTTCATGTAGTCTACTCATCATCACGAAGGGTTACAAGCAACTTTGTCATATAATCTCACATCAAACGTTTGGTGGATTAATTATATAATGCCTGTGTATAATAATTGGAGGTACTCCCCCACATCATTAGCAAACATTGTTTAAGGTGAAAAGATAATGATCATTATTACTGCTGTACCAGTATATCTTGATTTGGACCAATCAAAGAATTACTATATCACCAATATCTTTGGGTACACGGAATTACTCTTGCATGAATTGATGAGGGGATTCTTTAGCAATATGTGATGCATGAGAAGATGGTTTGAATAAAGGCTATTTGGATATAAGTTGCGATTTACCAAACGCCTGGATCCCCGGTTCGAATCTCTCCAAACCCTTACCCAGTCATTTAGAAAGCTGACATATTATTTAATCAAAAATTCGAATAATGGAAATTGACTGATTTTGAATACAAATTTCAAAACATATCTGATCACTGAGAGCTTACACGAACCGAATGGAGAGTTGCGACGGAAAAAAGTACATGATTTTTATCGGGCAGGATATTTTTCCAAGCAAAATAAAATTTGCTTAAAAAACAACATCAACTTTATAAAAATAATAAAATTTAGTTTTATTTTCTGGTAATGTGAAATTGGACATTGAGACACTTGCCTACTAAGCCCGTGGCGTTTTGGGTATGTATGTCGACCCCAACCTCGACGTCGAAGTTTGGGTTCCTGCTCTGTGTGACAAACATTATGTTCACGGCCCCACCTCTTTCGAGTCACTGACAATGCTCAAAGAGTATTTCCTGCCTAGAAAAAGCTTCTCAAACTTGGCCGTTCGAGCTCGGCATGAAACTGTAGGTCCCTTCCACTCGTGAGAGAACAATAGCATGCACAACAAGTGTTTGTTGAGAAGCTAGGCCCTGGTCCTCTTCGGGCTGTACACCGACCACATTTTTATAAAATTCTTAATAATTAAATTGTATGTCTTGTAGGGTGACTGCATATCCTAACAAGACGTTTCAAAGCTGCTTTCAATTGCTATCACCTTTTTGTCGAGGCCTTAATCCTCTTATAGGCGCCAAATTAGCACTGCTCCCTTGTTCATATGTTCTACCAAAGGCAATATAATATTATTGTTATATTGTAGTTGGGTCTATATAGCCACGACAATTTAAGTGTCAACCATAAATCACGTCTGACCACTTAAGTCAAACTTAAACAACCGAGCTAGTACACAGAATTGAGGCCATATCCATACCTTCGTTCAGTTTCGTTAAGTTTTGTTTAATTAGGAAGAACCGAAATTAATCACTCTCAGCGTATGAACACCACACACAGTGTTCGAATTTTTTGTAAGACTCGGAAGAAGAAGAAGACTCATGCCGCTGGAGAAGTCTTGAAGAAAAAAGAGACCCATAGCTAATAGCGATATTAAAGACTCACACCTCTCATTCAATATTTTACTTTCGGCAGTTTATTTACGATTAATTGACTTACAGATTAACAGTCAAACAAAGTAACTCTCTTCTTCTTAAGTGAGGGCCTAAAATGCGACGACTTCCGCAAATGATTGTACTATTTCGAAACTTGAGTTCCTCTCTGGTCTTCACAATTGTACACACATAAGAAATTTACAAGACCAAATGCCTATCATTATTTTCCAAAGGAAAACAAACAAAAATTCATTTTTCCCTTCGTATTAATTGCTGAAAAAAAAGTTATTTCATTATTTCCGAATTGTTACCGCTCAATTAAGTTTTTAATTAAACTTTTTCCTCAGTATCCCAACCGCATAATATACAGTAAGGATAAGACATTCTATCCCTCATCGGTTAAAAGAGCAGAAATTGCTTCACACTGTACCTATGGTGATGCGAGGACTGGACATAATTAAACTCATAATTGTTCCAACTGACCTAGTGTCAATACTGAGTTTAATGAAAGACTTATGGCATTTGATTTGATATTTTCTTCATTATACGTCACATTGTTTCTCACTTAAAAGTGAACAACGAATATTGAATATCGGAATGTTTGGGACAAAATTTTACTTCGAGTATGGGCGTTTCATAAATTTAAATCCTCTGTGCAACCCATTCCAATTGTTGTCATTGTTTGTCTGCTTTGAAACTGAATAAAGAGTTAATCGCTCACTCAAGAGGACGAAATCAAATAACTCATGAAAAGGAAAAGGAAGCCCTTTCTAAAACATATCGTTTTTTATCAAGCAGGTCACGTTTAGGGCAAATCAATTTTAACTTTTTAAATCGCTTCAAGTGTTTACATCTCAAATTCAACAGATAGACAAGTGCCCTTTTTCTAAGAATTAGGAGAATCTGCCATGTTTACTGTTTTTTTTTGTTTCTGATATGGAACACATAGAATTTAATATTTAAACCTGAAAGAAATATGACGTAAGACGTCTATTGCGTTCCACAATCGAAACAGGAGAATTCTAAAATTATGATGACTGCGAGCAGATTCCTTGGCGTATTTCCATGTCCAATCATCGCACAAACTATTCTTCATGAATCTCTTACCTTTCCTCCTGTCGATTTTCCGAATTTCTTAGGACTTTTATTTAGCAAAAAGATCACGTCTGTTAGTATGCAAAGATTCATGTCCGTTTCTGCAATTCTACATCGCTATCATGATGGATACGGAACTCACAAAAAGCATGACTACAGCGAATCTCTTGGTTACATCCGCGTGACTTATGTTTACGTGTGAAGAAATACATGAGTTCATTCAAAGGATATTGCAGGAAATTCATGTCGGGCATCTCTCAATATAGTTCATTACGTCATCCGCATATTAGTTTTAATAAATGTCACTTCAAACTCACTTTATTGTGTGCTTCTGGGTACAGTATAAAAATATTGTATTTCAGAGTGAATGACGTTCAAATGAGATACGAAATTTTTGATGTGGCATGCATACATGGTAGCAAAGTAGTGTAGAAGCATACATTGACCGAACAGAGACAACATTATATGTTCCTCTTTTTGAACTTCATTTCACGCACGTACCTTGTATCCCTAGTTCTAACTGCTAAACAATGCTTAAGCTGCAAAGTTAATTTTTACAACCTCCCACCGCATCGTTAAAATTGAGAAAAATTGCAATAAAGGAGTTAATCTGTTGAAGCTCTTAAATAGATATGAACAGTGCTATTTCTTCATCCCAGACAGATTGGTGATTCATTTCATTCTTGATGCGGTTTTCCTTCCAACCCACAGCATCGCTGTAACGAACGCAGTCTCATCTAATTTTCAACGTCGTCGTATTCGTTGTGACCTTCGTGCTATGCCACAGAGCTGGCGGCACAAACAAAGCGAACTTTTCCGCGCAGAAAATAAAATCTCATCAAACTTATTTATCGTGATAAAGGCGCATCACCTAAACGATGGTGTATTATGTGAGATTTTACGATCTTCTACAGGTTATCTGTGAAACGTCGTCGTCGGTAGGTCTTGTTGGTGTAATGTGCTTTTGTTTTACGATATAAAACGGCAATCTGTGGTGATGTCAAGTCAGGACAACCCCAACGACGTCTCTTGCCCCGAGACATCCGTCAGCGAAGTGATTGCAATATTTCTTCGCAACTTTCTCATATCCGTGGGGAAGTCGTCCTGCGTGCCCTTACCAACATCATCGATGTATAGCTGAGTGTTATCCTTGTTAGAACATCATTGCTACCGGAATTTCGTTCATCACGGTGATGGAATTTACTCCTACAAGTGGAATGAATTTGCTTTTGTTTATTGTGCAATCATTTTGTATGTGAATATGAGCCTATGTCCTTGAACCTACGTGAGCAGTTGCAATAGATGTAGCAGGCAAGTGGGTGGTAAATAAACATACGTGTGCAATTGATTTTTTGATTCAATTAATAAGACACTGGATTCACCCACAATGACCAAGACTGTTTTCGAATATGATTGACTCGGGACGGGCAGTAAATGTATGATTTAGGTAGGGGAGGAACTAATGAAGACATACTGGTCATAAATATGTGTAGAATTATTTATGTTGTCTTTTATATGGATTTTCGGAAGTGTTGTGCTAGTCAAAGCTTACATTTATTATATGCAACAAATATGTGGGTTTCTATTCAATGTCATATTTAATATTTCTACCAGCATGAAAATGCACGAGAAAAGACTTTAGCAATGGCAAACGCATGAGTTTTAGAGTATGGTAAATTAAACGAAGACATTAAGATGTAAACAAATTATGTACCTAAAGCAACATTTCGCAATTGGTGATTGTGTTCACGATGCTCCAAGGATTAGGCATATTTGAGGCATGGTGATACAAAGTGTTTGAACAGCATTCTACTTAATTCTGTACTCCTTATGCATGGGCCTTACTACTGTTTATATTGAAGATATTTGGTATGCAAATCCTGCTGGTATGAACTAATATTCATTCAAATTCAATGGGAATGTTATAATTCTCAAGGCATAACTGGCACCTGTCATTTGTTTAAAAATGTAATTTGCAATGAGATCCCTTGAGATAAAAAAAAAATTTAAAGAGAAATGTTCCTTAGTTCATTGTCGGGTGAAAATATTTTGGATTATTAAAAGACGAGTGCATATTCATTGAAATGTACCAGGTGGCATTTAAAGAACAACCGAACCAGAAATTATTTTTTTTTTAATTCCAACAAGTGGTGTCATGGCTGTGTGTGTCATGGTAGTATTCAGATTGAAATGCATCGCGTGCATTCTTACGCTGCACGTGCTCTATGATAAATGTGTCGATATACCTTCATGGTTATTAAAAAATAATTTGGAATGAGCCATAGATTGTTTCACCAAATTACAACATATATTAGTTCTTAACATACATATATGTATCAATTTATCAACATGAACCTTATATGCAGTTGGATTTTGGGGACGCCACCGTACGTCATGTGTATACATGCTTTTGTATTTTTTAAATGAAATTTGTTTTTAAATTAACTCACGTTTCTATTTCCAACTTTCAGTTAAGTTGCTCAGATGTAAGTAATTTGAAATTAATTTTGATACATAAAAGTTTCTTGAAGTCGACAACTATACACGCGCTTTAATGATGTACCCCATATTAATTTCATTGCTCAAATTATATAAAAACAACAACATATCACACACAGCATAAGTAGGGACACTTGATGCTAAGGATACTCATATAAGGCATAAGGCTAGGGATACTCATATTAAATTAGGAAAATTGAAGTGTAAAATTTGGCAGTTGTTGTTGTTTAATATCAAGGGACTAATGGTTTCTCCCATTCGTTTTGTTATTTTTTGTATACTTTAATTCGAGATAAAAGCAAAATATTAAAATAATGTTTCATAAATGTGATGGTGGTCCCTGGCGTTGTGGGTATGTGCGTCGACCCCAACCTCGACGTCGTAGGTTCGATTCCAGCTCTGAGCGACAAGAATAATTTTCACGACCCCACCTCTTTCGAGTCACTGACAATGCTCAAAGAGTATTTCCTGTCTAGAAAAAGCTTCTCAAACAAAGCCGTTCGGATTCGGCATTAAAATAGTAAGTCCCTTCCACTCGTGAGAGAACAATAGCATGCACAACACGAGTGGTTGCTGAGCAGCTAGACCCCGGCCCTCTATGGGCTGTAGAGCCACCCATATTATATATAAGTGTGATTCAGTTTGTCCAAGATTTTTCGACCAAAATTTTACAATCATGTCGGTGCGTGCCAGGCTGTAATCAAAATAAATTGTTTCTTGCTTTGGAAGCCCAAATCTATTTGCAGACCTGACCATCCTTATTTTATTTACACCAAGCTACATTAAAGTCAATTAAATTTCTCTTAAAACGATTTTTCTTGAATATGTAAAATGTTTAATTCTCTTGGAAGCATACTCAATCGTGTAGATCATAGCTTTTTAACCCTTGTGAATGTACGGACACCTAGAAAAGAATTCATCTCTCGCCGTACCCTTCCCAGCACACAAGTGTAGTGGAATGATAATAACGACGGATTTTTGTTTTATTAAAACGGCCGTCGGGAAATCCCAGAAAGTGTTTCGGTCTAGATGCAATCCAAACGACACTCCACTTTAAGTTAGCCCCCTCAGACAGTTTTTTTCATTTAAATTAAGAAAAACCTCATTCGACCTTGTATGAAATCCTCATCATCTTTTCTGGTATAAGTACATACATAAAGAACTAATGTAGGTGCTCTGCCGGATTATCAAAGTTATTTTTGGAATCAGAGATATTTTGAATTCCAACAGGGAAGTATATCAATATCCGACCGGAAATACACCGATTATTAAAGAGACCATGTGAATTGTAATCGAAGGCAGAAGGATTAGTATGAAATATAAAGAACTTCTTTTAGAAAACACACATCTCGAAATTCACAAGTGTGGAAGTGTTGTTAAAGTAAGTTTTTAGAGGTCTAATTTCTAACGTGGAAGCACTGTGATAGGAAGTTTATCTGTTGTCAGCACGCTTACACGTTTCATCATGAATAGATTCACTCGATTTCACGAATATCACGAACAAGAAATTAATTGCGACAGGGGTGACAAGTACTTAGTTAGATAAGAAAATGCATAATCTCATATTGACACGCAGTTATTGTAATTTAGACAAAGTAGGTCTGGATAGCTTTTCATCACACATATTCAACATCTTAGAACTATGACAGTGCTCTCAAAGAAGTACTTTTTAAAAAGCCAAGATATAGAATACATATATAAGGAAAGAGAATTGCAGAAAGATTAATGAGAGCAGTTGATTACAATGAGTTAAAAAGTATTGTAGGTTATTGAATTGTGTTTTTTTTTTCAGTTAGTCTTCCTTTGTTTTATTCTGAAAGATACACAGCTGAGCGACTATTTTCAAGCTAGACGCGTGCATGAAAAAACTTCATCGAAGCAGTTCCTGATAATTATAAAATATAATGCGAAAAAAGGCTAGACTATATTCGATTTACTACGATTTACTTTCAACCACTTCAACAACACTGACCTTCCTCTTAATAAATTGTCTACAAGCTTTTGCAACAAGTACCATTTATACATTTCCATAAAATGGCTCCGGTCATTCAATTCGTCTAACCACTTCAGAAGATTCTTAAAATAAAAACGTACTCAAATGTCACATAAAAAAATCCGATTATAGCCCAACTCCGTCGTTTTCATAATTTACCATTTCTAAAAGAATTTGCCCAGACCTTTTTATTAGAGAGAAATGCAAAATGCTCACTCGCAGACAACTTAGTAGAATGTACACATTTTATATCACCTTTCGGTCCGGTATATGTAAACGAGGTATGTAGGATGTACAGAATCCTGACCCCGGGGGCACAAACAACAGGATTTTAGGGAAAAAATACATATCAGTAGCGTAAGATATTCAAATTATTTGATACAGCATCGGGGGGAAACGATGTTTCTCATGTTCATGACATTGCGTGGACATGTAATTGAAAATAAGAGAATATTTACGTGTCGGCAATGTGATATAATCCTTTATCAAAAATCCTGACAGTGGACGCAGCCTACGTAGAAGTAGCTATGTACGTGTTATTTATGCAAATACTTGTATCGAAAGTATTTCTAAGAATCTGAAATGAATTGATCCCAGCTTAATATTGACAAACGGTGCATTTTAAAACATGTACATATTTGAAGGTTTACTTCGTACAGTTTCGTTTGGAGTTTGAGCAACCTAAAAGAGAGCAGCTAAATTATATACAGGTTGAATTTAATCAGATCTCAATTTCTAAGGCATGGGTAGCAAACGTGCTTCTGTTTTCATTGAATCTCATGGTATTGCTTCAATATAAAGACGTACCATAATGGACGTATGTAGACTTAAGAATTGTCTAATTCAAATATAGGAATCATTGTGACATGACCACATTGCTCGTTAAGTTTCGTTAAATTTTACTTACTATGGGTGATAGTTAGTGTACTGATTTGTTTTGAAAAGCAATTATGAATATTGGAATTTGACGATGATGTTCATTGGACTGCACTGTGTGAGATTACATTTTTGGGAGTGCAACTGAACTACATTTGTATGCTCACTTTGAAAAGCCCTTTCCATATGGTAGTGAACTTCATAAACAAGATCTTGGCAATGACTTCATCTTCTTCTTTGATTGGATCTACAGTCCGTGTTCGATCTGGGCATCAACCAACAAGTCTCTCCAATAAGCACGATCTTTCGTCAGCTGCCTGCAGCTGCGCATACCAAGTTGGTTGAGGTCCTTTTCCACTTTTGTGCCCCATATCGTTCGAGGATGTCCTCTGTTGCGTTCTTCCAATGGCTCGGTATCGAAGACTCTTCAAGAAAGATCTGTGATGTCCATCCCCTCTACGTGACCTAGCCTTGGAAGAGTTGGATCCGAAGACGCTTAACTAGGTGCATCCCGCTGTACATCCCCTACAGTTCGTGGTTTAATCTTCTCCTCCAGACTGCATCAACGCAAACAGGACTAAAGTGTGAACGTAGAACTTTACTCACGAAAAGACCAAGCGCGTCTTTATCAGCTCTTG
Source organism: Eristalis arbustorum (assembly GCA_916610145.1). Classification (NCBI taxonomy): domain Eukaryota; kingdom Metazoa; phylum Arthropoda; class Insecta; order Diptera; family Syrphidae; genus Eristalis; species Eristalis arbustorum. Next base: position 16,814,104 of record OU744316.1, on the reverse strand, counting down.
GGATAGGCTTCCGCGCCATAGAGTAGGATAAGGATGATCAGAGTGTTATCTAATCATCTTTGTGTTTCGAGAAAGAGCTCTGTTACTCAATGCTCTGACTCAAAGAATCAGTGATTGGCAAGACTGCTAGTAACATCGGTTGAAAAGTTTTGCTTGACATGTTAAGTGCTGAATGCGTGAAAGAAGAATGAGCGGAAAACCGATGCTCCGGCAAAGAGACATATTGGATCCAAGGCAATTAATCACCACTATTCGTTTATCGACAACGATACTACGCTGATAAATAAACCTTATATAATGCAGAATTGTATTAGAAAAAGTAAATTAACGCCAATTGTCTCACATAAAATATTTCTTTACGGGCAAGCTAAACTGGCAAAATACTTTAGACTATAAAGTGCACATTTTAGCTGATCATCAGTTGGACAAATGAACACATCATTTGCATTCCATCTCTACATTTGTTTGTTCAATTTGTGAGGACCCAACATAAACACAAATAAATATTGCCAAACAAAGTTTTACATTTCTGCACTTAAAAATAAATAAAGGTGTACCACGGGCAACAAGTAGACATACACTTTCTCTCTTAAGAGTTCCATGAAAAGTAATCCAGGATTTTGTGAAATATTAAATGTCGCTATAATTAAATTTTGCTCTCTCATTTCCTTTTTTTACCCTTCTAAGACAGTAAACGCATTCTCATCCACCTCAACTTTGGTCGAAATTTTACGGAATAATCATGAATTATTCATGAGATCGTTGAATTCTCTCAATTCAGCCATCCCTTGCTTAACTATTTTTCATTTTTCCTTATGGTCCACAAAGAAACTTACTTTGCTAATTGTATCAAATTAAAAGTAATTGTTTTCCATCGTTCTGAAGACAAAATAATAAGTTCAGCAACTTAAGCAACAACGTTATAGTTCAGTTAAAAATAATACAATAATAATTCAAGGAGTGTATAAACAATTATAATTTTGATCGATTATTGATTTTTTTTTCGCACCTCCAGGCATGTGCCGCTGAATGATTAAGTAAACTCAGGAGAAGGAGACAGCATAAGCACACTATGATGTGTCAAGTCATACGCCGCCCGATATCCGCCTACCCGTCCCGAAGTGGCAGCACAGAAGGCCCTTCTAATTAGCATGAATGGAAATCCTAAATGAATTACTTGGCAGACATTTTAAACGTTAATTATTGCTTAAACATGTCCTCGCAATACAATGGAGCTACATAGTTCATAGATACAGTTAACACAACCCCGTTAGTAATTTTCGGTTAGGCTTTGTTATTTTCACTGGCGTAGGTTGTGTCAACGAGAAGACAGTTACAAATACATGTCATGTACGGTGTGTGAATATGTAGGAAGCTTGAAGAAAAATGTTGCTGTGGGTCGATTTCAAAATAAGACACGTGAACTGTAAATAATTAATCACAAGGCGGGGATCAACGAATCCGTGCCAATGAAACCCTCACTACTTTCTTAATTCTGCAAAGTCAGTCTTTAATAAATCCCTCAAGTAAGTACAGTTTGCATTCAAAGATCCCAAACATTGTAGGCGAAGTAAGCATTATGTCGCGGAAGCACAGCATGACCATACGTGTGTGCAAAGAATGCTTATCGAACAAATACTTAAAGCCAATTTATTAAAAAGTTTTCGTGTGCACTGTACTTTCATGAAAATTATCCAACAGAAGAAAATAAAAAAACAAGACGAAAATTGCTGGCCTTAAATTGAAGGCCACGGCATAAATTGAGAAAACAATCTCCACAGAAGTAAACACAATTTAGAAGTCAAAGTTTTGAAGAAGGGAAGCGAAAGTTAATTGAAAGAAATATGCAAAATTGCGGATGAATCCTTTTTTATGCTTGATGCCACGAGAAACAAACTGAAGTTATTGATATATGTATGAACAAGTAATAGAAGTCATTAGACGTCAGTTATTTCAAATGAAAGGATTGTGTTGGCGTTCCATAGAAGATGGGCGGATGAGCATTTGCAGGTGATGCAGACTGTCAACGGATTAGAGAAATTAGACAGCCTCTAAAATGAGGCACAGTCTCATCACAACTCTTGTTCATCTTTTTGTATTCCATCGAAAATGAAGAAGAGTTGTAGTGTCAGTTTATATGGTTTTTTTCTCGTTGCGCTTATGTTGCAGATACCATTAAAGTCGTTTGATTTTATCTTTATATTGGTTCGGACGCTTACTGCCTGAAAAAAAATTGTTTTTGCTGAGAATATCAATCGTCTTGGGTTGTGATAGCCACTAGGCGATTAAGTCTATGGTACAATTACACTTAACTCAAAAACTTGACTGAGAATAATAAGCATCCAAAATAAATGGGAGCTAGCACACTGACATTCCAGAAAATTGCGAGACAATGACCTGTTTTAACACTCTTTTCGGATGAAGATCCGCTATATACGCCTATTGCTATTGCAAAATATCTACGAAAGCTCGACAGGCTTGTTCACAAATTTTAGATTATGTCTCACTACGAAAATATTATTGCCCACTCTAGATCCGAAAAACGGATGGCATTTTCAGTGGACGCCAATTGGAACCCACGCTACCCTACAACTTCGGCAGACGCTGCAGAGACAAAGAGGAGGAAAGAAAAATAGTTTTGCAATAATTATGTGTTAAGTGCGTTTAAATAAATTATAGGGGATCATTAAAGACCCAATCGATTATAATACTGATGATCTATACTTCCTCCCTAGCGTTCACATTATTATCTTGTTGCCAAGTATTTTGAGATTTTTTCAGATAGGACGATTGAGATCTTGTTCAAATTCATTGTGCAACATCCATTAAGTTTCATAGCAAAATTCAACACGTAGGCAGCCTTATTTAAGTTTTGTTGGATGTAAAAATGTATCTTTGAAAACTTGATAGATAAAATTGTCCACTTTTTCTTTACGTTAAAAAAAAAAAAACACCAGCCCGAGGACAAAGACTAAAGTCCACAAAGGTTTAGCAACCTCGTGTGTTTCTATTTTGGATTATAGAATAAGTTTTGCCTTCAAATGCACTTGACCTCGAAAGGAAATGGAAAAACAAAGTTTGTGTGTCGATAAGAGACGTGCATACATATATGTGCAGCATGAGTCTGCGATCAGCCTTAAAAAGACGAGGAGTTGATGATATACTGCACACACTTTGAAGGTCGATCTGGTAAAGGATCTGTTTTTCCATTGACTTCATAAAGCCGATTATGTGTGGATTTAGATTACACCAAGTTTCAAAAAGTTCAATCCGGACCTAAAGTACCTTAAGTACGTGGTAATTAGATAGCTCTATTTGGTATCTTCCTTGGGAAATGCATTTTTGAAGTTATTGCGCGCTAAAGTTACCATACTAATCTATAACTGTAATGCGTTGAGGTTACTGAAACTAATCCAGATTACTTACCACGAATCCATCGCCTTAAGTGACTGGGTGGTGAAGAGCCCATGGAAGGGGCCTGAAGAGTCTTCGAATCCACGCCTATGGGATAACGCTGCTAAGTGAACTTACACAAGTGGAGCCTCAACCAACTAACTTTTATCTATGGGAAGCACTACAGCCCGTAGAGGGCTTTCTCTAGATAGAAAATACTCTTTGAGTATTGGGGCCTTTTTTTGTCGCTCAGACCAGGGATCGAACCTTCGACGTCGAGTTTCAAGTGCGTTGGGGTCTACGCACTACCCACAACGCCATGAGCCACCTCAACCAACTTGTCAAGTGCAATATGTGAACTGAACCTTTACAAACATATTCTTGGGTACTCGCTGTTACTTTAATCGAAATAGGTGAACGCAGAATGTATTGTTATCATTTCAATTTTAAGACCCAACATGTATACGGTACGTCACAAGTCCAATTTGAGTCCGTCATCAATCCTTTCAGATAAATACATAAATATAGAGAAGTCCTGTCCACAACCTTTCGTGATGTCTCCAATTATGGTAATATAATTCCAACAAATTGTGTACATAACCGCGCAGAAGAAATAATGTTATTACGATCTGAAGTCGAAATCAAAGATGTCTTCACCCACTCGAATAGCTTCATTTCTCCACTTGGAGTTCATTTCTACGCAACTAAGCCGTTGCGGGTGCTTATAGAACAAACAGCCTAAGCGCCATGTGTTTTATGTTGTCGCCTTTCTTTTTATTTCTCTTGTTTTTTTCTCCTGGAATGAAATCGAATCCTCCCGAACCGTATCAATTGCGAAAAAGGCAACCTGACCCAATACAAAGAAGTGTATGTAGCAGAATGAACCTACAAGAAGAGATTGAGTGATGTGCAGGTTCTAGGTCATGTCATTTTCTCTGTTTCGTGTATATTGGCGAACGGATTTCAATTTTCTTCATTCGCGAATGTCTATGCCGAAAATTTCTTCGATTGAAGCTGTATGATATTACAGATAACACTTTTAAGATAAATTGCAGGTCATTAGGAGAGTGGATATCAATTATAAGTCGCTGAACGAGTGGTAGGCGTTTGACGAGACAAAATTATTGCGTGGCTGTTTATGTGTTCAAAAATAAGTCAGACATCAATTAAGCTCCGTGAACATTATCTATTTAGACAGCTAAGCAGTTGCTTTTTGAAGGCAATGTGTCGGAGGTTGCCAACACGAATGAATGAGGGATAACCGTTGAATTAAATTTAGTTTCGACATTTTTTTTGCTGCAAATTTGGATTCACAAACTGCATGAGGCGTACTATTAGCTTTAGTCTTGCTGCTTTTGCAAATCTACTGGAATTACCATTGCAGTAAAACATATCATATAAAGAAAAAATACAATCGTACAGAAAGTGTAAAGTTAAATAAAAACTAATTCCGAGTAAAAAATGGAGAAAGGAAAAGGTCAACAAAAGGTGAGTATTGATAGGCACTGGTCTGTGACTATTGATAGGAATGGTCTCTCCCACCTGTGGCTTTCACTTGGTACAAAATTCCACATTCAAACGACAAATCGTTTTATATTTTTTTATCAACGGTTCATAAGTTAAGGTACCCTCACAGTAGGTGCTAGAATAATATGAAAACTTTTCAACAGAAAATCGATATTAGGAATAACGGTGTATGTTGAAATATTCACACAATTAGTAGAAAGTTTCGTAATTATAAAAATTAAATTTGAATTCACAGACTTCACACCTTAGGGGCAACTTTAAACTTTTCGCACAAAATACTGCTTTGGGGAGATGAAGTCTGGAAAATTAATTTACTGTGGTAATATGAAATGACTGTCTACACTGTAATTCACTTTTTTGCAATAAAAAAATAAATATTGAATTGTGGAATAAAACCTGTGTTTATCTGAGTGTGGGTTCCAAGCTTACTAGACTCGTCCTTAGTAAAAAGTAGCAAATCGATTGAAATAAGTGACCAACTGGAGCTCCAAACAATGTGAAAATATGTTCTCAAACGGAAACGAGAGTGGTAACTCATGAAAGAGTTATGGTACAATGAACTATTGAAAATGAGCATTTTGGTTAATGGCCCAATTTTAATACCCAATTAATAAAAAAAAACTCAGGTCAAGCATAATTAATAATAATAAGGGTCTACAGCCCGTAGAGGGCCAGGGCCTAACTTTTTCCTGCAACCACTCCTGTTGTGCGCGTAATACAAGTGGAAGAGACCTTAGTTTTATGCCGACGCCGAACAACACAGTTTGTGAAGCGGTTATACTCTCCGAGCATTGTAAGTTACTGGAAGCATGCGGCCGTGAAAAGTATTTTCTCGTACTAGTGATCGAACCTAGACTTATATCTCCAATTGCGTTCGGGGTCGACATGCATACCCACAACACCAGGGGCCCACTAAACATTAAATGAATTTAGTATTCTTAAGCTATATTTTAGTATTTGATATGAATTTCTTTCCTGGTTTTCATGAAATCACACTATTTATATTTTCTTGTCATACTAAAAGTATATTTTTGATAACTGATTACTTGAGGTAAACAACAGAATCATCATGTACTTTAGGTTAGGTTAGCTTATTAAGCTGCCAGCAAAAGTGCCAGTACACTTAGATCATTGTTGGCCCAATATGATACCCAGTGTCGTTACTTTTATCCCAACGGCAAATGGTGACTGGACCAGATTTGAAAACCAGAAAAAAGCATATTAACTCTTGCTCTTATTGGGATTCGAACCCGGCATCCCTATAACTAAGGGCAGACACTCAATCAACTGCGTCATCCAACCGTTTTCATGTAATTTATGCTTCCTACAGTAAATTTGAATACAATACATTTGTGATTTGAATTTCTGTACAATTTGTATTTCTCTAAATGATTGGGTGCTTCGATAGTAGTCGATAGATAGTCTATTTTGACAATTCGAATTAATATTACTTTTCGACATTGTGCATAGTAATCAAGTCAGCACTAGACATATTTGCGCACCATACAGTGACTTTTTGTGAATGCAATTATCTTTCGACAGTAGATAACATATGTACTTGCGGTTATTCACTTCAAAAATGCATGTGTCCAAAAAGGATTCATTTTCGTTATTTGCTAGACTCACAGCTTTTTAGAGACGGAAGCAAAATTGTTTTTTGTGACAACAGATTTAATAGTTAACCATTGCTTTGAAGGCAAACGCCGGTGTAACGTTTACACATTCTTCGAATTTGAGAATTCAAACACGGTTCAATTCGAGAAAAAGAAAATAAAACCGTTAGCGAAACATCATAAGGAAAAGAAAGTACTGTTTGGTGCGGTCAGTGAAGAATACGAAGAATCACTATTCTATACCAAAAACTGAAAGACAATATTCTGCATACATTAGAACACGATTTCAGAATGTGAAATTGCTGCATTGGAAAAACTGCTGAGGGAATGTATCGCATGAATTTATTTGGGAATAACCATACTTAGTATTTGATTTTTTTCATTGGTCATAATTATGTTTTATGTCCATAAAAATACCAATACCAGTTTGTATGACTGTATGTCTCTTAGAAGTCATTTTCACCATGCGGATGCATTTCGTAGAACGGAATACCTTTAACATCAAGGAAATTGAAATACCTTGTGTATATTTTTTGCTTAATGATGTAACACTTCAGTGCACTTTTTTCCTTCAAATCTGAACACGGATTCCTGTACTGAAATGCCGAGAGATAGAATCGCTTCTCTGAGTTAAGCGAGTTCAGTGGCTCTCTAAATAAAGTATTCCCTCATTTAAAAGTATTTTAACAAGGCTAGTGCTTTCATCCCTTTCGAAGTTCTGGTTATATTTTTCAGTTATAGAAGTTTTTTTGGAACCCGGATATGATGCAGTGAATGTGATATTAAAAAAATAACACTTTAAGGAGAGACGCTGTGACTCATCGCTTACAACTCCTACAAATTTAATAGTCTGCTGTAAATTTCTAGAAGGCCATTCAAGTGGTAAATATGAATAATTTAGCCAATTTGTTGTGTTTATCAGAATGTATTATAATTGAACGCATTCAAACCGCAATCTGCTTCTGTTTGTTCTGTGTAAGATAATTACCATGACGTGATCCACATAACATGAGCTATTACAAGTTTTGTAGGTGTGATAACCATCACTGGAAACAGTGACAAAAGTGACATTTCATTTCACTGATCCAACGTATTTATAATTTCATTTTATGAATTAACTTGTTTCCTTTTAAATCGAGTATTTACAAGTAAGGTTGTAATTTCGAAATGTCACATCATTTCAATACTGTGTAGCCAATTGAATATCTGGAAATAACATGCATATTAATTGAATTGGTTTGTTGTAAACTTTTTGTCTGTTCAACGAACATTTTGAGGATTCGCATAAATGTTTGTGGACAAATTGAAAACCAATGAATTGAGAAAAAAACGGTAGATGCAGATAGAATGCTTTCAGTTTGTTAGATAATCGTAATGTAAAAATATAAGTATGTACATACATAGCTTACATTAAGAAATATTTAATCCAATCTGTGATCAATTCAATATTGTGAATTTTTCTTATTGTATCAATTGCATCAACTCGGTGGTATTTAACATGAGCCGACTCATAGTTACCGATACGTTTTGTTTTTAGATCGATGACAGGATGAATACTGTTACAAGGCTATATTACATAGGTACTTTCAATACTCATCCGCTAGTTTTCACAAAAATAATGAAAGGGTTCTATCGGATGTATGCACAACCAATGCATGCTTCTGAACCTTAATGGCTACCCTACACTGATTAACATTCTAATGTTGATACCTGTTGACGTCTTTATAATTAAAGTCCAACATTTATAGAAGCACTCAGAATTAGTTCACTAAGTCACATCAGGAAATTGTTATGACTGATTGCGCTTTAGTAAATGTGTTCGATTTCAAGGTGCAAATGAAAATCCCCCATTTCCACCTCTCACCACCTGTAATAACTCCTAAACAATTAATACTTGGAAAAACAAAAATTTCAAAATCCGTTTCTGAGTCTGGGCTAAAGTAAAACACCAGTAAAAGATTTATTTGACTTTCGGAATCCTATTACGGCATTGTGTCTCGAACAGGGTGGATGTTATCCTTTAAGAGGGATGAATGGGATAAACGATATCCGCGTCTCGGATTCCCAAACCAAATAGTTGTGGCACTGGGAAACAATTTTGCTTTTGTTATTTTCAATTTTATGGACCACTTGTTCTGGTAGTGTCTTCAAAAAGAAAAAAAAACAAATATACTAGAAACCAGTGCAGAACGAAGACGTGAAGAATTTCAGTTCCGTTTCAGTGAGAAAATTGTCCTTTGATGCCATTGGCACATAGACATGTTTTAAGGAGAGAAAATAATACACACGCCGAAAAGTGGTTAACTGCGTCAGCTGTAGGACACGAAGTATTGATTTAATGTCCACTTGGGAAATAAATTATTTATTGCAGGTTGTAGAAATCATCACTTGGTAAGCACTAATGATTGGCAGGGCTTAAGTGGCATGTGATACCTACTAAACTTTGGTCATTCGGATGCGTCGTAAAATGGAAGGTCACTTGATTCTTATGACAACAGTGGCACGCATCAGACCTAAAATCGTGCCAAGGTGAGGCAATGACCTTATACAACTGCTGGCTATTTATTTTGTTGAAAATTGTTGAGCTTTATTAAAAATGCATCATCTCATGTCTATGGCAAATTTTGAATTCATTGCGATCATATACCTATACTTTCTGCATTAGGGAAGGAGAACTTACTTCTTCTTGTCATACACTTTTTTGTATTTGTGTCAGGAAAAGCTGCAAAATATAATGTCCATCGATTTGAACGAAATATGTTTGGCATTCTTCAGTTTGTTTTATGTCATACGAACTGCAAAAATCCGAAATCGCTTCAAAATTTGTTATGAATCAGATTGCGAAACTCGTACGTGCACCGTTTTCTTAAATAGATAAAATAGCGACGTTCATCTTGCACCAGGAATAATGCAATCACACACTATTGTAGTCAATTACAGGCCTTATCTTAAAAAGGCTAACATATTAAGATTAAGTAACCATATTGACGTACTCATCTTTTCTAAGGATTATAGACATGAGACTCCTTTACATAAATACATATGCAAGCAGCCTGAAGACTGCCAGAAGCATATGTTACATAAGAATTATATTCTACATAGAATTTAATTCCGTTTTGACGATAATCCATAGGAAATTGGTCTATTATACTTTCATACTTCACTGATGAACGAATTTGTTTAACTTCCCGCTGCGGGGCCCGTCGGTTATGAAGGATAGAAGAAGAGTATACGTCTTGAATTGCTAAAAATAAGTTAAGCAATCGGTTCAAATGTATTCTTTTTTTAGAATTAATTATGCAATGTATGCTAAATGTTCTCGTTGTTGTTTATTCATTTGTTCTTGATGATTATAAAAGAAAAAAATTGTTTGAATATTCCATAAATGAGAACTTTAACATTTCATGATTATTTGGCAGGTACCCCCCTTTGTTGCACATTTCAGAGAAAAATTGGAATATATACGTATTAAGCCCAGGAGCTCTTTAGGTTATATATAGGAATAGAATTGACAATTTTTTTAAATTTGTCTCATTATATGGAATCTCTTTGACAATCTTGTATGTCAAAGGACGATACGCCGCGACTTAACAAAATTGTATATTGGTTAAGTTTTTTCTCATTTTATATTACAGAAAGTGCTTTGAATAAAATCGGAAAACTCGTTTCCGAGAGAGATTCACACGGAAAGTATTTTAAATGCGTGTTTTGTATTAATTTTAAACGATGTCAAAAAACATATTTTTTCAAATGATTATAAGCTTACAAATCCGTCCAAATAGTGCAATACCATAAATAAGTATAATTTCAATTAGTTCTGTTATATTTGTTGGTAAACATAAATCAAGAAACTGCTGGAAGTATCGAATTCTACTGATCACTTAGGGAAAACATGCTCAAGCTCAAATGATGAGAGTTTCAGGCAACCGGTATTTATTTAAGGAAATTGTTTGCTATGTCCAATCATTTAGTAGATCCAGAAGTCAGAGGATGTCAAAGACTTTCCTTATTTTCCGTCATGACGAGAAACAACTATTTAGTAAAGATGAACTACGCAGTTCAGCCTAACTGGCTATTTTCACCAGACCGGGCTTGTCTTCTGCAGATTATTGCTTGTTTCGAGCACGAACTTTGGGACGAGCACTTCCGTTCATACGAAACAATTGACATACATTTGACGTAATGAATGCTGAATCACAAAAGACAAGCGGTAATGTGCGTAACTGGAAGTATGATTGGAAAACATCACAACTAGCTATGCCCAATTCCTTATTTGTTAAAGTTAAATTTTTAAAGGAATACGTTTTTATATTCATAGATTTATTAATTTTATGGAACGGAAACAACTCCTGCAAAAGTGTACAATATGTGGAATATTTCATTGGTAGCCCATCCTCATCACAAAAAAAAAAGAATATTGTACACGCGCTATGGAATAGTTTTTGAAAGTAATTGATGAATGTCATGAAAACGTTCAGATGCTGATCAATTCCTAGACAATCCTGTTAAGAATCTGTCAAGCAGATTAATGAAATATAAATCGAAAACTTCTATCTATCAGCACATTATTGAGTAATTTTGAATGACTACGAATAATATGCGAATAAAACATCGCATCATATATAATCTAAGGGCAAAAATGTTCTTATAACATTTTTTCATTGATATTCAACTAAAAGACATTTCGGTACTCTTTTGTGGCAAAAGAAACACGAATCAAAAATGGAAAAAATATGATCTTGAAGAAACGGAAATATTGATTTCGCATAAAATATCATCGACAGTCATTTTATTCACAAATTGTTCATAGCATATGATCCTTTGTCAGAAATAAACGAAAGCAGGGAGATCGTGTTGTTTGCATTGCACTTAAGAGGATATTCTATTTCCATCTGGATAGCAGGAAGTCACCGCAAGTATATATTTTGTTAGTCAAATAATAATATAATAATTTGGAAAATGGTTCTAAAAATCGTGCGAAGTGAACATTTTAAGTCTTCTCCTCAAATTAAAGATTCTCTGGTATTATTTTGGTTATCTCATGATTCTGTTCCTTAAGTATTAAGGGAAGCATAATTTCGTAACGAAATATTTCACTAAGCTATTGCACCCTTCTTTAATAAATGCAGTATACATGCAAATATATGTACTAGTCACTGCAACAGCGAGAAAGAAGAAGGAGTGTAATTAAAAATGAAGGATAAAGTAACGATTTCGTCTTTTTCTTAAGTTTCGATTTCCTTAAATACTTTTCAAATTCACTCTTCCATCGCAAAACGTGATTCCGACGAAGTTCAGAAAAATCCCCATGGAACAGTTTCCATTAGTCGGAAAAAAAAACCCATTTGTTATGCGAAACCGCCTGTTTGGTCAGCAAACTCTTATAATGATGAGCCCTCGTGCAATTATAATTTAAATCTCAATCTGGCTAGATTTTCTCCTCGAGTGAGTCCAATTAAAATCAAACTACCCATCAAATCATTAATTAGATTTCGATTCCATTTCACAATTTACAAGATAAAAAAGTATTCGAATACCGAAATCCTCGGCCTAATTCAAACTTACCCAAAAAACAAATAGCGAGTGGGTAATTTAAACTACAAGAGAGACAATACGCAGTTAAATTAACGTACTGAACACTCTGTTCAATTATTTTATTTGCTCTCTGTGTGTAAGAATTTTTTAGAAAAATTATAAACTTTCACTTCACTCAAACTGAAATAAGTATGCGCGTTTTTCTTTTAACACCAGTTTAACAGTTTAACACTTCTTGAACGGTGTATCCACTTGGCACAACGGTAATGACGACGATGATGGTAGCGCAAAGTTGCTAGCACTTCCTTTCCTAGTGTGTGCACACAAGTCAATTGTTCGTTGACGTTTAAAAGTACTCGCCTTCGAGTTCTTCCTTTATATGGACAACCAAGACTGTCCCTTACTGAAATCACTCGCAGTTCATCCCTCTGCCATCAGCAACAGAAGCGCCAGCACCATGGCCAGCAACAACAACAACAGCAACACGGACAGTGGTGTTATCAGTGTGTAACAAGTTGGTTGAAAGCTGTTCGCACAACCCCCACGGAGTCACCCATTGAACGCACTCACACAATCACAGCCACCACTGAACGAGCAGTCACACCGATTCTTATTCCTGGCAGGCAGAGGGTGGTGAGTTCGGGAAAAGCGCGACGAATTCATGTACGACTTTTTGGCTTTTACGGACATGCGTTTTTCACTCATTCGCTGGTCGTGTTGTTGAAACGTTGTTGAATTAATTGTCGCGTGTAATGTTTAGTAAATACGCATCCTTGGATCTTTTCTTCGAGTTGAGAGTCATTCATTTGGTCGCGTGGGATGGTTGTGCTCCCTGTGTGCATGTCCTGTCTCCTTGTCATGAAATGGTCAAACAATTACGCCTGTAGACGAGCTAAATGAATTTTTCTCTCAAGATCATTGTTATTTGATTAGGGAAGTAATTTCGCAAAACTGTCCCTCACTGAGGTTATGCTCTGCAGCTGAAAAGTATGCATGACATTTTCACGCTGTGGATGACAACGAGTGCGAGTTCTGCTGGATAAGTACTTGTTGCAGGACTTAACATGGCCAAATGATGCAGTTTGCAGGGACGTCTACAAGTCGCTCATGAATTTTTAATTTCAAGGTTTCACGTGAGTGCAAGTGTATATGTATGTAGAATGGTTATGGCTTTAAAAACAGTTATTGCACAGCAATATTGGTATTTTTAAAAAGATCGTAAAAATGAACAACCATTTGGGAGTTTTACGAGTAGAAAAACATTATCTTAATTAAAATGTCTACCAGAATCGTTGACATTATGACACTGTACGGGTATTTGTGCATTTATGCACGTGTCATATGTGGCTAAGCTGAGGTGAATATTTTAATTAACGAATTCTTTTGGTAAAGACCAATCTGTTGCTTTGGTAACTCGAGAGAATCCTCCTTGGTTTCTCCTTGGTTCCACTCAAGAAAGTTATATCGCATTGAATGTCCATACAGTAAAACAGGACTCACGAATCAATTTGTATAAGATTTAATGTCTTTTGAATTCACGAAGTCATGTCGATTGGTTCTTTGGAAAGAATTCTCTGTCGTTACCAAGGCATTTATGAGAGTGCAGCTGTGGCGTAAAGGGATTTTTATTTGCGGGCTCTTGTGCGAGAATGACATTATGCTAACATACATGAGTGATATTTGGTAATAAAGTTAAGATTCATACGTTGACTTTAAAGTGAACCTACATGTGTATGTGAAAAATCGAAACAAACATGTCACATAACCACATCCCCGTTTGTTCCCCATAAACATCATTCCCCATTGTCAAATTTCAAAGTGCCCATATTTGAATATGCAAAATTGCAACAACTGACATTTCCTTACATAGACAACTATTGTTTTTGCACTCATTTAAATTAACAAGTGCTCGAAACCTACTGAATACTGGCTAATATCAGGCCAAGTTACGGCTAAGTGTTTATAAAAGTTAGTGTACTGGATGGTTAGTATACTACTGGCTATAGGTGTTCCCGGTTCGTATCATAGGGATACGCTCTTATTTGGCTTACAAATTTGGCCCAGTCACAATTTGCCATTCGAATCAAATTAATAGCATTATCCTTGAAGTTGTCAAACAGTGCTAGTAGTCTGACTGTGGGTATCACAATGGAGCAAAAATGGGCCGTTTGCTGATGCTACTCCTAAATCTGTATCATACCCAAGTAGCACTTATGTATGTTCATCTTAAGCTATTTCTCCACGATTTTATGTATTTAAGTAGAACTTAAAGTCCATTTTCCACTATTTCCTCGGCTTAAGTCGGCTTATTTCCTAAGCTGACTTTAGGGTCTACTTTTCGAACTGTGCAAACAGGTAAGTATAACTTAACTTGTTAGATCGTATCAGCAAACGGGCCTAAGTGTGCTGACAATTTCGTTGGCGGGAGGTAACTTACCTCTACAGTCTACCATACTCTTTCTGCACTATCTGCAAGCTTGGCGCAACAATCATTTAGAAGATCATGATTTGGGTCACTTGGTGTGAGGTGATTAAAAGGGTTATCAAGTTCGGATCTAAGGCGAACCTCTACTAGAATCTCGAGCTAACGAGATCCTGTCCTTGTTGATAATATTGGCTCACTGGCATATTTTGTACATACATAGGATTGTTGTTTCATTTTTATAGCTATGTAGACATTTTTAGTGTTTGATACACATCTTGAAGGAATCATTCGAGTTTAAGGGTTTGGTCATTTGAATTTATTCATCAGCACCTCTGTTTTCCTTCTCCTCTTCATTGATGTTGATGAATGTCGCTTTTCCTTTTTGTTCATTCCATTTGTTCTCTAGCGAATTCGATGGACTTCAAATCGTGCTTCTTAATATTGGACATTTGTTATTATACTGGGCATCCAGTGTACATGGGGATAGATAAATGGAATGAAAGCAATATAATAATTCCAAATTCAAGTACATATCATTGAGTTGACGTGAGAGGCGTGTTTTTTTTTTGGCTACTCAGTACTCAGCTCAGTAAGATCTTAAAAGTTAAGCACCGACAAAACGAACTGCTGAGTAAAAACTCCTCAGTAAGATCACCGTCATTACTTGCCTTGAAAAATCTCATTCATAGATATAAATCGATTATTTGGCACTTGTAAGTGCTTGTTGATGTTACTTGTACAAATTTATAAAATATCGAAACATTCGTATTACTTGTTTGACTATCCATTATTTGTTTATTTTCTTTGCTTTTGAGAATTAAATTTCACTTATTTTTGACATTCAAGTATTTTGACATCTAATGCAATACGTCTTCACACACATCAAATTTTGGAGTAAAATTTAACTCAGTAGACGACTGTTTTCTTGTGAATCATTACTGAGCTGAGTATGATCAAAAAAAGCTCGATATTTGACTGTGACTCAGTACACACAACACAATTAGTGGATATTAATCTAACTATGGGCATCACAATGTACCAACAATGGTCTAAGTGTGCTGTCGATTTCGCAGTTAGGTAAGTGGACTGCTACTTACCTAATCCAATGTACGTCAGCTAGTCATCAACACAACTGCCAGATTAGACAATCTCAAGACTATGCTGCATACATTCGAAGGAAAGTGTCACCAATATTGGACGATCAAACTGGTATTAAGTTGCGAATTAATCTTAAAATATTTCCGCATACAGTTCAAACGATTCCCTCTAATGACAACTCCACAGCTAATATTGGGATAAAAATACAACCACCGTCACCCCTGACTCTCGTCACAAGTAAAATTACATAGGATGCCTACTCACATGTGCTCGAATTCCATCACTCATTAATTCCCGTACATCAATATTTGTCAATTTACCAGTCAGAAGTACGCAACATAATAGTCACATTTCCCAAATTACTAATCAAATATTGCCAATGTCCTTATCCCTAGAACTTTCCCTACTGAGTGCCAATTTAAACAATTTGCCAAACAACTTTGACATGGAAAAAGTTTCGTCAATAAGCTACGTGTTTTGATCTTGCAGTGCACTCGAATTAATTCCACGAAATTCACGTGGGATACAACAAGAACTATGTATGTAGTAACGCTCCCAAGTACACAAGTCGTCTTCGCCGACATTTGTCGTCTGTGAGCTGTGAACGAAGGAGGGATGTGGAAAACTTCGAAATTGTATAGGACGATGTGACGCAGATTTGAAAACATCTTGCCGTTGGTTGGTTGGTTGGTTGGTTTCCTTATTGTCCCACTCGGCAACACAAAACACTGGAGCGTCATTAAGTGTTTCAATGTTGCCAGTTGCCACGTCTGCTTGGAGGTAACCTGTTGAATCTGTGCACGCGTATGGCGACGAAATTAAAACTTATGATATTGCATTCAACGTTGATGGTGTGATTTCACTTAAGTAACGACCTAGGTGTCGTTTTATTGGGAACTTTATGTGAGTCTAATGTGTAGCGGGGAGACACATGAAGTTCTAGTAACATAGACTTAATTGAAGGGCAAACAAAGGAAAAGGGGATAATGTTCTGTCCGACTAAATTGGTAGTTATGGGATAGAAATAAAATTATAAAGTTAGACGGTGTTGAGGACGAAATTATTCGCTCGATAGTAGTAACCTTGTCATAAATTAATTAAATCAAAGTGTTTACAAACAACGCCTGTTGTGAGTTTAGAGTTTGTGTTTTAGCGAAGGAGACCGCTTCACACTCAATTAATCTAATCTTTACGGATATTGGGAGTGAGGCCGGCGGATTGATGCTGACAATTATTTTAGAAGTTATGATCTGATAATTGAGTCGTTTGATTGCTGTGAAAAAATATACTTCCAGGTGGAACCCATGTCTAGCGAGAGGGGATAACATTAAGTGTGACGGTGGTGATTGTTTTTTATCCTTCTTAATTGACTTGAAGACTGCTGGCTTGTCTATGTGCAGATAAATAGTTGGAGTTGAGGAACATGTCGTTGTTTTAAGCATCTTGCTATGATTAGAGCCTTTTTGTATCAATTGTCAATGAATTGAATTGAGCAACTTGGAGTGTATCATTCTGCACCGCCATCTCTTGGAATAGGAATTAAGTAATGCCTGTCATTTTTTGGAAGTCTTTCCTTGTTATAGATGTTCGGGGTATCATTTTGAATCTTTCGGACTAGTCGTGGGTCATCGAATGATAAATGCTCTATATTTTCTTCCGCCTGTCCATAGGTCTGCCCTGGTAAAGCCCATATTATACAGGTGGTTGTTATAGGGTCCCTTTATTGCTCCACATAACACCCTGTGGTGAGCTTTATTAAGTCCCAGAGCTTTTTTGGCCTGTTAGGGGTTGTGGTATTGTTTAAGGATCATTCTTGAGTGCTTAATATACTCTTGGCTGTTCTAAAACTGGTTCTGCCTTACCTTGTAAAGTGTGATTCATCGTAAGGTTTGATTTTCAATGGGCTTTTTGTTGACAGATCGCGAGTGACTCCTCTCAAACTGCTTTGTCATGTTTGTTCAGTATCGTTGGGCAAGTCATAATGGAATGACTCACACCACAAAAGCGTTTCCAAATTCTGCAGCTGTGTTACGAAAATCAGCCTTCTGTAAGAAATGTTTTTCGTGCGAATAGAGGAACTTACTGCGCACTTAATCGACGTACCACTATTATAACTACCACTATTGTAACTACCATTCACAAATTTTCAGTTCCAGTCCAGTTAGACCATATACCACACGTTGTAAGGACACTGTACATAAGAGTCTACGCGAAGGCCGTGAGAATCGATTCGTTAGCAAATCAGAATGGCAATGATGACATATGAAGTACTATGTGCTTCCTGAAATTGAACTACACGGCCTCGGCGAGCCCTGGTTTTAACAAGACGGCGCTATGAGCCATACAGCGCGTGAAACATTAGACTTCTTGAAAACTCATTTAAAATTGGCGGCCTAAACAGTGCGATATGGAGTTGGAGTTTTTTCTCTAGGGGGTCTTCAGGAATAAGCCAGCTACAATTGAAGCTTAGTAAGCCAACATTACTCTTGTTATCCGCAGGATACCAGTCTCGCTCGAACGAACATGTCCAAGATTGGACCTTCCGAATGGACCACCTTCGACGTAGTCGTGGCCAAAATTTACTTGATATCATTTTCAAAAAGTAAATGCCATGAATTGTTCTTTAAAGCGATAATAAACATTTGGAGTTCACTTTCAAATTCATGTGATCTTCTTTACATCCAACCTCACGATTAATCAGCCTTTTCATGGTTTTCATGGTTTTCATGGCCAGGCACCAATATTAGATTATGTTTGTTATTTTCCACAACCATGTTTAGTATTGACAGCCTTAGAGTTGAATGTGTAGCTGAATACCATGCATGTTTTTGGGTTTTCTATTGCTGATGCAATGTGCCGCCTCAAAATCCAAAACAATTTAACTTGAAGTAATGTTGCATCCATAAAAAGAAGAATGGGTAGGCTATATCTTCGTCCTATCACACAATCCTCTACCTTGTTGTTCGATTTCGAACCATCTGTGTACCAGTCTTGGGCTCTATCCTTCTGCACGGTATCAGTTTCTATTTCATAGTTTTTTTTAAAGTTTAGCTCAGGGGACGTCAGGTGGATTACTTGGGTCAACTTCCAACTGTTCTCCACTTTTTTAGGAAAACCATGCACGGTTTTCGTCGTCTCGGTAATGTGACATTTTGCGAGTTGATGACTTTTTCAAACTTGGAACTAAGAAGCTGTTTTAACACCCTCAAGAGATCATATGTGTCCGTGATCAGGTGACCGCTACCTGCCACAGGAAAACCAGTAGCCCCCACTGGCAGTTATGTGCAGAAAAGTAACAACTAAGAATAACAGTAATGTAGAAAATAACGACCACTAGACATCTCCACGACCAACGCCTGAAAGCGGCTGAATTCAAAAATGCGCATCGTGTAAGTGTCAGTAAACACAGTAAAAATAATAGTGGCATCAACCTAGTTAAATATTTAACTAACTAGCAGACATTCTCATTGCTTCGCCCGTCCTTACCATTACGCATTCATATGAGATCGCTAAGAACTAACTTTTTGCTTAGGTTATTTCCGAAAGTTCGCGTTCGCCATTCGCCGGTAGTATGTAACGCATATCTCATCCGTTTGGAATTTTGTGCGATTGTATTCACCTACAATCTTAAAAACTCTAAGCTTACTATACGAGTACGATTTAAGGATGTTGTTATTCAATCAAGTTAGATAACACCCAAGCAATGAACTTAATCTATTTCAATGCGAAACTTGTTTATATATAAATAAATGTTTTTCCACCAAGCATTTACCATCTCATTGATTCCCGGAATGTCGTGCATATTTTCACTTTATTATCTCTCCAGCTGTATCTATACCCACCTAACCCATTTCAGTGACCATGACAAATCATGACATCCCTGTCAGGCGATCATAATGCAAACATTATGCATACAGTGAAAAAGGAATCCACTCCGTTATGAACTAACAATCTCCGCACTGTGCGAGCTGACAAACGGTGCATTTGAAACCCCCCCACACACACTGAGACGCTTGACAGCAATCAACATACGAGAAAACTCCTACAAAGAAATATGTCCTTTGACTCCTTATTAAAAGTGCAAACGGATACAACTACGGCCGGCAGAAAGAGTTGCTTCATCTGTGTATTGTCTGCTTGTAGCCATGAAAGGACTTTGACGTCTCGGAGCAACCCACACTTGAAGCTGTAAATATTGTTCGCCAGATGATGAATGCCACATCCGTTACCGAGATGCGTAGCACACATTGTCCTTGATTGGATTTCAAACTCACAATTAAATGTAGAAGCGCTGTAGGCCAAAACCTCCAACAGATGAAATGAAGATTATCTATATGTTCGTGGCCGTCGAAGACCCTTTCTCCGCTTTTTCTGTGGTGCCTGGACATCCGCTCATTTATCCAAAATTCTCCGTAATCTTATCCCTTGCCTACGGCTAGCGCAGTCAATAATAATTATTATTGCTATAACGGCTATGATAGACTCTTTTCCCACTGCGGACGTGTTTCTTTTCCGTCACATACAAGAGGATGCCATCGACCGGGCATTACACTCTACTCGCATCGATGGAGTTCACAAAACAGAAGTAAATTCGAAAAAGAAAAAAAAAACAAGCCAGAGGAAACATAAAGACCGTGGAAAACGCAACTGGTTGCCATTATTAGAAAAGTTGGGAATGCAGATGAGTTTAGTTGTGGATTCCGTTTGAGGGTAGGAATGTCCTTGAGTGTGACATTTGTCAAATGGTTTTCTGTGGGCGAGGATTGCTTTAATATCTCGCTTATTTGACACTGCTGAGTGGTGGTGAGTAGGCTTAAAGTTTTTAATTTCTCTGAGTAATGCCAGCAAACAAATACTTTACATCTGTATGTTTGTGTACATGCACACTTTGGTTTGCGTTCGTAAGCAAGCGCAGACTAAAGAGAAAGCACTTGCCACAAATACGGTGACAGTTTTAGACAGTCGCCTGGTATGCTACGTTTCAGTTTGTTGTTTTGCATTTAGTATTTGTTACAATATTGAAGGCACGTTTCCGTTCTTTATACCTCTCATACAAGAGACGTATACATGCTCTTGTTTTCGTTTAAAGAAAACGAACTATATTTATGTGGGTCCGTTTTAAGGATTTAAAATGCAAATTAAAAATACCAGTCAGTTTCTTTTTCAGCTGTAGTGGGAGGGTACGAAATGGATTTTCAAAGTTTGTCAATTCTGAATGAGGTGTATATGTATGTAAGCCTTGCATTGAGTATCAAAATATGGGGTATGTCAAATAAAATCGAAAAAATAAAACGTGACATGTGCCAATGCCAGTAATTCTTAAAAAACATTTTTATTGTACTCAAAACTGTAACTAGTGTCACGACAAACTTCTCAATAGAGGTGTATTTGTCAAGTCAATAAAAGTCAGTCCTCTTTAGCTCTTTAAATTTTTTATGTTTTCCAATTTTTGTGCATGGTTAACGGCATCGACTTAAATAGACTTGAACCTACGGTGTCAAGACACTAGGTTGGATTCATGGTACTATAAAGGGAACAAACGAAAATAATTTTTACGTTCCATCCTCTTTCGAGTAACTGGCAATGTAATAACTGTTTGCTTAGACATTTCTCAAACTTAGTCATTCGGAGTAGGCATGAAATTGATTCAGATGATCATCTCAACTGACAATTTGACGTCTTGTTAGTTAGCGTTACAATTGGAGTGGTCAAGACTTTGTTGAGGGATATTTTGGACTGAAAAAGGTAGAAATTGGTTTTGTTAAAAAAAAAACACTTCTTGGACTGGCGGTATAGTCCGCCGCACCAGTGTACACTCTCTCTCCATGAACGCGGAAGTTTCGAAATCTTACGCTCGTTATTCAGTTTCCAAACAACATTAGTGCAAACATGACTATCACGTTATACTATTAAATTGTCCTTAAAGGTTGAGAGCGCCGCGATTGACACGTATATTTTTACGGTGTTGTCATTTTGCCTAAAATGCATTTCATATCGGAGGTAATGCAATATATTGAAAATTAAACGTTTTTACCCTGCTCTTAATCACATTAGGGCTGTTTCAGTACCAAACAAAAAAATCAAAAACCTACGAAAGTCTGTTCTCGTATGACAAGCCATTTGGACTCGAAGAATTTCTGTGGGTAGTTTGTTGATTTTCTGTCAAATCAATTGTGGTGTCAAAAACTCAAATATATTTTTGGCGGTTCAAAAGTTTTTTGAATTAGTAGCTTGTAAGAATAAAAACAAATGCAATTCAAATAAAATTCTGTTTTTTTTAATTTACAAGTTTTAACTGTTGACACATGACATCTTTCAAGTTAAAAAAAGAATGGAACAAGCTCTAAAAAATGACTAAAGTTACACAATTGGCTTAATTGCGTTCCTGTACTTTTTTGATATTTTGATACTCTCTGAGAGGTTTTTAATCACACTCATTAAAACACTACAGTGTGCACAATTTGGTGCTGAAAGTACTGGAACAGACCTATTATCAAACAGACTAATTTTACATTACATACGACATTCTACTGCTACTGTATAAATTCAGACATGCAAACAAAGTCTTATAAAATGATGTCTTGCACATGGCAACCCTATATGCTGCACATGGTTTAATTTTGTCTGCTGCAAATTTTGCCACAACACATTGTATTGCATCTGCATATGGTCTCATAAAAATCCCCATCCTTGTCATGCACAACTCTTCGGTTGTTTCTATTTTCAGATTTAACAACCGCTGCGTCTCTTTAGATTACATTTGTAATCTCCACCAGTTAGTCACACATTCACTTATTGATCACTTAAAATCCAGACTACACACATTTAATGTCTATAAAAAGACTGCGCACACGCCTACAATGCATCATAAATTAGAATATTGCACGTTTTTCCGAGAACCAACTTACGCATTGCCGCCCATAGCCGACAAGCCAAATGTTTACTATAAAATGACTGCTTTTTTTTAGTCACCATAAATCGGCGGCTCAATTGAGATACGGTGCTTGTATGAAAACATATTTACCGCGTGACATTTTCAAAACAAATAAACTTGAATAACTCAGCCAGTCGACGGGCGGGCATTTGATGGAGCCTGATGCCGCGGCAAACGCCTCACTCGAGAATCCTCATAAATCATGCGATATACGTTGATTATCGTCGCAAGCCAACAGGTGAGTGGTATCCATATGAATGATTGGATATATTGTTCGAATCTGCTTGTAATCAGTAGATATGGTTTCGGGCAAAGGTATGTGTTGCATTCTGCCAATGTATATGGTTTGGTTTTCATTGTTTGAGCTGGGTGTCCATTCGAGAGATACATGGGACGTCATCTATTTCAATGAATAATAGCTGTGGTACGCCAATCTACGTAAGTCTGGTAGAATTTCTACACCTCCAAAGTTCAAATTACCACCAAACAAAATCGCTGTCGATGGCATATGAATTACCGTATTCTGAATCTATGTACGTCAGTAGACAAAAGCCAACCAACTCTAAACAATTTGTCAATTTTTTCTCCAACAAATCCGACTTACACCGGATTCTAGAAGTTCACATATTGGGCCTATTTGGAAATGAAAACTTTGCGTTAATTATGGAAGGCATATCATTTGGAAATGAATATACGATAAAGTAAACAATTCTTAGTCGCAGTAGCGCAAATGTTTTCAAAACTAAGCAAACATCAAAATCGTATTGTTTTTTTCCTGCGCTGACTTTACGTATGGTTTGCTTCAGAGAAGAAAATGTGCAATGAAGAAGAATGCTGAAGCCCTCAGAAGTGCAGGGCTCTTTCATGAGTGGAAGGGACCTAAAGTTATACGCCGACTCTGAAGGCCCAAATTTGAAGAGGTGGGGCTGTGAAATTATATTTGTCGAACCTACGACGTCGACGTTATGGTCGACGCATATCCCCACAACGACACCGCAATATTTTAAAATCTCTCAGCTTAAATTTGTAAAGAAAACAATCAAAGGTGCTCACTTATTTCAACCAGTCTTTAGGCCTTTGAAGGTCTTCCAATTGGGAGTGGGGTCGTTTACTCTTGGCACTGAGACTAACGACACTAACTTCTGTAGTTGCTTCTTTGCTGTGCTCGAGATTTATATACATATGCTTGTAGGTCTTATATTATGTGGGTGATTATTGTACTGTTACCGATGAACTGCTGGTTAGTGGTTTTTGTTAGTGGGCTGATCTCAGTTGTTGCTTCTGAACAGCTGGCTCATATTTTGTTGCTTTGGCTGCATAGTCCCACATCAAGTAGATGCTGCGAAATTAGTCCCAAGCGCTCTCCAGACTGTAGGGTCACTTGAAACAGCAATACGTACATATCAATTGAATCTGCTATCTGCCTTCCAAGTGCGCTGTACAAAAAATAATCAAAAGAACAACAAAAATACCCTTACTGTCGCCCACTTGAACGACCAAATATGAGCGGCAATCCTTAAAAACTCGCCCACGTGTATACTTTGCAGAAACAAAAGTAATTTCCCAAGGATACATGAACCCATCTCCATTACACAATAATCATCATTCGCTGTCAAATGTGACGTAAATATTCCACCAACAGCAAACGTCAACTATTCGCAAATCCTGCGTCAAGTTAATAGTATCCACCCCCTGTCAGTCATCCCCCGAGACTTACTGTATTTGACTTCGTAATTACGTTGTGCACTCCCCAAAGAGTTGGTAGTATGCTTCACGTGTATCACTCCATTTGCTTATGTTTTTCCGTGAGGTCATGTGTATGTGTGCAAAATTTGCAAGAGAGAGATTTTTGATCGATTGCTTGCAATTATAAAACTGTCATTGGACACGAGTATCTAACCGAATTGATTTTCTCCAGCAAGTGGGTGGCATCATTTGCTGCCACCTAAGGGAACCGACCTCAACCTGTCGACAATTTGTCATCCATGCTAAACGAAATTAACACTTCCTGGGTGTTTTCTTTCAAAGCCACTTGAATGCTGCAGCGAACGACGGGGTGCTCCTTGAACTTTACGGTGACAAGGTGACACAGATCATGATTTGCTCATGAAATTCACTTTTTCGAAAAACGTATCCATCTGATAGACTGGCGTTTCGTGAAAACACCCTCTTGAATCAGATGAATTAGCTCTGCGCGACATTCATAGTCAATAACAATTCACTTAAGTCATTTGGGAATGCCATAAACATGAGGACGCCAGTGACTACAGCAATTAAAGCCCATATGAATATGTGCTGGGCACCGTCTCCACTAAGTGGTCGGTGGGTAATTACTTCGACAAACTAATAATTGACAATTAAATTGGACCAAGTAGCGTAGTCATCATGCAGAGAATCGCATTTGATGTCAGGCGGTAAGCGATTGTTTTAATCGTCGTAATAGCGGTCTCAAGACCGACCACGACGTCGGGACGTTGTCTTGATTTTTATTCAATAAAAGTGAACTAATTTATGTACCATGTAAAACTCGCAAAATGGTGTCAAAACAGCCATTTCGTGGTTGAAGAATCTACTATGGCCCCATGAGAATCCCATCCTGGGACCAATTAGCAGGGCATCCTCTAAGATTCCCCGGTCTTCGACAATCACAATGCCTTAGAATGGCCTTAGATATTCACCGGAGATAACTGCTTTTCGTAGTGCACATTTTACTTTTGCAACAGTTCCAACAATTGATTTGATTCATTTGAGGAACCTATTCCGAGTTTCAATAACTACAACATGCTGTGAGAGCTCAACCTTTTGCGCTCCCGCTTTATTACTTTTTTACTCAGCAAGGATAATTCATTATGCATGATTTTCTCGGAGAGGATATCTTCGGGCAATTAAGCTTCCATTTTCTTCCCTCCTGACTCAGTTAGAGGCCTTTTCGTCATCTTTTTGCGATTGACATTTGATGTTTTTACAACTTTCTGGCTGGCGCATTCCATTTAACCCCGGTTTGCCTCATTGTCATTAGTTATGTTTTCTTTTTTTTTTATTCAAGTCATGAACTGCATAAGCTGCGGTTACCTCCGAAGTCTGATCGCAGATCGCATTTCATTCTTATATATTTGTTTCATTGAATTTTGACACGAACAGTTACTGGGAGAAGGGTGGTCAGTTCCGGCAGAGCCTTACAATAAGCTCGGTGTTGGAGAGGCTTCGTTAAGACGGTATTATCCTCTGGCTGCAAGCCACCCAATGAGCCATATGCCACATTGGATTAGGGAGATGGTATGGTAGTATGTATGCCAACTGACCAATGTCAGAAGTCGATAACTGACGCCAATAACTATTTAAAAATGAATACTTAAAAGAAATAACAAAAACAAGGCGTTTTGGACAACATTCATATTGTCATGAGTTATGCGAGATCTAATCCTTCTCAAGAGAGAAGATCGCCGAGTGATTATTGCTCATTGCATTCAACGAGAAAACTTTATATGATGATATGAGTCCACTCCACTGGGCTGGTCCACTGCTCACTAATGGTTGCTGTCGGAATAATGAAGAATATTCGACTCCATGCCTATTGAACGCACACAAATATTGCACGACTGCATCTAGCTGGCAACATATAGGGCTCGAAACTTTCATGACCTACCACGAGTTGCTCCGATATTGGCATTTAAACAGATATCTTGGAAGAAACTCAAATTGATCGCGGCATGATTTTCAATTTTTACTAACTCCAAATTGATCCAGATATTTTTTTCAGTGTTCCCAAAACGTGCATTCATTTTGAGGCACCCTTTAAACACTAAATTAATTCATGTTCCTGGCATTAAATTTAAGCATTGAAATAAGCTTCGTGCAAATCAGCTTCGATGTCATGTGTAACTCGTAATCTTCGATTATCACGAAGGGAATCATTTTCATAGATATTCGCTAGTATATATAGCGTGAGAAACTACAAACCTCTCTAGTACGATGAACAACTTCAGTATATTTCTAACACTATTGCTGGTTGCATATACATCCAGCAGGTCAACCAGGTGCAAGGAAAGAGTAAGTTTGTTTTTTTCAAAGAATCCTAAATCAATTGATCGAATGCAAGTCATTTCACAGACCGATTGGACCTTAAGACTTGAGTCGTTAAGCTATAATACCACAAATGAAGATGCCTTCTCTGCAGCACTTACTCCTGTTTATATAAACAGGAAGGGGGCACGCGTAAGAGCTGTCAACGGAACAGTTACCTTCGGCACCCCATTGGACAACAATTATAGGGTATTTACTAAACGAGTACAGACAAATGAATATAATGTGAATCTCAAATTTTGTAAATTTAGGTTAATCTAAGGATTGACTTCAGCAAAACACGTGGGATATCTTTCTATACAACTCCCTATCGATATGTTAACAAACCCTTTTACGAATTCATGGACGATTTTTACATTCCTGCATTGATCGATGAATTACACCGTTGTGCTGGTGCGCCGCTTTTTGACAAAATGACCGAACCAGTTATGCCCCATAAAGTAGTACTGAATGAGTGCTTCTTTATCATTGAATGCCTTATGAGTCATTTAAGAGGTGGACTTTACAAATTTATTTTTGAGTTCACAGGACCTGAGGTGACTTTTTATGGAACTGCTTTAGGATTTGTTGACGAAATATTTTATGATGACTGAGCTGCGCCCTGCATTCTGCAAGCTCCATTAGATTTAATTTACTGATTGTTTTTCTTCCAAATTATTTGTTTGATTTATTTGTTGAGAGTCGTTGTGTTTGAAATGTTGAAATGTTTACCCAATATTAGTTACACAAATAAAATTTGAATTTGAATTGAAAATTAAGAAATTCTTTTCCGCAGTATTTTATTTTTTCTCAGAGCCAAAAAATTAATGAACTTGTCGACGGTCTTTTTGCAGTCATAAATATGCTTTTTATTGTTTGTTACACCCTTTCCTCCAAGTTCCTTTTCCAGGATAGATTAAAGCCGAGAATTATGATATGATTCTTCCTTGCGTGGCGAACAGAACCAACTCAGTTTTCTATTTGCCTATACTAAGTAAGTAAATACGTTTGTAATTCATTTATTAATAATTCATATCAAAAAAAATAGTTTTGCGTTTGTTTGAACTATGATGTATAGTTAATTTGTTCAAGAGACGTCGATTGTCCATGTCAATATGTAGGATCTCGCCATAGCCGTTACCAATAGTTTGCCACCTTACATATCACCAATCTGCATTCCTTAACTCGTACAAAAATTCTTGAATCATCCCATCTGCAAATCTTAAGTATGAAGGCATCCTGTGACTTGAGTGTGTCCGTTGACAGTTTTGATAGACCTGTTTCTGTATAATGTATAATATAATTAGGTGCATTTAATGGGATATTGAAGAGTTTTTAATGAAGTTCCTTTGGAATGCTTCAATTTCTTCATACTCATAAGCCCCCACACTTGGGAGGCATAAAAGTAGATTAAACGGCTGAGTTAAGTATCTTGTTCTACGGACAGATCAATCTGTTTGTTGTAGAACACATTTTGCCACGAAAGGTTGAAGAGTTGGATTCACATTGACTCCCAAATATTTCACCTCTTTAACGGTTTCAAGTAGTAACATGTAGTAACATGACACGCGCTTGGTCATCAGTTGCATATGTTTCGGAAATTCTGCAAGTACGACGATATCATCTACATAAACGCACTGATTGTGGATTTAGCAATTCTAACACCTCCTGGCAGAGCATCTATTATGTCGTTTATATACAGAGAGAAATGCAGTGCACTGAGAAGGCATCCTTGTTTCACACCTGCATTGGTTTCATATCGCTCTGAATAAGTAGTACCATTCCAAACTGCTTCATTGGTATGAGTGTACATTTTTTTATTGACTTTTATAAATGTTGAATATATGCTGAATTGGGAGAGCATTTTAATTAACAAGGTCAAATGCCACTTTAAAGTCACTTTAAAGTGATTATGGATGTCAGAGTAAATATCTGATCTACAGTTGAATAGCCCTTTCTAAAGCCAACCTGTAGATCGCTTAGAATATTTTTCTGCTCGACCCAACTTTTAAGCCACAGAATATTTCGGCAATTGTATTAATAAAGGAATTAATCTGTAATTTTCTGGTATGTCGAGGGGTCCTTTTTTATGAATTGGAAAATTCACAGACTTCTTAAAAGAGGATGGAATTTCCGCTCCTGTAAAGGCTTTGTTGTAGACAATTTAAATACAGTTCCAGAATAAAAGTGTTGCATTTTTAAAAAATTTCGTCTGGGATTCCGTTTTCTCCTGGGGTTTTTCCCATTTTTAGCACTGAAGATAACATCTTTTATTTCTTCAATAGATACATCAACGTCCAGTGTTTCATCAACAGTTACTGGCTCAGCGTAGGAGAATGTTAAATCCAAAGCACTAGTCAAAAGAAACTTAAAGTGTGTAGCGAGGCAGCCAGTAGATACGCCTACACTGATTTCATAGCTTTATCCATTTATTTCTCTAGGGATCTTCCGAAAATTCTTTGAGCTTCGAGTTTGACCCAGTGGTATGGCTCGTTGAAGAGCAAATCATTTTGCTTTCAAACATTCCTTATCATACCACCTTTGCTTGAAAGCTAACTTCCAACTAATACTTTTAATATGTGTTGAACACCGAACACCGAATATTATTTTGGTTAAAAATCAGACTGCCACTGTGCTTACATTGTTGAAGGCACCTTCGACGTCTAGGAAGACACCCATTGTAAGTTCTGTTATGTTCAGTGCGTTATCAAGTTTACGAAGAAAGCTATGTAAACATATTTCATGGATCTTCCCTTGCGGTGTCGTGTTGAGTATTGCATTGTGGCAGGCCTATAGTACTCACTTACTTAAGGTGGCGCTACAGTCCGGGGTGGACCTGGGCCTCAACCAACAAGCGTCTCCAGCCAGCTCCATCTTTAGCTAGCTGTATCCAGTTTCACACGCATAGTTGGTTGAGGTCCCTTTCCACTTGCGTGCGCCACCTGAATCGCGGTCTTCCTCTACTGCGCCGTCCCTCGGGGGTGGATTCGAAGACTTTTCGGGCCGGAGCATTGGTTTCCATCCGCTCTACATGACCTAGCCATCTCAATCGTTGGATCTTCACTCTTCTGGCTAAGTCGATGTCGCTGAACAGCCCGTATAGTTAGTCGTTGTATCTCCTCCTCCACTCACCATCTATGCAGACGGGACCGAAAATCACCCGAAGAATTTTCCTCTCGAAGCAACCAAGAGCAGCTTCATCCGCTTTTGACAGAGTCCATGCCTCCGCGCCATAAATCAGGACTGGGGCGATTAAGGTCTTGTAAAGCGTTACCTTGGTTGTTCGAGAGAGGGCTTTGTTTACCAATTGCTTTCTTAGCCCAAAGAAGCACCGATTGGCAAGAGTTATTCTTTGTTTGTTTTCAGACAAAGTTTTTAACTACCTCAAAGTTATATCTGTCTGCCGTGATGTTCTGACCGAGACGTCGGTGTTTGGTGTCCTTTCTCGTTGACGTTGGTCTTACCCTCGTTTACCGCTAAACCCATCTTCGCGGCCACCGTGGCAATACTCACAAAAGCGCCATTATTATCGGCATATGCGAGCAATTCTTTCGATGATAGCGCATCGCCTTGGCTGAATCCTTTTTTGACATCAAAGGTCTCGGTTAGGTCTTTACCGACCTTGATGGAGCAGGGTGCATCCTCCATCGTCATCCTACACAAACGAACGAGAAACTAGACATTGCTCTGTATAGCTCGTCTCTATAAATGCTATCATACGCGGCCTAAAAATCGATGAACAGGTGGTGGGTATCGATATGTTGCTCCTGGGTTTTCTCCAAAATCTGCCGAAGTGTGAATATTTGGTCGATGGTGGATTTTCCTGGCCTAAAGCCACACTGGTATGGTCTGACCAAGTTGTTGACGAATGGCTTTAGGCGTTCACACAGAACGGCAGATAAGATCTTATAGGCGATGTTAAGGAGACTTATCCCCAGATAGTTGGCGCAGTCAAAGGGGTCTCCTTTCTTGTGGATCGGGCAAACAATGCTGAGGTTCTATTCATCGGGCATGTTTTCCTCCGACCATATTTTACAGATGAGTTGGTGCATGCTCCTTACCAAATCATCCAGCAGCCTTGTTGGATTTCAGTTTAGATATAGCAATCCTTACTTCATCCGGGTCGGATGGACGGAATTGTTGATCTTCATCGTCCCTTTCATTGGGGTTGAATGGTTCGTTCTGCCTGACAGCGGAATTTGGTTCTTCGTCGCCGTTATACAGTCTGCAGAAATAGTTTCTCCATATTCTCAGCATCGACTGTGACTCTACTACGATGTTCCCTTGATCATCCTTACAGGCTTCGGTTCGGAGTTTATAACCTTGACTGGTTGACTTTACCCTTTGGTAAAACTTCCTTACCTCATTCCTGCAGTAATATCCCTCTATTCTGCCGATCGAGCGCTTCTCATGCTCCTTCTTTTTTTTCCTGAGAAGCCGGTGTTCGTCTCTCCTCTTCTGCTCGTAGAGCTCCCGAGCGGCTCTTGTCCTTCTTTGCAGTGCCGCTTTGTATGCTTCTTGCTTGGCTGCATTCGCCTGCCGACACTCATTGTCAAACCAGGGGTTTCGTTGTGGTAGCGAATTGGTGGTCTTCACTGGTCTTCAATACTTGATGTTGGCGGCGTAGGATTTCTTAAGAGGTTGAGGGAGACACGATCGGAAAAGGATTTGGCAATCTCTTGCGATTGTAGCCGGCCGACGTTGAACTTCAACACAGGTAAGTGGTGGCTTCAACAAGGTGGTGGTCGGTGGTCCGAGTCAATGTTGGCACATCGGAACGTTCGGACATCTATAATACTGGAGGAGTGCCTTGCGTCGATCGCAATGTGATCAATCGGATTGATGGTTGATTGCTCAGGAGATCGCCATGTTCCTTTGTGAATATCGAGATGTGGGAATGATGGCTGGGTACTGTGGGAAACGGGTAGGCACTGTCTGGCGTCAACCTGGCGATGCCCAGAGTTGCAACTTTTCCTACACACCAATTGTGCTTATATTACCTCCAAGTGGTAGCCGTCGGGTACTGGTTGTAGTTCACCCGAGCTAAACCTGCCAAACTCATAAGTGCGACCTCTTGTCCTAGGGGTTACAAAAAAGGAACTGGCCCTCCAGGTTGGGGGTTGTGCCGTCGGGGTAACTGCCCGGCCACACAAAAAACTATAGTTACGAAGCAACAACAAGCTTCGGAAACATATGATTTTACTGATGACGAACCCTGCAAACGATATACGGACAACGACCTTCGGATCTGTACGTGGAATGTAAGGTCCCTTTATATGCCACGTGCAGCCGAACAATTAGCGGAAGCCCTAGACTGCTGCAAAGCAGACATAACCGCCACCCAAGAAGTGCGATGGGATGGACCGAGCAAAAGAAGGATGAAAAACTGTGATATATATTACGGTGATTGCTACAAGCAACAAAAACATCGCCTATTTGGATGTGGATTTGTCGTTAGAGGCAGACTTCGGCAAGAAGTCTTATCGTTCAGGTCAGTGAACGAGCGTCTCATGACAATTCGCATCAAGGCGAAATTTGCCAACATAAGCCTTATATGCGCACATTCCCCCACAGAGGAGAAAGATGACGACACCAAAGACAGGTTCTATGAGCTCCTGGACAAAACGTATGAGCAATGCCCTAGCTACCACATTAAAATTGTTCTTGGCGATTTTAACGCAAAGCTAGGAAGAGAGAACATCTTTGGTAGTACGGGCGGGAAGCACAGCCTACACGACACCACATCCGATAACGGATTTAGGCTGATCGACTTTGCTGTGGGGCGAAATGTTGTAGTAGCCAGTACAAAATTCCCACATCTCGATAGGCCTATAGTACTTTGCGTTAATAAAGGTTTTTTACACACCACAGTGGTGGGATCTCCCTGCAAGCAAGCAATTGGAAATTATACTTATGTGGTGGGGTACAGGATAAGCTTGTGCTTTTTGAAGCATCGCTCACAAAATATCGCCTGACACTGAGAACTAAAGGCACATTGTCCTTGGTAATAATTCTTCTATAACTTCTACAGCAAATAAACTAAAAACGAACCAATCCTCTAATCGAGTAGACTCACTTAGTAGAGTAAGGTCAATTACCTCTTCCCTAACTCGGTTACGAAACTTTGGTATATTACCTATATTAAGGTTAGCGGATACTGTAATATCGAAAATGGAAGCACCCCTTTTATTTATGTTCCTGCTGCCCAAATAAGATTTGGCGTGTGGCATAAGTTTTCCGACTGCAATCGATTTTTTCTATTGTTCGCATGTTACCATAGTGAAGTCTCCATTTATGTATGCAATATAATAATAATACGGGTGGCCCTACAGCCCGTAGAGGGCCAAGGCCTAGCTTTTCAGAAACCACTCGTGTTGTGCGTGATATTGTTCTCTCATGAGTGGGATGGGCCTGCAGTTTTATACCCACTTCAATCGGCCACGTTTGAGACGAATTTTCTAGACGGGAAAACTCTTTGAACTTTGTCAGTGACTCGAAAAAGGGGCCGTGAAAAGTATTTTTGTCGCACAGAGCAGGGATTGAAAGTACGACGTCGAGGTTGGGTTGACGCACATACACATAACGGCTCGGCCACCACAATTCTGTATACACCTATGAGAACAGTATCAAGACGACAGACAGACAATATATCCACGTCTCCCTGCAGCATGTACAGCATCAAGTTGTACAGTGGTATAAACTGATTTGCTCCACCAGTAGCTTGCGTGATTTACCGCGTTCATTGGGGAGTCTTCCATTCCTGCCTCGGATATAGTCGAGAAACTTTTGATCGATAGTAACCATGAAGTCTTTTTACACTCGTTCGTACTCATAGCTGAAGAAATGGTTCTCATTTGGCGATTGGCGCTAACTCTAATTCGTACGTTTCCTGAACCTCCAGTTTTGTTTTCTGCCATATTCCAGTTTCATTCCACTCCAGGCTCCAGTTTCATTATACATAAAATCAAGGCATATTGCATAAAGTTCATATTATATAGTGTTCGAGATATAATCCTTGTAAAGAAATGATCTGCGAGTGATTTTTGTTCATTGCATTTAACAAGAAAACTTCATATGACGTCTACTCTATTCTGTGTCTGGGCTGGTACACTGCTTACTAAAGGTTGGTGTCGGAATGTCGAAGAATAGTCAACTCCAAGCTTATTGAACGCACACAAATATTGCACGACTGCATCCAGCTGCCAACATATATGGCTCGAAACTTTCATGACCTACCACGAGTTGCTCCGATATTGGCATTTAAACAGATATCTTGGAAGAAACTCAAATTGATCGCGGCATGATTTTCAATTTTTACTAACTCCAAATTGATCCAGATATTTTTTTCAGTGTTCCCAAAACGTGCATTCATTTTGAGGCACCCTTTAAACACTAAATTAATTCATGTTCCTGGCATTAAATTTAAGCATTGAAATAAGCTTCGTGCAAATCAGCTTCGATGTCATGTGTAACTCGTAATCTTCGATTATCACGAAGGGAATCATTTTCATAGATATTCGCTAGTATATATAGCGTGAGAAACTACAAACCTCTCTAGTACGATGAACAACTTCAGTATATTTCTAACACTATTGCTGGTTGCATATACATCCAGCAGGTCAACCAGGTGCAAGGAAAGAGTAAGTTTGTTTTTTTCAAAGAATCCTAAATCAATTGATCGAATGCAAGTCATTTCACAGACCGATTGGACCTTAAGACTTGAGTCGTTAAGCTATAATACCACAAATGAAGATGCCTTCTCTGCAGCACTTACTCCTGTTTATATAAACAGGAAGGGGGCACGCGTAAGAGCTGTCAACGGAACAGTTACCTTCGGCACCCCATTAGACAACAATTATAGGGTATTTACTAAACGAGTACAGACAAATGAATATAATGTGAATCTCAAATTTTGTAAATTTAGGTTAATCTAAGGATTGACTTCAGCAAAACACGTGGGATATCTTTCTATACAACTCCCTATCGATATGTTAACAAACCCTTTTACGAATTCATGGACGATTTTTACATTCCTGCATTGATCGATGAATTACACCGTTGTGCTGGTGCGCCGCTTTTTGACAAAATGACCGAACCAGTTATGCCCCATAAAGTAGTACTGAATGAGTGCTTCTTTATCATTGAATGCCTTATGAGTCATTTAAGAGGTGGACTTTACAAATTTATTTTTGAGTTCACAGGACCTGAGGTGACTTTTTATGGAACTGCTTTAGGATTTGTTGACGAAATATTTTATGATGACTGAGCTGCGCCCTGCATTCTGCAAGCTCTATTAGATTTAATTTACTGATTGTTTTTCTTCCAAGTTATTTGTTTGATTTAGTTGTTGAGAGTCCTTGTGTTTGAAATGTTAAAATGTTTACCCCATATTAGTTACACAAATATAAATTAAGTAAAATTGAAAACTAAGAAATTCTTTTCCGCAGTATTTTATTTTTTCTAAGCGGAGAGATCCGGCAAATCTTTATAAGCAGCTATTGGCATCTCTACAGCATCATCATATATAAGAGGCGTTTTAGCCCAAAGAGAGGCAGGGGCTTGAGTCTCAGCAGTTACTCGGTATATGCGCATGCAACTGTTCTTCCGCAAGGGGGACTAAAACTTCAGGTCGTCGTTGTCTACTCGTGACGGATAAGTTTCAGTAGCCTTTTTATATGTACATATAGTTATTGCTCTCTAAGCAATGTCAGTAACTCGAAAGAGATGCTGCCGAGACAACCATTTTATTTGACAGATATATTTTAATGAGACGATCTAAATCGAGAAAAAATTCAGAAACACGTGGGAGCGGAACTTAAAAACACGCTAAGGTTGTGCTGCAAACGTAGTACTGTATTAACCAATAAAGTAATATATTGGTTAAGGAAATAAAACAACAAACAACAGCATATAGCATTATCAATTTTCGTCCGAACTGACGTCGCATTCACCATAAACATCAGTTCGCACTAAGCGACGGTCTTGTTGTTGTATGTTTTTCCGTAATGGGGACATTATCTAAAAGACGGTTTTCTTATACAATGCAGATATCAATGCTCATCCCAACTTATCTACTCATTAGTGACTTAATTGCTTTCTACTACCTACCATGGCTCTCCATAAATCGACAAACTACCCACTGCAGGATTCGGAGTAAAATATTTCAAAGGAAAATTAACCATTCACTTTGGTCAACATTTGAAATTTTCTCTGCTTAGTATTGGGAGTTTATATTGAGTACGTGTAAAATTTCCAAGCGGATTCGGACTTAGCAAATGATTTTACAGGTGCTTTGACAGGAGTTCACTCTGACTCCTCCTCGGGACTTACCACCTGAGAATTCGGACAAATTCTTGGTGTCATAATCGTTATTGACGGCAGTGCTAGCACTAATTTAACTATTTATGAGTCCCAGAAGCTTAAAAACGAGTCATTTTGAAAATAAATGAGTTCCAATCGCTTAGTCTGTCTACATCCTGGAGAGTCATACCATCTACGATTGTGCTCTCGAGAGTCTCGAGTCTAACCATAAGCACAGACGCAGGTAGTCCGAACGTAGGCTCGGGTCCTGAGAAAGTTTCCCCTGATCTTTGTCTAGCAAATTTATCGGCGATCTCATTTCCAGCGATTCCTTGGTGTCCTGGGACCCAGATGAATTTCAGTGTATTTTAACATCCAACCGAATTCAGAGAGAATTATCATTCCTGAACTATCTTGGAAGTGGTTAAAGGGTTGAGACACAGATACGTATACCTGTCTACCTGCTCTTCACAAATGAGGTGTACAGTCTAATATCGCCGTCCACGAAAGCACCATCTCCGGACCCTTCATTGGTTTTTGAGTCATCCATGCAGATACGACCGCATTCCTTTCCTGGCTCAAAGTCTGGCCAGAGCCATTCCTGAGTGCAGTACTAGCATTTGCTCAGGCATTTTAAATGAAAGCGTTCAGGAAATATTAAAGCGTAGTTCACACTTTGCAAAGATATGCAAAGGGAAATGGGAATGGGATTTAATTAATGAAGCCTTTTGACTCTATAGAGTACCCGTAGTAATACTGATTAGCGGTGGCCATTGGCCACTTAATATATTTCGGTGAAATTGGTTTAGTGTCAGTAGTTTGTACAATCGCTATCTATTTTGTTGCCGACTTATCGGCGAATTCGGTACTCGCTTGGTGGATTTTGACGTTGTCATAATATATATAACTTCTACCCTAGCTGCGTAAAGCGACTGGTCACGGTTGGCAACGAATATCAGTTAAAATAACGTTGTTTTGCAAGTTCACAACAGCAGCATCGCTTCTCCACTACGTATTCGAAGAATGTAATTTAGTCTGCTGACATACCACGCTTGTATTGTGTACACACCGGTTCCACGATACTGCTAGCCTATAAAGGCCATTCATTTCAGCGTCGATTTGCGAACGCGAACTTTCAAAAACAACCCTTTTCCAGCATGTATGAACAAGAAGTTATACTTGTTGGTACGCAAAGATATTGGATCTGAATTAAATAGTTCATCTTAACCAAATTTAGTTTCAGTATCCTAATTAATGAATTAAAAGTTTTTCTCTGCGAATCAATTACTCTCTTTGCGAACTGTTTAGCTGACTTCGCAATACACAAAGAGGCAATCGCAATCAAAAAGAAATGCTGCCAGAATCTTTTCTCGTTCCCAATTGGTAAATTTTCAATATTTGTTACAAATGTCACACAAAATGTGACGTTTGAAAATCAATTTAAAAACAAAAATATGTGTGCTACCACCGCCATTTTTTAAAACACAAAACCGATGCTTTGGGTGTGTGTTTTTTGGCTGGCTTTGTGAGCTGTTTTCAAGCGCCTAAAATAATATCAGATTTTCAAGTAATAGCAAAATATGTAATCACTTTTGTTAAGAAAATATTTTTCATTTCTGGCATTTCACCGATCCTCGGATAATTGAAAAAAAGATTTCATTTAGACAACCAATTCAGTGATTTGCAACAATTCTTTAACTCGACACACATATTAGACTTCATGTCCAATTTTGAGCAATTTCATTATATGCTTCCCTGTCTAAGTGCTGGCTTAACAACAACTCCTGTTTTTTCAAGCGAAGTATTATAACCTTTGCGGTCCATTTTTTATTTAGTTTGACACTTAAGGGTGGTTTTTTTACGGACTATAAACAATTAATGGTGTAGACATGATCTTTTCAAACTATTATAAGAATCTGAGAACGGGATCTATGATTTTAACCGCAAGCAGAAATGCAGAAACTGAATATTAATGACGGTATTGTTTCCGTAGTTTTTCGAGTGAACTGAAGTACTCGTGGTAATGGTTAGTGAGTTTAATTCAAAAAATTTCTATAATCGAAGGAAATTAAGGAATCTAAAGGCTGAAGAAAAGTGGGTTAAAAACATTTGGTTTTCACCTGTAATTCCAATTTTTTACACATTCGAATAAAAAACCGAATATTAATGACAGCCACTGTATATTTTTGGGTGACACTATTAAAAGAATAGGGGTGAATATTAAAAATATACTCGACTATGTTCCTCATCTCTGAAGAAGTCAAATTGCAAGTGTTAAAAAATAATATTTACGATACTTATCAAAAAATATTACTCGTTGGTATTGCGATTGTCAGTTGTCAGTGAACTATAGATTGTTGCCATTGTGAATTGACCAAATTGTTATTTTGTCAATTGAAATCAATTACTCTGATAAATTACAATTTTTTAGTCAATCACATATTTGAGGACGATAAATCAATCCATCTTAGAGTTCTAAAGTATCGATAAATTTGATTGGCTACTTCCGCAGAAGTGCTATTACTAGCTTCATCAAGAATTATTTCTTGTTCAATACATGTTTCACGCGCAAGGCTATAAAAATCTACAGAAACTACATAGATTTACTTCGGACAAATGTGTACAAAAACAAGATTCAAAGGCACAAATACATATTATTAGACTAGCTTAGAGTATCAGTAGACGGTCCGTAGGTTAGGATTGATTTCAATAAGTTATTGATAAGTTAATTAAGCTAGTTTTCAGTATTTTTTGTCTAACAAGTAAGAAATCATTTAAATAAAAACAAAATTACTTGAGAAAAAAACAAGATTCAAAACACTAGTGAAAAATTATTACAAAGGCAGATGGAGACAATACAGTAAACGACACTAAGTAAATGGTAAACTTTGTTACATGGAAATCGATCAGGCTAACTCCGCCGTCTATCTCTTAAAAGACAGCGGACAATGGGAAAGAACTGAATTAGTAAGAAAGGAGGTGAGCAAAAATTAGGAAACACCTCATCCATTGGGTGAAGACTTGCAGCGCTTGATTGATTTCTGTGGAAGCTACATGGTGGAGGAGGATGAGGCAACTCTACTACACTATCACGGGTAGCTAGTTGTTCCTTCAACAGACGTACAACCCAAGGAACTTAAACATCAAATCAGATGATATCATTGGAATGCGTGGAATCAAAACGTCGAATTTTCCAATCAAAATAGTGCCTACAACAACGTTGTCCACTTATTACAGCAAGTCTACATAGCTGTATAGTATAGTATAGTATAGTATGGGTGGCGCTACAGCGCGTAGAGGGCCAGGGCCTAGCTTCTCAGCAACCACTTGTGTTGGGCGTGCTATTGTTCTCTCACGAGTGGAAGGGACCTACAGTTTTATGCCGAATCCGAACGGCCAAGTTTGAGAAGCTTTTTCTAGACAGGAAATACTCTTTGAGCAATGTGTGACTCGAAAGAGGTGGGGTCGTGAAAATTATTTTTGTCGCTCAGAGCTGGAATCAAACCTACGACGTCGAGGATGGGGTCGACGCACATACCCACAACGCCACGGCCCACCACCATAGCTGTATATCGACATTTAATTGTTTAATGACTTTATTCTTGGCTGCTCTTTCGGTCAACCAACTCATCAAATCCTCCATTGTTTATGTAATACTACACAAAGTTTCATAAACTGGCATTGTACTATTTCCAATCGTCAACAATTAGCTTGGAAACTTAGCAGCAGATACATAATTTTGCAATCGAACACGCACACTTGTTGTAAATAAATATCTTTACATATCACATCACAAATACGATGATTTGAAACAAGCATTAGTTTCATATCCAGGTGTTGATGTTGGTATAACAGGCAAGTCGGAGTTTTCTCCTTAATCTTTTAGCATCATTTCAAAAGATCCACTTAATCGTTTATTAATCATAGCCACAATAAGAGCATAGTGCAAAACCTTGGTTTTCCCAGATTCATTCGATACATTACATGCTAGTGTTCAGTTTGACCACCTTTCAACAATGTAGCTGAAATACCAAAAGATGATACAGCTATAAACCATTGTATCTCCATCTAATAGTACACAAACACAATTTCGCCGAAAGAAAGTTCTCGAAAATACTTGTAACACATAAAATGTGAAGTTTTGTTATTTGCACATCCAGATTACATCATAATTCTCAGTTCAATTGAAGCTATTGCAGTAGGACTAAGGTGGCAACTATTACATAAT
Organism: Eristalis arbustorum; assembly: GCA_916610145.1. Lineage (NCBI taxonomy): Eukaryota > Metazoa > Arthropoda > Insecta > Diptera > Syrphidae > Eristalis > Eristalis arbustorum. Next base: position 16,773,989 of record OU744316.1, on the reverse strand, counting down.
ATTGATCTTAGCTTCCAATGTTACAGGCAGTACAAGAGCACGAGTAGAGAGTTTTATGACTGCACTCTGGAATTATTTGATTATTAACTTGATTTAATTTGTGTATTACTCATTGCTTTTATTATACATTATTATATTATTATAAACTGTAATTCCTTTTGAAAAGCGTTTATATATGTAATCGAGGCAGTCAACTGCAAATTGTTATATTTAAATATCACGAAGGGCTTTTTTTCGGACATATTCCCTATATATAGCGTGCCAAACTAAAAATTACTCTAGTACGATGAACAACTTCAGTGTAATTCTGTCATTATTGCTGGTTGCATCCGCAACTTCCGAGTGCCCGTTCAAAGTAAGTTTTTTTTTAATAAATAACTTTTGTTTAAATGATATTTGATATACAGAGTGATTGGACCTACAGACTTGAGCGGTTAGAATACAACACAACAGATGAGGATGCCTTCTCTTCATCAGTCCGTCCTGTTTATGTAAACTATAAGGAACGTTTAAAGGGGGTGAATGGCACAGTCAACATCGGTACGACTTTGGACAACAATTATGTGGTATTTTCTAAATAAAGTCAGATAAACAAGCATATTCTCAATTTTCTAACCTCAGGTTAACTTAGTAATTCTACGAAGCCCTCGAGGATCGGATTACTACAGAACTTCATTGGGATATACGGACTTAGCCTTTTACGATTTCATGAACCTGTTTTACAAGGACGTATTGATGGAGGAATTGCACCGCTGTGCTGGTCAGCAACTTTTTGATAATATGACAGAACCAGTTATGCCCCACAAAGTCGTACTGAATCAGTGTTACTTTAAAGTTGACTGCCTTATAAGTCATTTATTAACTGGATTTTACAAATTTATTTTTGAGATAAAAGGACCTGTAGTGACTTTTGTTGGAACTGCTACAGTATTTATTGAACAATTCTTAACTTAGCTGCAATTAGCAAAGCGGCGTCCGGGGTTTCTCAAATGGAAGCCCTTATATAATTTTAACTGATTATTTTTCGTCCAAATTGTTTGATTGATTTATTTGTTGAGAGTTCTCGTGTTGCACGTAATGTTCTCTGATTTTGGGCTACACAAATAAAATTTGAGAGTAAAATATTCTCGCAATAATGTTATTTTTATTGAAACTTCAGACCCTTCAAATCTTAATGAGAACATGTAAATAGGAATGGGGATAGTTCTTCCACATCATAACGCAACATTCGCGTATCTAAACCAAAGATTTTAATGCAAGTCATATTTTTAAATGAAACGACTACTCGTTTCAAATGAATTAATGCTTATTGATTGTATGGAGACTACTTGTCACTAACAACTCCTGATCAGGAATGCCGTCGTCTACCCTCTATCAGGGATATTAGTTCCGTGCTGCTAAATCGGTGCTTGTCGTCGTTACAAATTCGGAATCAAGGCGAAGATTCTAAAGGCGCTTCTTTTAGCAGCCGACCGCATATAGTGGTAAGATGGAGTAGTGGAAATTGTTTTTGGGATAGATAGGCAGTCTACGACTGTTGATATTGAACATATGTCCGAAGAAGGGTTTTCTTAAACCATCATTCACCCAATCAAGGATTCTGAGCTTCGCAAGTGTTATTTCGTCGTCCTAGAATTTTGAATTCTGATCACTAAAGTCGACTACTGCCAATCGTAAGTTAAACCCTTTGGGTTGTGACTAAGCTAGTGGAAGGGTTTTTGTTGCAACCTCAAGGTAAATGTCCGATCTTCCTTTAGAGGAGAGCACCAGGTCCTGGGAGTGATGGTGCTTGGACCGTGCTGGCTTGACCGCGGCTTGATCGTGCCGATTTTTGTTATTACGGCGTCGACCATCCCCGAAGTACAGAGGCTGTAGCCATGTTTCTTAGTAGCAACCAGAGCTGGTTTGCTGTGTTTGATACTCCTATCGCAGTTATTGGCTCATACAGTCTTTGTAGGATTTCGGCGGGCAAGAGGCGATGGCCGGGCTGCACTCTTTTTAATCTCGATTGGATGATCACCATAGTGCTTGGCTTGGCTCCCAGCGGTGGGCTTAAGGGTCATTGCAAAAGCCTTGACATCATAGCCCGCTGTGCCGAATAGATTCAGTCACAGCGCAGATGGTCTTATCAGTGCTTCAGTACAACAGATTTCCCGCGAAACAGATCTGATTTACCATCTGCAGTTTTAGAATTTTCTGCGCAGACGGGTTTGTAGGTGCTGCCAGCTAAGCAGTCTTCTCGTCTAGTATCGTAATTCGCTACACCCGCTAATACTGTAATATCAATCATTCTACATACATAAAAACATTATGTGTCTTGAAATATTTTTATTAAGCTCAAAGTAAATGTATCTATACAAAGAAAAATAAGATGTAAATGCCTGAAGAAAAGTAACCAATGGTAATTAGATTTCATCAACAGTTGCTGTAGCCACACCAACAAAAGTCACTGCAGGTCCTTTGATCTCCAAAATTAATTTATAAAGTCCACTCTGTAGGTGATTTATGAAGCAGTCAAATTTAAAGTAGCACTGATTTAGTTCTACTTTGTGGGGCATAACTGGTTCTGTCGTCTCATCAAAAAGTTGCTGACCAGCACAACGGTGTAACTCATCCATCAATTGACTCTTGTAGAACCCGTTCATGAAATCGTAGAATGGTAGATTCTTATATCCAAATGGAGTTCTAGAGAACTTTGAGTTCCGACTTAAGCTTTGTAAGATTTTTAAATTAACCTAAGCTTAGAAAATTGAAAATATGCTCGTTATCTGCCAATGTTTAGAAAATACCACATAATTGTTGTCCAATGGAGTGCCGATGGTGACAGTTCCGTTCACACCCCTTTTGTTTTCCTCACGATTTACATAAACAGTGTCGATTTTTGAAGAGAATGCATCCTCATTTGTTGTATTATATTCTACCCTTTCAAGTCTGTATTTCCAATCGCTCTGTAAATCGAATACTATTTCGTCAATTGGCTTAGGAATACTTAAAAAAAAAACTTACTTTGAATGAGCACTCAGAAGATGCGTATGCAACGAGCAGTAAGGACAAAATAACACCAAAGTTTTCCATCGTACTGGAGAGGTTTGTAGTTTAGCACGCTATATATGCTGTATATATAGGGAATATATCGGAAAAGAGCCCTTCGTGATATTGGAAGATTACAATTTGTAGATGTCTTCAACAATCTTTTTTTAGTTCAAGCTAATTACCTTCTCTACAAAATTATAATTTAATATTATATTATATACTTTACATAAAAGTAAATAGCTTAGAGTGGTGTGCAAAACTGCCTATTTGGTCAGCGACCCTCAACCCTCATATGGGTTGATTGTTATACGGGACGAGGTTAAATAGTGAGGGTCATAGAAATGAAATTGGGTTTTGAACAAGCTTAAGTTACTGGGAACCCACTAAAAATTGTAATAGTGGCTTTCTACTCTTAACTAAACTTTTGTTCATAATCCAAATATTTAACATTAGTATTATTTCTATTTTCTGATTATTTTTGTATCTATCTTAAAATTACAAGTATTTTTTAAATAAGGCACTTGTTTAATCATTTTCAAAAAGGCATTTTTCTGTGATTGTATATATAAGTATAGAAAGAGCTAAAATTCGGTCCATATGAAATAAACGTGCTTTTAGTTGACGGGACGGTATCATACTTCCACCACTTAATATAAAATTCGACATAATGAAACAGTTTGTGTAGCTTGACAAAAGTGGCGAATGTTACAATTTTCTTTCTCAAATTACAAGGATTAAGTACCTACAGAAAAACTTAACGCTGGTATTTTTAATGGGCCCAGATATACAAATCGCGATTAGTTTTGTTAAATCAATGACTGAAGTCGAATCCAATGGGTGGATTTAATTTATTTCGGTTATTATTAAATTCTAAGCAAAAAGAAATCTGACGACCATGTTGAGTACATGCTACCGAATTGACAAGTGCAAGTGCAACATGAGCATACAAATCCACTTCCTCTACTAGTATTTGGATGGATTTTCTCAAAATCTGGCTTCAAGAAAATCATTGGCATTTGCTAGAAAGGCAGATTTTAGACAAATGGCAATGAATATAGCAATTTCAACCGCTCTCATCTCGATTTACGTCACATGTGTCAATAAAGGCGTGATCTTGTATAAATCATCCTTGATGGCAGACTAAAGTTTTCCATTCAAGAAAATCTTATAATAATATTTATATATATCTAATAATAATATATGTATATATAATTATAGCATAATGTATTAAATGTTTGTTTTTTTCATCAAAATAATAACACTGTATACAGTGTCTCCCTAAGTCGAATTGTCACGGGATATTAAACTGTGTTCGAGTTGAAGGGAGATCGACTTGGATAGTTTTTTTTTATGGAAGTTGAAGGAGAGTGTGATAATATGGCTAACAATAAATTGAAGTTTGGGAGAAATTGGACTTATGGAGGGGAAGCATTTGATACCATCTCCCACAACAGCCTTACCAAGGATAGAAATAGTTTATCAAATTAAGCAAAATTTGAATTTGTAGATGGTAAAGTGGAAATTGTACGACCTAAATAAAAGCAACGTGTAACTCCTCGACAGAAGCAAAACATTAAATCTTACCATTGCCTCAGTAATTGCAACTAATCGAAAAAGGGTCTCGATAATAGCAACTTTTGAAGAACCCAAGTAATGATTGCGATGAACATTGTCGAAGTTAGAGTGCCATAGGGTACCAAATAATAAATTAACCGCGAAATGATATCACCAATTTGCTTTGGCATGTTTACCAGTGCAAAGCTCGGTTTTCTTACTAATAGAAGTTTTAATTCTAGACGCAATCTATTGCAACAAATCAATACAATAAAAGCTACTCTCCAAATTTCTCGTGAATTTAGAGACCACATCAAGCGTACATAATCCACTAGAGGGTTTAAGGATTATAGCATTCAAAATAAATCGGTCTAACGCTAATTAGGGGATATAGCTTTTTTTTAATACGTCTGTAAATTTCTAAGAAGCAGAAATTAAAGCAGGTCGTGATCAGGGCTGACAGATGTGGCGATTTTAAATTTTATTTGGCCACACAAACATTGGTATATCGCCATCGCCACAACTTAAAAAAGGCGACATTTTGAGCTTTTGTCGATTTATTTTTGTATCAAAATAAAAAACTGTTTTGTTTTCATAAATAAAACTATACATCTTGGTTATTTACTGATTCTGAACACACCCAATTTGTTATAACGAATATCAGAATAAAATTACTGTAAATGCAAGTCAAAGGACAGTCTGACATATAACACTCAGCAAGAAAGACAAAATAATTGTGTTTATACTACTACTCTTGGCGCATTATTTTTGTTCAATGAGAAGTTTCGAAGGTGTCAGAATTTAGTTTACAGCCACTGTATATTTTCCGTATTTTTATTTGGCGATTATTGCGTCAAAAAATGAAAATTTGACTATTTTTGCCGAATTTTATTTTTGATTTAGCGATGTCGTTACTTGAAACCTGACATCCCTGTTCGTGGTGATGGCCACGCTCGGAATGCTGAGTCACACAATCAATCAATTCCAATGGTTTTAAAAATTGGTATTCTGCTTCGCCCGCATCCACTATTACGTGGCAAGTTGAAGTGATAATTTACTACGATTTAACTTTCATTGCTTCGTGCAATCCAGAAAAGCATTCAATGCGTTTTTTATTTGCATACCTGCCCACAGTAGCATGAGGCTATAAGCAATCAAAAATTAATAAATCTGTACGCCTAAATCTTTTCTACAAATCCATCGAATACCAGTACATTGAATGTTGAGCTAGTAATTCAAACTATCATATACGTATGTATATGAACGTATATTCTTGAATTATGCCTACAAATAACAAAAAAGACTCAAGCATAAGAAAACACTTGTCCGTCTACCTGTCTACCCACACCTCATGCTCTCCGCCAAATGTTTTTTTGTTTTTATCGTCACACTAAATGCACGAGGAATTCTGATTGCTTCAGTTGTTTTCACGATTTTTCTACATTCCACATCTAGCGGAGACCCGGAGCAACACCGAGCCAATGAGACCAACGAAAACGAGAAATCAAAATCCCGCGTGATCTCAAGACGGGTATCGATGAGTGGGTATGCGGGCATCTCTCGGCATCATAGCACGACCGAATAGTGTACCCCTGTACACATGCACATATCAGTCCGCAGCGCACTCCTCTGACGGTATCCGAAGAGCCGAAGTACGGGGGAGTGCTGAACCAGATAAACTCGTAAATCCAAGCATAAGATCGAGTCGGTCTGGGACCATTCTTTGGGTGCTTCCACAATTGTCACTATCATCAGCACTCGTAGCCGTACATACGGCCATATCCAAGCACCACACCAGCGCACAAAGTGTGCACACAAGAACAGAACTCTATCAAAGTGCAAGAACGAGCATCGTTCGTTTGCCAGAGATGAAAAGGTAAAAACCAGACACCACCGGCCAGCCCAGAATGGAACAGGGAGCAAAAGGCAAAGTGTGGAAATTAAAATGCACAAACCGACCAGAACCAGAAGCAACGGTAAGAAGTGTAAAAGTTCTCTCTAACCTCTCGCTCTCTATGTCTATCTCGCTTCTATCTCCTTCGCACGGATTGCAGTTCAACGACGCAGTGCCTGACTGACACACTTTTGATCTTCAGAGGCTGAGTCCACGAAGTCTGTATGTAGGTCCCCAACGCCAAGCAGGCCCCTCCATCCCATCATCATCATCGGCGTCGTCACTCGTTTGAAATGCTTTTCTCTTTCTTTTAAGTCGTTTTTGTTTTTTGGTCTTTCTTTGGTGAGCTTATAGAGGCTATCCCAGAGTTATGCCTTCAGTTTGTCGTGAGCCGCAATCGACACTCTGAGAGAGAGGAGTTCAATTGAAAACAGTACTAGGTGGACACATACAGCGATGCACACACATGGAGAAGTGTCTATCAAAACAAAAAATGTAAATGCCAATGAGACTGGAAGACCTGTTGGCTCGTCGTTGTTCAGCTGTTTTTGTTTTCCTACTCTCCGAACATACACATGCAAAATGTATTTGAAAACACAACTTGAGGTATGCACTTCTAGGATGTACATTTGTAATTCAGGGTTCAGGTTCAGGATTATTTCCTAAAGAAAAACTTACTTACCTCTTCTGTATTTCCTAAAGACTATTATAAGACATATATATGCCATACTCACATTCTTCGAAAGTGATGTTGCACTCGATATACCATGGGTCTCCCACTAAGTCAACGACCCAATTAAACAATAATAGGTGTGTTCTTTTGACTACTCAGTACTCAGCTCAACAACACGGTCTATTACTGAGTTAAATTTGTCTCCAAAAGTTGGTATGTGTGTCATTGCATTATATGTCAAAATCAGCGTTAGAATATAGATTTTTATTTATGAGAATATAGATGAGTCCCATCGAAGGTTTTTGATAACACAATGCCTCCATATGTGAAAAAAGAAACTTGTATGGTTTTTATTTTTTATGTTGGACGTTCTAATAGTACACTGCAGCACTCAGATTCTGAAACTACTGGTTCATAGTACTGCCAGGCAACAAGCCTTAACCACAGACGCAAGTAGTGCGAGCGCAGGTCCAGGTCCCGAGAAAGTGTTCTCCTCCGTCATGTCAGAGAGGATTTGCATTCCTGAACTATCTCGGAAGTGGTTGAAGTAAGGGTTGAGTAAGGTCTAAAGCATGACTTGGCCACCACTACAAGCACAGATAGGTCGACCCGTCCACTTGTTCTTTACAATATAGTTTGTTACCACTAGGATCACATAGGTTTCCGCTTGGAAAACTGAAATTCACCAAGTGAGTTTCATAGTCTAATGTTGTCGCCCTTCACGAAAATATGAGCGCCGAAGCCTTTTTTGGTTTTGGAGTCATCTATGAAGACTACATTCTACATTCCTGGCTCGAAGTCGTGCCAGAAATATTTCTGGCATTTCTGCAAAGTTATGAAAATGGAAATGTGAAATAAAATTAAATTAGGTGCTTAGGTAATTTTATTATTGAAAAAATGATTCGAATCTAAAAATTCCCCAAGTCCCCAAGTCATTCTAAAAAAAAATGAGTCCTATTGACTCCATAGAGTTCATTTTCAAAAATTAGTGAAATTTAATTCTCAAAAGCAAAGAAAGTACACAAGTAATGCGTAGCTAAACAGTTTTTGGCACCAAAGTTAATGTACTCTCTCCGAAATATGGGTCAGGTTCCACTGGAAAACCCAACTTACCTATTTATATCCTATTGTCCCTTTCTTTTAATTATGTTCGTAATGGAGATGTGACGGATATCCGTGGCTTATTCGGTAGCCAGCCTATCCGGCAGGAGCCGAATCTTTTTTTTTATATCCGGCCGAATACCGGATAATTGTTTTTTTAGTAAGCAAAAACCTGAAAATAAATAGTTTTATTACCTAGCTAATATCCATATTATCTGTCTTAGTATACGATGAGACAGAAAAGATATTATTGTGATAAAAGATACGTTTCGGCAAATTTGGACAAAATTGGGTATAGTATAGTCCTCCATTTTATGAACACCTAACCCAAGGATCACTTTTCCGTTCTTTCTTAACTGTTTTGAGATGTATGTCAAGCTCTTTGGCGTTATCCCTTTTGGGAACTCTATCCGAACATAGCCCTCTAAACATATACAAATATTTATAGGAGGACGACAAGTATGGCTGCCGTTTGCTTACTTGCTCTGATTTGAGTATCAGACCACCAAAATATGTATTACGCTTTTAATTTGCGCAGATATCCAGCCGCTGAATATTTGGCTATCCGGCCTATGTACAGGCCGAGTATTCGGTATCCGGCCAAAATCACTATTCGGTTCAACTCTAGCTCTTACACTCAAATTTATGATGGCCCTTGACAAGAAGTGGCGGCGCTAAAAAAATGTTACTTAGGGAGTACTTTATGTAAGTCTTATATTATAGATCATATAGTTTGATAGCTTTCGAAAAAGGGGTTTCTCTACCTTTTTTAAAAGCTATCTCTTTGATCTATAACATAATCGGTTTCAATAAAGGATCTGACCTGAGGTGACCTAATTGACCTGATTACACCGCAACTGTTCACTCCACCTGTGTCTACGCATTTATTGTGAAAAGCTTAGCTTCGCCGTGTAAGTTTCTCTTGAATTATTCGTCTCTTATTGAATTATTTGCTCTGATTTCCTTTTGCTCGTGAGCAAAAGAAACGCATTGGTGCACTGCTGAGTGTGGATGAGAGTACCATCGCTTATTTTTCAGCCTCCCCCTTTCTAGTCAATTACTTTTCTCATTATACTCTTATCTGCCTTACTGTCGCGAACGCGTCTCACTTGAGCCAAACAGATGCAACCGTTGTTTTAGCTCCTTGTCACACGGTTCTTGTTTTCTCTATTTCAACTTTGTTTATACCCACACATGTCTATTTTTCTCTCACCTCTTGTCTTCAATCTCCGTTATTGTTACTTTGCGATTGCCTTCTCTTACAGGGGTTAACAGCTCTCTTAATTCTCCCTATCGCAAAAGCATTGTGCACAGTGTGTCACTGTGGAGGAGATCGTGGCGTTATGCGGTGCTACGGTGATCTCCACATCGTGTAAAGCAGACGACAAAAAAGCTCAAAGTGGGAGAAATCGCCGAAAGCTTTCTATCGCCTCTCCCTCATACTGCAGCGCACCAGCGACCACAGTAAGGCAGGGGCAACAAGTAACGTGGATTGTATCCGCCAGCAATCGATCAAGTCAGGTGCAATCTAACGCATTTAAGAACCTTTCCTTTCAAACCCCCGTTTCCACTGCTTTTCGTGCAGAACTGTGTTTTTTATCAATAAATTAAGAATAGTGAATTTTGTGCCGATTGCTACAAGTGTTACCTCACATAATTGAGGCGATTCGGCGTAACCCCGTGCACACTTAAGAGTCGTGAAGGAGTATCTCTGGCAACCGATTACACACGATCCCCAACAAAGAAATTACAAAAACAAAAAGTAAAAGACAAAACGAAAAGAAATTAAAAACAGAAAAGTGAAGAGAGAGAAATTTTTCTCATTGTGTCGATCGATAGACGAAGCACACTACAACAGATCGGACGACAGACAGTTCGCGGCAAATATACGAGCAAAATAGCACCATAAGACCGACGCGGCAGTAGCGAGTAGAGGAGATACATACATCAAGAGTAGCAGTTAGCAGTAGGAGCAACGGAACACAAACAAAAAATCGAAAATTTTAGTTCTAGCTAGTCTGTGAAAGTGTATGGGTTACTGTTGTGATTGCGTTAGCTTCACGTCTTCTCTGTTAGTGACCGCGAGTGCATCGATAGTGACAATTTCAAATATTTGCATTCGAAAGTGCATCGCGCAGGACGCATTCATTATATCCGTTAATATTATCGCAATCATGTCGAATCAGTGCAGTTGCGGCCGTGACCTTAACAACAATTACATTCCGTATGCGAACGCCTACACAAGTGCAAGTAACTCGAGCGGGGATCGCGAATCAGCAATATCATCAGCTTCCGCATACAATACCAGGTCATCTGCCTCCAGTTCCATGGGAAAATTGTCACAAATTGCCAACGCTGCCGCAGCCGCCTCACAGTCCGCATCAGCAATGTCATCGACATCGGTAACACAGACCCAGCTGACGGCAAAGGTGATGTTCGGCACAGTGGGAGCCATTAAGGAGCTCCGGGAAAAAGAGAAATCACGTCATTCCACGACACGTGCCTCCGATCGTCGAAATTGAATAGAGCAGATGATCACGATAGCACACAAGACATTCGTGTAGGATAAGGACATACAACGCACACATAGAGGGAGGACATACAACATATTACACACACGCACACAGTTTTGGGGTACATCTTTTTTTTGTTTTTGTGGGGGCCTCAATCATGCAAAGTTGAGGACCCAGCTGAGTGGGAGTGGCAATAAAGCTCTACGCCGTAGGCATGTCCCCATACCCACATGGAGGAGACTATGTTTTTTATTTACCTATTCAACTAATTACATGCATATATAATTATCTATATACTCGTATTTATTAAATAATTATCTAAGAAAAAAGCAAAAATGAATTTATATACTGCGAACTGCATCTTAATAAGAATAAAATAAAAAAAACAAGAAAGCGTTTTGTTTGAAAATAAATATTCCGTGGTTTAGTCAATTCAACAAGTTTGCGCGTCCCTTCGGTCGGTTTGACGATTCCAATCATTTACGCCATTTCCTGGGACCGAGCTAATGTGCTCCCTCGGGAGCTGGAAAAATATGGATTAAATTTGAATAAGAAAACGAAGAACAACGGCAGCGACACCCAAAAGCGAAATATCACGCTCATTTATAGTGTTTAGTCGTCCTTGCAGGGATTACGATTACTTTCAGAGATTTCGTGGTGTTTTTTTTTCCATTCAACGGTGTTTTTTCCTTCAAAGTGATGGAAGGAGGCGAACTGAGAAAGTTAAGCGTTAACTTCGTCGCGCAATTTGACCTTAAGCGGTTTCTATTCGCAGAAGTTTTCATGGATTTTGCGTTCGCAAACAATTTAATTAGTTTGAAAGGATCTCACACAAAGGTACCACCTTGTTAAGGTGGTTTTCACCTTGTGTTTTGCTTTTTCTGCGATTACTTTTGGATTTTTCGTCTCGCTTCTTTTGTCTTCTAGAAGCAGCAAGAAGTTGCTGTAAAAGGGAAAGTTGGTGTCAACATAAACGTTTATGAGGTAATTCGTAAATCTATTCTAAAGTATGTTAGTAGAGGAGGAAAGGTGAATGGTGTCGTCAAGGAAAAGAGAAAATACGAAAAGAAAAGTGTTTTGTTATGGTTTTCTGATGGGTAGATAATTGCCATAGAAGATTTCAAAAGAAGACGCGGTGTGTCTTTTGGACGATAGTGAAACTGATGCTATCCGCAGCACTTAAATTCTTTTGAAGACGTCATTCTGACGAAGAATTGGTGGCAGTCACTTCTGATTTCTGTGAATCTGGAACGAAACGCATTTGGACTTGGTTGCTGTATCAATGGGAAAAGTAACGGGGCATGGAATTGTAGTGGCGAGTGGGGCGCTTCAAGTTTTACGATCTTTAAGTGAAATTTCTTAGTTAACTTAAGAAGAAGAGAATAAAGAAAGGCGAAAGATGTATGTGAATATTTCCATGGAAGAGAACTGCTGCTTAAGAGACTTATGACAAGAGTAGTTTGAGTACTTTATCTGTCATTTTTGTTCTTTGTGTCGGATTTTGGGAAACCCGAAACACTTGGTTGTCAAATCGGACGCACTTAATGCTTGGAAACATTCGAATGATGAATGCTTTGTGCCAGTGCTGCATAGGTAAGTTTGTATGTACCCTTTAACGAATGTGAGTATGTATTTTCTGGAACTCTAGAACTTTGATTTTCCACAATGGGCTTGAAAGGTAAATCGAGAAATAAATTCCAATTCAGAACTCACCCCTGATAACGACACATCAAATAATCATTTAGATTTGCTATCGTTGCATACCTTCATTGATGCAGAGGTAACGTTTCAGAACAGATTCACTCTAAGTGTTATAATTTTATTTATTGCTATTTTTTTCTTCATAATTGTACGCCCAGAAACAAGGGACTTTAAAAAATAGTAATATTATTGTTTTAGTTTAGAGATTAAGATGTGAGCTTAGCCATTTGACATCGTAAACACAGCCGCACTGTCACTCGTAATAATGGGAGCACATAAGATTTCGATTTTTAAGTTAATTTTTCGTAGTCGGACATGCGGCAGATTAGGTTGTTCATGTGCGTACAATAAAGGTGTAGGAAGGAATTATCGCAGTCCTGGCAAGACCATCCCCTCCAGAGACGAACGAAAACATCTTACTAATTTCGAGTTGGTAATATGGCGAGAGCAAATTTTATTCAATTCACGCGATGACAGGGCCTCAGGGCATCTCTTTGATGGATCACTTTCGTCTTCTATCTCATTTTTTGAAGCAGAATTAAAATAATAATAATAAATTATATCCCATTTAAGCCTATTCTGTATAAGGGTTTTGCTTGCTCCATGCAAGGAGCAGAGTGCTAAAGATAACTGAAACCAGATCTGAACAGGTTCATAAGTGTTTCGAAAGAGACATGCATTTTTTGGGACAATGGGACAGTAATTAGTTTGCAAGGAATCATAAGCTGCCTGTATGAATTTAAATGTGAAACAGATGACAATGCAGAGGTGTCAAAAAATTAGCTGAAAGATGTAGTTTATATATTTAGTTTGTATAGTACGACGAGCGTACAGTGTAATTGTTGTTGTGCATATTATTTCATATTTAGATCACAAATAAAAGAACAGGGAGATATCCACGTTCGGTAATTTTCCCTCTAGTCAACAAGGGAGAGTATTGAGAGAGCTGTGAAAATCCCTTGTACATCACATATACTTGCACAAAAACTATGGGATCCAGCGCAATATGGCGGATTCGTGGATTTTAAGGGAGAGTGGTGACAGATTCGTGTATTTTGTGCGTAAATCGTGTGAAGTTGGCCACAGCCCTGTACTATTGTTCGAATGGTCTTCAGTTGGTTATACATATAATGCCACGTATTATTTTGCATCAATTTAATCCATTAATGTGAGCCTATTTCTATGTCATACTCTAGAAATTAAGTCAATTTCATAACATTAGGCGTGTTTTTTTGAGTACTCAGTACTCAGCTTTGTAAGTTTTTACACGTGAACCAAAACCAAAGCAACTTATTGAGTAAAAACTACTCAGTAAAATTTTACTGTCATTACCGACTAGGACGCATGGACAAATCTCATTAATAAATGGCGCCAAAAGAACCTATTTGCTTACGAAAGGTTGGTATCAATCGATTATTTTCACTTGCTGATGTTACTTGTGCAAATTTATAATATATGAAGTTGTTTGGCAATCATTTATATGTGTACTTTATTCGATTTTGAGAATTAACGCAATCGACGTAAACACACGTAGCAACTTTCGGAAAAAAAATCAGAAAAAAACGTCAGTAAAAGAGCGTTTTATGGAGAATCATTACTGAGCTGAGTACTTAGTAGTCAAAAAATAAATACGCTTCAATCATAAATTCGAAAAAAGAATTAAAAACTATAATTGTATAATTGTTAAGGGAAATATAATAAAATAATTGCCAAAATTTGGAAGAAAGTTTATCTGTAAATCAGGAAAAGCAGCAAAGAAACTGCTTACTTTATTGACTACTATACACAAATAAAAATTTACATAAGTGTCGTGCGAATGTATTTTATAGTTATTATTGATATTTGAGCAAAAATAAGCACTGTTTATTTATTAATATCATCCTATTGGTGCAGACAGAAACTTGTACAAACACAATCTTAATTAATTTACCGAGTTAACATACGCTTTGTTCTTTTGTTCACCCCTGCTTAATGTGTTGAATATTTAACACAGAAATTTAAACAATGTCCAGAAAGGAGCGAATTTTTAAAAAAGCCCACCAATCCACCCCAGTACTACGGTTGGAGAAGAGTATCTGTTGTTCGCAAGAGGTCACACGTATTCACAGGCACAGTGCATAAAAACGCCGTCAGAGTGCAAGAGAGGCAAAAGTTGGATATCTCCTTCTTCTCTTTTTTTGATTTAGATCGGCGTTTCATTTTGATGACGAGCGAGTCTAGCTAATAAAAATACAGTATACTCTGGATAACGTAAAGAATCACAAACCGAGAAGTTCACGTTTGCGGGAGAGTTCATATTTGCAATCCCGCTGTGTCATTTTAAAACGTTTTGTATTTAACAAATTACAAATAATGCATTTTTCTACTCTTACGCAAAAGTATATTTAATTAATTTATTTAATTTTAAACTAAAATGTATATTATAAGATTCCACCAACTAGCGTGATCTCTAGATAGCTGTCCCCAGTTTCACACAGCAAGTTTGTTGAGGTCGTTCTCAACCTAAGTGCGTCACTTTAAAAGCAGGCGCCCTCTGTTGCCTTTGTCCCACAGGTTAGGATTCGAAGTTTCTTAGAGCCTGAACTAAGTTCAGATATCCATGTTCCGCGTTGGATCCGTAGGTGCCTGGCCAGCAGGAAAATTTGGTTTTTCAAGAGAGGGCTCTATTACTGAATTGCGTCTTGAGCCCAAAAAACAGCGTTTGGCAAGAGATATCCTGCGTCACAAACCATCTCATTTTATATTTGTATGTATGCCGAAATGCCTTAGTGTTTTCCCCTTTTTTAAATTGCCATGCAGATAAATTATTTCGAAAAATTCCATGCTGATTTCATCATAAATGTGATGACCGGATATATGAAGGATCCGTCTGGATAACGATACATTAAGCACACTGTTCACACAAATTATTACTTTATTATCTCAATTTCGCTTCGTATACATTATCTGACCTAATACAAAAATGAAAGAGACAAAGTAATTGTGCGATATTGGCAAACAAACGAGACGAGTAAATCATGGTTCTCATGATTTCTCTGACCAAGTGACCAATGGACATCGAAAGGCCAGAAGTTGACTTTAATTTTGTTTTATGAGCTTACACATACTGTCTGAATATAGAATACAATAAGCACTATTTTTAGCGCGCGTATAACAGTTCCAAAAAAGTCGTAAACCACAATTAATAATTAAAACGCAAGGGAAAACGTTGCAATTAATCGTCTCGATAAGATGTGAGTTTCTTTAAGAACAAATTAGTTTATTTCGTAGAATTAACCGATTAAAACTCAAAGCCTAGTTCATAAAGGAAACAGGTCCACATTTTAAGCCGTAATCGGACAGCAATACAAGCCTGATGTATTTCTGATCAGCGATAGTCACGAAGATCCACCACTTGAAATTCAAATTTAGCTTATTCATCTTTAGGCTGGGTGATAGACGCTCATTCGTCAGATCCGAGTTAGTGGTTGTGACTTCAAATTTCCGATTTTTTTTCTTCCGAAGACACAAAAAATCAGTCCCTCATCTTTCAGTTTTCCGCTCAAAGTAACAGACAGGACTGACAATATAATGATTTTGTTTAGCATTTTTTCCGACCTTGCAGTTTGACTCAAGTTGTGGAATTCACGTTTGCACCAAGGTACAACATATATTAGGGGCTTTCTCAATGGAAAGTAAATACATATATAATTATTTTCTCTTCTTTATTGCATGGAAAATTTTACTCCAGAACGTTGACGATCAATAGAGCCCTCTCTCGAAGGTTCAAATGGACTCTATATAACAAACTGATCATACCAGTCCTGCTTTATGGCGCGAAGGCATGCACAACCTCGAAAGCGGATGAAGAAGTGCTTGGTCTGTTTCAGATTAAAGTTCTGCGTGCGGTCTTTGGTCCTGTTTGTGTTAACAGGTTTTGTAGGAGGAGATTCAACTACTAATTTGACGGGCTGTATAGCGTCATGAGTCTAGTCAGGCGTCTACGGATCCAGCGCCTACGCTGGCTGGGCCATGTAGATCGTATGTACAATTCAGCTCCAGCACGATACATTTTCGAATTCGAACCTTTGGGGCAACGTAACAGAGGTTGTCCGCGTTTATGGTGGCGCATCCACGTGGAGAAGGACCTCAATCAACTTGGTGTGCGAAACTGGAGACAGCTAACCAGAGATCGCGGTAGTTGGAGGTGCCAATTAACAGCTTAATTCGAAGCGAGACTGAGACCGAAAACAGGGTCCTTGTGTAATGTAAAGCCACGATGCTATGGTTAATACTGGGTGCGATAACTGTTGTGAATTTTTTTCTATTTGAGAAAATCTCAGAGCACATTTTCGGTGAGCACTTTAAGTATAAGGATGAGAACACTTTGTATATTATTCTCCACATGATAAGTTATTTTGTTTAAGATTGTCTCGAATTTCAACCATTACCATTATTCACCTGGGGAAAACCCGAGTTTTGACCTACTGTTTTTAGGTAACGACGTCGCCAACCGTATTCCCATTGAGAGTTAATCATGAAAGCACTCTTCAGTATATTTATTTCCAATGGAATTCTGCGTACTCCAACCGACCCACTTTATTTTTTTGATTTTTCATTTGAACATTTTGTCTAAATGAAGAAAAGAATCTCAACTGGTACCCTCAGGTGCAGCTGTTAACCCAATTCACTCATAAAATGTCATTGTTGAAATTCCCAACATAACCCGGATTCATGCAATCAATTTCGATTGTTACCAGCGCTCTGTAGATGACCTAAGATGTGATGATGAACACAGCGATTTTGCTTCAAGTCTCGAAACTACGGGGAAAAGTAGCACAACCTAATTTTCCGCCAAGATGTGCTCAAGATCAGCAACCTTTTTCTCGACTTCCTGTGAAAGTTTCTGTTTCACTTGATGCCCGTAATTAAGTAGTATCACATACAAGTGATCACCCGCCACCTACCGTAACCCGGATTCAGATTTGTGCCTCATTCATTCAGAAGACACCTTGAATAGAATATTCCCACAACAAATCTTTCACATTTGAAGAGATTCCTTTTACTTTCGCATGATCAAGAGCTACACAGAAGTAGGTAAATGAATGAATAAACAAAAGCAGAAAAACAAAAATAAGTCAGACTCACCGGAAGAGCGGAGATAAATCTTTAAAATACGATGCCAGTTCCACGTCGAAGCGGACTTCGCATTTGATCAAACCTACAGACTGAAACAGTGACCTAGTCTCTGGGCTGATCTCTTAATTTATACACATTTTGTTTTTACTCATTCGTTCTTCTCCAGGCGACCCGACCTTCTTTTGCTTGTCAGTCGGCCGGGTGCGGCTTCACCAACTCTCATCTACGAGTAGCAGAATCCAATCCAATGAATAGGGTCATATTAATTAAGTATCTTATAGATTGAAGTGTGACACTATTGGTGTATATTTATACGCGTCATACAAGCCAGTCAGCCCACACGCTGCACGCCCGATTTCCCATGTATCTTTTGTATCAGTCAGAATTGGAGCGACTTCGTTCCACTCTAGGGTGTAGCCCGAGATCCGCAGTGAGCATGCAGATGGAATAGAAATATTAAGATACGAGAATAAGTGTCCGATCAAGTGCGGATTTGCCTCAATCGATCTTCAGAGTTACAATACACTCGTACAGTTAAGAGTATTCCTATGCACGGCGTCAATTATTTCATTCTAGGTTGAGTGGGATATTAATGCGTGTGTAAGTATGTATCTTGTCAGGTTTCCATTGATATGTGTGAGAAGTGATTCTATGATTTCTCCTTTCTAGTGGACAGTCCGGTCCGGCTGTCACACTGAACACGGAACGCGATCTCTTGTCGCTGATTGATCAATTGGCGATCGTAGCGTAGCGTGTATCCGTGATTTTACGATCTGGCGCGATTATAATACCCCCTAATAATTGTTGTCGGTTACCCTACTCTCCTAAAAATAATAATGACGCTGTTGATCTACTAAGAATCAATTCTAACTTGTTTCCATAACGACGATCAGAAGACTCCGGGTTTCATTCTGTATTCTCTTACTCGTACTTTAATCTCATTATGTACGGACAGAGATCTTTGTAGTGAAGACACTGATGCTGATGCTGATGCTGTTACTTCTGCTGCTGTTGCTTCTGCTTCTGATAATAATGACGGTGATGGTGATGATGATGATGATGAAGACGCCGGTAATGACTGTGGTCACTTCTTGTTTTCCTTTCATTTTTCTGTTTGTAACCATATTAGCGGTGATTGTGGCTACTCCAAAGTTAAATGGGGACTCGAACCTGGGGCAATTCCACAAGCCACGAGATGAAATCAGATTGGGTAGAATAAATGAGAAAAAACAAAAAAGAAGCTTCATTCAGTGAGTGAAAGAACTGGCTAACTGACTTGGGCAAGATCACTTCTAATGTGGATTTAAATGTGAAATTTCATTCAGTTATGTTTACGGCGGTCCAAGAATCAAACGCGGATACACTTCCTATGAACGAAGAACTTCAAGCTATAAATGTGAATTTATTGAGAAAAAGAGTTGCATCCGTAATAGAAGCTGCTGGTGCTAGTCTAGTGTGATAATATTTTACATAAATTATTCTGATTTTATTTTATTTTGTATTCGTTTGTGTTCTTCCCGAACGAATTTGATTTGTGTGGATTTTCTATCTAACAGAAGTGTGCTGTGATTTTAGTTTTCGTTTTGTTTTTGAATGGGATCATTTAATTTGATCGCGTAGAGCTGTGTTAATTATTTATTTATGCTTGTTGCTCCAATTCAAATCTGTATTTTATTCAATTAAAAATAACATTGACTCAATTGTGAGAGTCTTTGGAATCCAAAATAAGGTGAGGAAGATATGTGTTGGCTAATTGGCTGCATTCATTGAGTATATTCGAATATAGTTTGTAGAGAAGAAACCTGGACTGTCGATTGCTTGTCTCAGAAATTATTCAAAGTTTAAGCTTCATATAGTGGCCCAAATTTTGTGAAAATCAAAAGCCGTTTATTTTTCTTTGGCCTAAATTGTTTTTTTTGCATAATGTGTGATGTACGCGCTGATGGTTTCATAAATTTTTAAGAAGCAAAATTTTAATTAATCATTTTTTTTTAATTCTTAAGTTTGAATTGGTCTTGAAATAATACCACCATCTTGTAAGTAGCGCCAAGAAACAATGAGGATTGTAAGTTAATTTGGGCGTACATGATCTCAAATTAAAAATTGACAATGATCAAACGAAAACATAAATCCCTACATATGATGCCAACCTCATGATGTATTTTTAGAGCGATATAAGTGGAACGGAGTTATTTTTAATGAATGAAGCATAGTTATAATTTTTGTATAATCTGCCTTTCATTTCCGACTTTCAATTTACATTAATCACACTTCATCTATAGGAAGATGTTGCAAATTTTGCAAATGGCGTCGTCAACAAAGAGGACGAATTCGTGTTAGAAATATTCATGAGCAATTGATTCCACTTTTCACTATTTCCACTTTAGCGAAGCAAGGCTACCTAATTTATATCGACTACTTCACCCAAGTCGGAAGTTCAGTTCTCCTGTATGTACTAATTTTAAAACATACAAGAGAATTTATTATTGTTATTGTTCACGATTGTCTAAATAAAAATATGACCAACGATTGGATAGAGCTCTTAGCTATTTTGATATTGAGCCTAAAAAAACTTTGTTTTTCAACTTTAATACATTTGTCCTTGTTGACAACTCTTTGCGGTTCTTTCTATAATATACCAAGAAAGCAAGAAAATATGTTACTTGTTATTTTGCATATCCTCGTTTAACTTATTTAACGTTATTTAATAAAAGCAAGGCTGTAGAACGTACCATGAATAAAAGATGTTCATGTAACGTATACGCCGTGGTGCGCCCTGTTTTTGTTCGGTAATACTAGTGTAGTACTTTGTGGCATGGTTCCACAACTGATTGGACCAGGGTGGTCACAAATTTAGGTCCACCTTTTAAAGACACCAGGGTGAACTGTCTCCTATGTAGTTCTCGGAAAAGTAAGCTCTCGTCGTCAAGACTGATTCTGAAACCATAATCCTATAAAACATACAAAAGTAAGGACAATTATTTGACGTTCAAGATTAGGTCCATCGTTAAAGTAATATATATATACAGGGGTAGTAATACCCAATTATCAAGTACATACCTTTGTATCTTCTTCTTTTTCTTCTTGTGGCGCTACAGTCCGGGGTGAACCTGGGCCTCGGTCAACAATCCTCTCCAGCTGGCACGTTCTTTAGCCAGCTGCCTCCAATTTCGCACTCCAAGTTGGTTGAGGTCTTCTTCCACTTGAGTGCGCCATCGGGTTCGTGGTCGTCCTCTATTGCGTTGTCCCACTGGCTCGGAGTCGAAGACTCTTCGGGCTGGAGCAGTGTTGTCCATGCGCTCTACATGGCCTAGCCATCTTAGGCGTTGAATCCGTAGACGCCTGACTAGACTCATGTCGCTGTACAGCCCGTACAAGAACCTTCGACGCAAACAGGACCGAAGATTGAACGCAGAACTTTTCTCTCGAAGAGACCAAGTGCGTCTTCATCCGCTCTTGAGATAGTCCAAGCTTCCGCGCCATACAGCAGGACAGGGATGATCAAGGTCTTATATAAGGTGAGCTTGGTCTTTCGAGAGAGGGCTCGACTACTCAATTGCCTCTTGAGCCCAAAGAAACAATACCTTTGTATCGGCTGAATAAAAAAAAAATAATATTGGTCCTATCTAAGATATGCAAGCCTCGTTAAAATAAAACTTGATCTAACTAAGATATAGTGTACGATACGACCGAGGACATTGTCTGTAGAATAAACTCATCTTCTACGTCTCTGAAGGACTCAGCTTAGCCACACACATACGCCTTCGGGCCATCCAGCAGATATTCCTAATCGGAGCCATAAAAATTAAAGACTTTATAAACTGTTATCAATTACACTACAACAAAAAATTGCACACACATCGCACCGAGAACATCAGATCCCAAACAAAAGTTGCTTCAAAGAACTAATTTTGGAGAAGTCGGTTAAGACATCCCTCGAAGTCACTAGAAAGTTTTGTCTTCGTTAAAAATTCGCTAAGAGGTCTCATTGTAAAAACCCAAAACAATATTTTACCGTTACTGTTACAGTACAAAAGCATGCCCTTTACCATATGTGCAATTTTTTGATGTGGATGAGGATAGAATAAATTCACGTAAAAATATTTATTCTGTGTAGAAGTGTGGAATGGTTTCTTTTATATCTTCTCTATGATATTAAAAAATCAGAAAAAAAGGCATTATTTGATCCATGAATCCTTGATCTTTTAAAATACTAAAAACTACACTCAATTTTATGCGGTGTATCTGCAATTTTTTGATGTAGTGTATGTTGATACCAATATCTTGTTCTTTCACGCAGGTTAGATGTATTTCATTTTACTTTTATGTAATTTTCTTTATTGAAGCCGCACATGCGTCATATTCGATCGCCAAACATGAATATACAATATTTACAAAGATTTCCTGTTCCCCTCGAATGTTTGTGATGTAGTAGTTTGTCCGAAATTATTTCTCGTTGTACATATTTGCAGAGTATCCCCTATTTCGACTCTTCAACATACTCATTACTTCCACTTGAGTTGCTGACGAAAAAGCTGTGTATTTCAGACACCACTTCCACAGCGGCCATCAGTCTCTGTCCATCTTCTGCACATGCTTTCCTAAATTCAACCGCATGGCAAACGTTAACAATTCAATTGTTTATTGTCTCTTCATTGAATTTGAAATGAAAGTCAATCTCTTGTCAAAAGGCGCAAAATATACCGAAAACCACAATTCACGAAGTGTGTAAACAACTCAATGTGCCGTTCGGTTCGAAGGTGCATTGAACTTGCTTGGGGTGCAGTAAGGTTTTCGAGCCGAATCGGCATCACAAGACTCTCATATTACAATTGGCTGCATCTCGAATTTCCGATGATACATCGGATACGTCCGAGTTTATCATAGTCAACAGCGGTCCGTGTAAAAGAATTCACAAGCATTTTCCGCTCCTCTAATTAGGTCTGATGCTCCTCATGTTCATCAGGCCTACCTGCGCGGCGCAAGCATTCGTTACGCTGACGACTCCACGCCACCTCCGCTGGCACATTCAATAAAAGACCCATCAAATTGTAAACCTATTACGACTACTTGGTCATTATTTCCGATTAACAGCCACAATGACTTGCTGTGATCATCATCAGCCTACATCGGCTTATGGCCCGCACACTGAAGACCAACGAACAAGAAAGCTTTTTACTTTCACCAAAAAGGTGGCATGTGGTCTACACTCCACAGACTCAAGTAAGACATCCACCACCATCCGGCACAAGGAAGGCAGACATAATTCGCCAACTGGGTCTGATGCAGGGAGCACCGATGTGGGAGCGGGGTACCACCTTGCTTATGGTTTTCTCCGCTCACTGGGAAAATACCAGCGGCTAATCATACCGCACGAGGATGACGCTCAACGCAGCGTGACTGCCCAAGTAGGCATGTTGATTTTGGAGAAAAAACTGCGGAAAACCACCGGTGAAAGAGTTTTCCGAGCATTTATGCGATGAGTGAGTGCGTCGAAACAAAGATAATTTGAGCGAATAAATTTAACAATAAGCTGTCTTCTGATGTTTGGTATTATGACTGAATCTAGCGGTGATGTGGTGTCTCAGGAATCTAATCGCCCGTGGAGAAATGGCAACTTTCGTTTTATGCCCCATTGTCCCGTCCGTGTATTTATGTTTTCTATTAACAATATGCTTGTGCATTGATGAATGGAAATGAAGTTATAAGATTCGTTGATCTCACAATCCGATTGTGATGGTTGCATGTTGACGAAATGTCTGCGCGAGCGTGTTTGGGCATGTGTGGGAATGTGTCATAACTCTCACTCATTTGACTAGTGGAAAAAAAGGTCATTGACGTAGCTATTTGAGATTAATTTGGTTTTCGGTTTCGACACTCGAATTACTTTCGGATAAAGTTGACTAACCTGAATTTAGCTCACGATGGGTTCATTGCCGTTTAGTTTGGCTTTGTTTATTCTACGTGTGGATTATAGAAAGTGCAAATGGTCTGATATTGATGACGAGGAGGTGATTTATTACACAAGTTGACATACACAAGTGGGTATACTTAATAAGCAAACCAAGAGTTTGGAATCTTGGACAAATGACTACTTGCCTGTCGACCAGCTGCTTAATTGGACTTGAGCAATCATCTAATGATCTTGAGGAACATTGGCAAATAACTGAATGCAGAAGTAATTAAAAATAATGCAAAGAAGACGAAAGAGAAATGTATTATATTCTCTGTGTGTTTGATTTATTTTCTAAACTACGAATTCATTTAACAATTAGTTTTACATACAAGTCTGAAGTTACAGACTTAATTGGCTGTCAGAGATGTCCTAGTACAGATTACTACACTTTGATCGTAAGGTCAGAAATCTCATCGCATCTAGAAATTTTTAGTAAGTCATAATCACACTCAGTGCTGCTAATTAATTTAAACTGTCGAAACCTTGTGGACATAATTGTTTCTGGGCACATTTGTAAAAACAAAAAGTTCTGTATTTTCTCTAATGGTTTAAGATTGCTTGAGGTCTTCTGTTATGGAGGCGAATTTATGTTGTCAGACTATTCCAATATATTTCACCGTGAAGACACAACAATCCAGTGATTGAATTGAGAAATGCCCTTCAAACTGCAAAGCATCTGAAAGCAAGCTACATTATTTGCTTATGACACATATGCTAAGTGGAAATTGTGTGTCATTTCTGCCCGATTTATCGCTTATGCGAAAGCTTTGCAACCTTAAGGAACGAAAGAACATAGCTTTCCAACTTCCACAAATTCTGGTAACGCAAGTAGTTCTTCTTCTTCTTGATTGGCGCTACAGTCCGGGGGCGGACCTGGGCCTCAACCAACCACTTTCGCCAGCTGCCTCCAGTTGCGCACACCAAGTTGGTTGATGTCCTTTTCCACTTGTGTGCGCCAGCTAGTGCGAGGACGTCATCGGTTGCGCTGTCCCAATGGCTCGGTGTCGAAGACTCTTCGGGCCGGAGCTGTGGTGTCCATCCGCTCTACATGGCCTAGCTATCTTAAGCGTTGCATCCGAAGACGCTTAACTAGATGCATGCCGCTCTACAGCCCGTACAGTTCGTGGTTCAACCTTCTCCTCCAAACGCCATCAACGCAAACAGGACCAAAGATCGTACGCAGAACTTATCTCTCGAAACAACCAAGAGCTTCTTCATCCGCTTTCAATAGCGTCCATGTCTCTGCGCCATAGAGCAGGACTGGGATGATCAGGGTTTTAATGCAAGTAGTGCATTTCCCTAAAAAGCCTGATATCGTTGAACTTTCATCCATCGATTTTGCGCTATTTCTCTTGAAACGATGCTTAATTGCAAGGAATATCAAACAGCTGATGGAATCCTTTGAAGGAAGTGATCACGTTCAATGTTCATCATTTGAGTGATGATCGTATGTCTCCAACCTGTACCAAGTGTGTTAACTAGGGTATGTTGATGTTATTTAGAGATAAATAATTTCTCTACGCAAGAGCAAATTCAATTTCATAATGAAACTTAAGAATAGCTCACAAGTTACGTATTTGTATTCACTAAATGCAGCAAAACCTTGATTTAATGGTTGAACGAATTGAAATGCTTGGTCGTGCTTCAATGATGTTTATGCTTACATTGTTACATCATGCATACTGGCGTACATTTAAATGTAGATACTATGTTGTGAGTTCGTAAGAACATAACATCGTTTGACTTAGCATTCAATTGAATGGTTTCATGCTTAGCCACGAAAGTGGGAGATACAAATCAAACTTGGAAGTAATTTAGAACAATGAATTCAGTTTTTGTACTCTGCATCTAGGTCTGCATTTAAATATTTTATAATGCAACAAATCAAGAACAGGAAAATATTGAAAATACTAAAATGCAACCTTCAACATAATTATTTTAATCCAAGTAGAATGTAGAAGCAAAGGTTTGATCATAATATGAATCTATAAAAATTCAGTTCAGTTCGTTTTAAACATTCTTTTTCGTTGGCTTTGCAAATTGAGCATAGGTTCAGCCAGACTTTTGATCTGGCAATGGCTAACAAAAATTAGGCTTAATGACCATCACATCTTATACCTTTATTTTACCTACACATATTTTTCTGTTTAGTGAAAAAGATCATCATCTTTTCCGCCAAATGAACCCATTTTATCGCATTTTATCCACTACTCTCCGCCAGATTTCCAGTGACAGTTGAAATTCCTGTCGAATGTTCTCCGTACAAGATGCGGTTATCTGAGGTCTGTTGCCATATACCCTTGACTCCTAGTAGCCTCCAAAGAAATAATTTCAGGATGACTAAATCGGGTGATTCAGCTAAGTGGAAAAGCGACGTAATCGTCCTCTTCGTTGTTAAGACTGTGATTGCGCAGGTGTCTGGTGGTGACCCACGGCGATATGGGTACGTCGACGCCTACGCACTTGAAACTAGATGTCTACGTCTGATTCCTGTTGTGTACGACAAAAATACTTTTCAGGGCCCATTTCTTTCGAGTCACAGATATTGCTCAAAGAGTATTCCTGTTTCTTAAACTTGGTCGTTCGAAGTTGGCATAAAACTGTTGGTCCATTCCACTCGTGAGAGACCAACACTACGCACACAACTAGAGGTTGCTAAGAAGCTCTTCTCTTCTGGCTATAGCGCGACCCATATTTTTATTATTTAAGCTGTCTACTTCACAAATCTGAAATATGATTAATGTACGACGCCAAACAAATATATCTTCCGGTAGACGTTTGTTTGAACAATGTCACTTTTACCGGGGATATGATTTACCTTAAACTGACCTTTCGAGAGAAATTCCCTCCTCTTCCACGTATTCCAGTGGAAAAAATCACCTGAATGGAATAGAGCAGCTATCGCGTTTCGAAGGTTCATTACCGCTTAAATACAAATATAAATAATTCTGAATTTGATACCTCCAAAGAGTTGCCGTTGAATTTACTTTATTTACATACTTCAGTTCAAATGAAATAAGTGATTTTTCTTACTGCAGACGAATTAGATCCAGTACATTCGTTTGAAATGGGATCCGATCCACTTATGACAGAACAACAGCACGCACAGTCTGAATACTTTCGCTAGAATATTGTGTAGACAACGTTTAAATTTTGTTCACTACGCCTTCATTAAGTATGTAATGTTTAGATGCACTTAGAAGTTACTTTAATGAAGCTATATTGGAAATTAGCAGATTTCTATTGTTATCAGCAATTCTGTTCCATTATTCAAACAATTTATTTCATTGTTTCCCCTTTCTTGAATGAACAGTCACCTTTTTGTTTGTTTCATTTGCTCGGTTTTGCATGATTGCATATTATTTTTCTCTGCTAATAGAAGTCTGAGCTGTTTTGATAGTTCACATTTATGCACAGTATACATATGTTTTAGTTATTGCTTTCGATCCGCAGAGAAATGTTCATATTTATTCTCCTTATTCCTTTTCTGATTCACATGATCCACGTTATCGATCTAAAGGAGCCGTGGGGAAATTCATGTACTGCAAATCTCTAAGCCACTCGGTCTTCCGGAAAGGACTCTAGCTCATTAGGATGTATGCCCATGCGCAACCAGCAGAGTTTTGTCTTAGTCCAACCACCTTACCTTTGGTCTTTTGGCCCGGCAATCGCCTACCTGCTCGCACCTAAAGCACTCCTCGGCAGTCGTCATAATGGGAACATTCTTGTCAAACCATCGAAGCACAGCTCTTTCCGCTTGAAGAAGCAGGTGCTCAAAATTGAGTTACTTGCGTATTGTCGAATTTCTCAATCTATCACCGCAAGTCTTACAGCATCACGCGAAAATTGTGCTGATTACTTGAATTGATATCTATCAAGGTTTTATTTGCTAAAGTCCTTAGCAGTGAAGTTAGTCTGATTTCTACCCCCAAGTTCTAGTCGACACTCCAAATAATTAATTCTCAATAATAAAAACTAATAATAATTCTCACACCATATAATTCTGTGGTATTCGTTTTCAAAAAAATAAAAAATGAGAAACTATTCGTGACCATACCCCGAACACTTCATACAATATAATCTCTGGCTTATAACAATTAACGAGAAAAAGTAATTAATCCCCTTAGTTTTGTTGATCATGGCAAACATTTGGAATTGCCAGATGTTTGCTATTATAGTGATCATAAAATCGAAAGGCGTCTTCGAGATGACTCACTAATTGGCAGATTAATTTGAAGACTTCAAATTCTATTAACATCATGATTTTCTAATTAAGTGCCGAAAAATAATGATACAAATTGTGTTTGATATATGGGTTCAGTTTAAGATCATAAATACATTACTGAACAAATTCATAACAAGAAGGCAAGGGTAAAAAATGTAACCCTCTTGTATGTCGCTCTGAACATATTGAATAAACAAACATAAACTCTTTGGAAAGATGAAAGAAAGGCGCTTTCAAAGCCGTCCCAACCAGCCACAAGCCAATTCTTCTTCGCGAACCGAAAGCTATTTACAAAACAATGAAATTACGACAAAATCTTGGCAAGTATTTTATTTTTTTTATGTCCCATCGTAAAGTGGCTTTGACCATTTAATGAAATAAATATGACTCAATTAAAATACAATTATTCTCGAAATAACTTAGATCAAGTTTACAGATTTAAGGACTTTTGCACGAAAAAATTCAGTATAACTTCCGAAATACCATAATTCATCATTGTTAAAGTGATTGTTGATACCAGTGCAGTTAAACAATTTTATTAACTTGTTTTGTCTCGTTGCTGTACCCGTGTGTACATTGATTTATTTTGGTTAAAGGTAATTATAATTCACGACAGGGCAATGACTCGGCAACCGTGTGCAGTAATTCGTTCCGCCACATCCATCGGTATGAATGCAAATTATTTATCGTACAACAACAACAAGAGTATTGCAAGTATCATGAAAATGTCTTCACTTTTGTCAAACATCGCCTGCTAGGGTCGTTAGTCACTGAACGCAGCACATACGATGTGCCAGCAAACATCAATAGACTTGATGTACAACATGAGGCTGTAAGTGAATCCATATTGAGATCGATTGTTTACTGAGACAAATTAACGACCAAATTAAACCGAAAATTGAAAATCTATGGAAGTTGACTGTCGCTGTGTAGTATTCCATTCCCAATTAGTTTTAATGGTCGATCACAACTAATTGCACTTCTGACAAATTTCTTTTTTTAATATTTCCACCGGTATAATGGGAAAAAATGTTTTCACTTTTGGAGTAGTTTGTTGGGTTGTTTTCTTCTTTATAAATAATTCGAGAGACTTTGTAGTTGAACAGAAGACTTAACGTTCATTGCACCTGTAATGACGCGTGTTACATCAGCAGTTACATCCATTCACAAGTCACAGCTAAGCTGGTCTAATAGTATGTGCACTATTTACTCGTAAAGTGTGCTACGGAAGAGAATATATATACATTTTTTTTAAAGACTTTCCGCATGCATGTTTGGGCTTAGAGCCAAAAAATTGGTTTTGTTTTGACTGGATGGTTGCACAATCTAGTGTGGACTTATTTTTATTTATTTTTCGATCACGTGATGACCGCGCACGTATCGAATGACGGCGGGAGTTTTCAATTATGATTCATTGAGAGGCCAATTGAATGTTGGGAATTGCAT
The DNA here is from genome assembly GCA_916610145.1 of Eristalis arbustorum. Classification (NCBI taxonomy): domain Eukaryota; kingdom Metazoa; phylum Arthropoda; class Insecta; order Diptera; family Syrphidae; genus Eristalis; species Eristalis arbustorum. The sequence goes on along the minus strand of OU744316.1, from coordinate 16,744,775 downwards.
TGCGCATTCTTGTGTAATCACTCGCTTATGTTGCCTGGATCATAGCAAAGCCATGTTCTTTTGTATTTAAAAGTGTATGCAGCTTTATGACGCATTGGCTTTTATTGATTTCAACATCTGTCAGTTGGAATGATGTACATTAAGGCGTGAACCAGCTGATGGTTGATGGTATTTATTTACGTTCATGTTCATTAATTATTTCCTTTGAAATAGTATGTTCATGCATCTGTAGGTGTGGGGATATAAAATGTCTTTTTTTCACTTAACAAGCTCATTTATTTAAGTAACATGATATGAATTAAACTATAATTTAAGTATTGACCATGATTAGGAATAATCTCGTATGTATTCCATCCTCATACTCTCACCTAATGTTTAGACGATCAAATTATTGATCGAAATAAGTAATAATCAGATGTGGTCATATTCTGGCAGTCTTTACTAAAATTAACTTAAATTTAGTTTCATCAGTTATTGATGGTGGTACACCTTAGGAATAGTTTCAACCGGTTTAAGAAGTTCATATGATCTACACCTTTCCGTGGATATTACATACTTGTTGCTAGCTTCAAGATCTTCCTAGGTGTACTCCAATCGATCCAATTTCCAATTAAGTCTATTATTGGGGCTTTGTATTCCAGTGGTGTGGCATCACTAGCTTTAAGCTATTTGAAGAACCCAACAGTTAATTTCATTACCTTGCAATAGATTTAACGAAAGCCCCAAATGTGCTCACCATATTTCTAAATTAAGATAATGGTAATGTAGATGGCGCTGCATTTTAGGACGGAATATATTCCATCATCACCGGAATTTCCAAAAACTACACATCTTGACCAATTGAGTTGAATAAATGAGACAAATGGAACCTATTTTCCTAGGTTATGCTACATTATCATTCCGAATTCAAGATGCACTACTATCAGATTTTATTTGTGTAAAAAACCAATTAAAAACAGTTTAATATGTGTTTTAGATTCTACATACCTCTACGGCGAGATGTTGCCTGTGAGCAACATTCAAAAACGTCCAAACCAACTAACCTAGATCTTGGCGTTTGATATCAGTACACATCTAAGGTTCAACCAAAAAATAAATGTCCTCAAACAATTTTAATCATCGCTCCATCCTTAGATCAGACATGAAAGGGTTAAACAACGGTGACAGTGAACTTGAATTTATATCGTAATTTGAAATCTTATCTTTTCTGGACTTCCAACATGTAATTATATATTTAAAGTCATTTGGTTAAGTCTCGCCATAATCACTTAAAATACAGCGATTTCTCTAATAAGTGTCTAAAAACACTCATTAAATTCGACCAATTAACTATTTAGAAAGATATTAGTTTAGAATTAAAGGAGAAACAGTAAATGTGGCTGGGGCAATATGTTCGCAATAGCATTACCTTAATTATCGGCTTTAACTGGTAAACAAAAAGTAAAAGCGAAGAGATATTATGCTCTCTTCCTGCGTCAGATTGAATCTTGCTTGTTTATGATTACAACCCATGCGTTGTGAATTTGTGCGTCGATTCCTTCTAAAAAATAGTTTTCACAGCTTTCGACTTTGTAACAATGCTTAAAGAGTATAACTGTCTAAAAAATCGTCCAAAACTTGGCGTTCTGAGTCAACATAAAACTGTAGGTCCTTGCCTTTCGTCAGAGTACAATAACATAGACAACAATGAAGTGGTTGTTATAAAAATATATAGCGCCAATATATAATTAAAATGATTGGCCCTTCATTCTGGGGTAGACCTGGGCGTCAGCCAAGGAGACCCTCCAGTTGTCACTGTCCTTAGCGAGCTGCTAAGCAAATGGTCTCATGTTCATCTTCACTTGAGTGTACCATCGGTGTGTACACTCAAGGTTTTGGGTGTTTTCTACTACTGGCCCACTGGTACGAATTGCTTCCGGCTGGAGCAATTTGATTCCATGCGCTCCACATAGCTGAGCCATATCGGAGACGGCCGGCAATACTCATGTCGCTATACATCTCCAAGCATTTCTTGGAAGGCTCTTCTAAAATATATCAGCGCGAATACAACTAAAATTGGCTGTAATTTGACATCACTGTTTTCTGTAACAGATGATTTGACAGTTCTTTGTTTTGAGGTTTGTTTGGTTTGACAATCCATCACGAATAGATTTATGCCGGACCAACTTTTGCAAATTGTTTTGAAATAGTTTGAAAAATACGGTTGAACTCAATACAATTTACGTATATCAAACTTTTCATGAAAATCATGTACACACAGACTGAAAATTCATCTAAAATGTTATCTACTTCTAATATGAAAACATGTAAAAGATGAGTCTTAATACAGAATTCAATAGATTAGTCAGGAAAACCATTTAATTGAAATATAGAGAGCACCTGATTTCCGACCAGGTCGGTTGACAGCATTTGTTGTACTTACCTGCAAAGATCTTTCTTACAAGCGAATAGTTCTAAGATTCAACGAAGTGTTGCATGCCTCGCAGTTATCCTTAATTCAGAATACTCTCCAATTCCTCTTCGACTAATTTCGGGCCACAAGGCATTCGGGAGGACAGAAGTTAACCTGATTATTCAAAGTCGTTTCTTTCCTCCGGCAGACTTTTTCTCAGAAAAGTGTCTGGTTTTGTCCTGTCCTTTGAAAACATTTGTTCAAACATTCTCGGCAACCACTTGCAAAACAGGTAAACGGATGCAGAAAATTTCCCCAAATGCAAATGAGATTAGATTAAGGGTTAATGGTCAAGTTCGTGACTCTTAAGCATTTCACATTTAAGGTGTGAAATTCAATTCAGAATGTGTAATCGACTTGCTCAAGGTAAGGATCGTTGATGTAGAGAATTCTATTATTTCCAACAAAATAAATGGAATTTAATTAAATAACCATTTTTGTATTCACTGATTATCCCAGTTTTTTTATCCAAATGTTTGGCCCATTCATAGAACTTTGGAGGTTTAGTTAAAGTTGTCCCATGAGTTGGATCTCGGAATCTCTCAAACCAAGTTTTTTGGGTATTACTTCCATAAAGTGGACAGAAAAAACAAACTATTGCAAATGACATAGTAATTCCTACTTGTGTACTTATTAGACAAATGACCCAATGAGTGTAAGCTGCATCTGCCTACCATCATTGACAGTTCTGAGCACTCTACTTTCGGTCATCAAGAGTAAGTTTTCTTGCATCAGCGATTACTTGGTTATAGTACCGGAAATTCAATCAACCAGAAGGATTGGATAAGAAGACCTTATTTACTGGAGCATTGGTGTTTATGCGTCCGATGTGGCCTCCGTCCGTCTAGTCCAGAGATTTGTGACTAGCGGACTACATCTACATCCTGGCTCGTATAATTCACAGTTATTTCTTCCCGTCCTTTCACCTTCCTCACAGCATCAGGACCATTTACCCGATTTAGAATTTATCTTCCGAGGGCTGGCAAAATTAGTGTTTTGTAGAACGTGGTTTTGATCTTCGGGTCAGAATTTTTAAGCTCAAGTAGCAACCGAAATAGCACCGGTTGCCAAGGGCGATTCTATGTCGGATATCCTATTCTCCCCAAAGACGTTTTGGAGAAGGGCTAGGTTTTCTCCTAAAAGCTTGTAATAGTTTCTTCCTTAGGTCAGAGCTTACATTCAAGTTGATTAAGTCGGTGGAATATGATGCATGTTGTCTATATAATTGTTCGCATGGAACCACAACCAATCGCTTTTTGCTTGGCAGGTCACTGCGGAATCAAGTCATCTCTCGAAGTACCTAGATACTCCATATAAGATAGTAAGACATTGTGAGTCACAGTCCTGCTAAATGGCGCAGAAACATGGACACTAACTAAGGCGCTCGAGGATGGTCGCTTCGAGAGAAAAGTCCTTCGAATTATCTTCGGTCCTGTATGTACGGATGGTGTTTGGAGGAGGAAACTGAACGACGAGCTGTACGGGATGTACAGCCCCATCAATCTGGTAAACGAGTTCGCATCTCTCGTCTTAGATGGCTAGGTCACATAGAGCTAATGGACAGCAATACTTATGCCCGGAAAGTCTTAGATCAAGCCACGTCTCCGACGGCTCACACAGCTAGCTAGAAGGGAACCTGAATAAGTTGAACGTGCGTGGTTGGAAGCAACTAGTACAAGACCAGGCTAAATGGAGAGGCATGTTGGCTGAGGCCCAGGTCCACCACGGCGCCAGCCAAAGAAGAAGAAGATGGACACAGTGTTGGAACTGAAATAAAATTGCAGACTAACGAAAATCTGACTCTGGCCACTAGCAGTGCGAAAATTGGTTTGACATACAAAGCAGAATGGAGTTAGTACGTGGTTAAACACCCTTTAATTTTAGTTTGTATTGTACTGTATTGTGAAAAATTAACATTCACGGTTAAATAAACCTAGGCACGCAAGTAGATCTCGCACTCGTCTGTTTTTTTAATGAGAGGTCAACAGAGTTGGCTAGTCAGCTGAAAGATGCATTTGCATTTTTTTGTATGTTTTCAAAGTCTACAAGAATATATGAATCGTGATTCAACTGTAAAGCGATGGGCTGCTTGGAAGTTGAACGAACTGATGCCGTCTAATGAATTTGAATGAGCGCTTTAAGATGGTTCATTAAAAAAAGCAACCAATAGTCGTGTTCCGGGAATTGATTAGTTGTCAGTTTTTGGGAATTGTCAAATAAATTTTCGTCACAAATTGACACCTACTCTATGAATTTTTGTTTTGTTTTTCAGGCCTTATGACTTGGCTTAGGAAGATCCTCCTTCTTCTGCTCGTACACTACGCACAAAATGTTTCCACAAACTCCACCTCCACTGCGGTCAGCAAGCAGCCGACCTCTGAAGTGCCGCAGCCGTTGTCATGGCTACGGTTTGAAGGAAGCGACTCAACGCAAATGCACTCGCGGAAACTAAATTTGCGCGTGTTAAAGTCGGCAAAGTCCAGGAAGCCCTCCATGATTGACGTAGCTCTTCAAATTGCCGCAAAAGAGGGAATAGATGCCATGAAGGATCTCTATCAAAATATTGAGCCAGAAATTGCTAAGAACGGTAAGTGATGGGCAACACTCTGTAGTCAAGCTGCTTTCATGTAAAATAATTATAGGACAACTCTTAGAGGATAATCACCCAGCAGCGCTGCTTTCAAAGTTCAGTGCACCAACGGAGGTCAACGAGAAAAGCGCGATGGCAGCGTTCGCAACCATTACAGCCACGAAGGCATTTCGGAGAAAGTAAGTGTCAACACAGAGAATGGTGTAGGTGCCAAAAAGGATCGTGTCCATAATGATCGCAACATCTCTCAACCATTAGTCAGCCTCGTACAACTGTCAGAGCTCTGTATTTGCTCAATACCGTGAAAGAAATTCCAGTCGTTGCAACTTTCCCACTTGATTAGCGAGTTATTCTACTCCATCGACGATTCAATTGTATTAGATGCCGGTGCTGCAATGGCAAGTAGGTAAGCCAGCCGAAGCATCAAAGACCAAAGTCAACTTTCACTTTGACATTGAAAACCCAGCACAATGTGCATTGAATGCAATTAGATTCCTGACGCTGAAGAGTTCGTCGGCTTACCACGGGGTGCATTCGAATTTGATCCCGAACGGAACTAGTATTGAAGCACATGTATAATTAGGTACATATAAGCATATGAATACAGATATGCTGAGCTGAGCAAGCTGTAAATCGGGTCAAAACGGAGTCGCGGCGGGACGAATTGTAATGCCACACTCAAGCCGTGACCGTGAAAGTTAGAAATTTTCCCAGTGTTCGCCGGAAACCAGATACATTTTCCAAAATAAGATTTGCATGCAGTGTAACTGTAGTAGAACTATGTACGTACGACTATCTACCGTGCACATGTTCGAGACTGCTCAGGGAGGGATTGCATTGCACTCCGAAGGGAAACTCGTGTCGTGTACGATTGTTGGACGCGCTCTGATCTTTCGGTCGAACCGCGGAATGTCGCATGCGAGTGTCTGAGAGAACGGTGGGGACCTGTTTAATGCTCTTAGATACGTACACCAAGCAATGGACGGTAAAGCAAATATTTAACTTAATACGCTAGATACTCAAATTTGGTATGTGAGATGCTTGTTGCCTGGTTTTCTGCAGCAAGAAGAACTTTCTCCATGTTACCGGATTAAGAGATGATGTAGCGACGGGTTTTTTTCTGTATGTTGCTGTTCCCCTCGCCTATGTGCCTCTCTCCTTTCCTGCAGTTGTCTAAGGAACAGGAATGCCAAGTTGCAAGACTTGTAATGGTTTTGAACGTGTGCAATTAGAGTTATTTTTCATCTGCATGTACGTATGTGATCTTGTTTTCTTTGGGGAAATACACGGATTGACGTTTCCGGTCAGCAAAAAAAAAAAAACGAGGAAATTGTTTATTTCTAGTTTGTTGCTTTTCTTTTTTCGTGAAAAAATGAGGAATGATTGTTAATTTGTTATCATTAAAGTCTGTACAAGAAAAGCTAGAGGTTGATGCTCCTTGGACGTGCACTCAGCACATTTAATAACAGTTTTTAATCTATTAATCTGTACTTTGATGAATGTCGAAGGATGTTAGTTTACCATTTGGTAACATCTACTTCCTTCAACTTGGTAAATACTTCAAGCAGTTTAAATGAGAAATAAATTTTTTGACTTCGTGTATGTGTCTGTACACAGAGGTCAACGTTCCAAATGATACTCAAGAAAATAACGAGAATAGTCTTTATTCTGAACACGAAAGTTTCAACCATAATGGAAACTGAAGAGAAATTAAGTAAATAAACGGATACACAGCAATGATGCCACAACAGGCACTTCGTTGAGTTTCGTTCACTTTTGATTTGTCATTTTTTTGCAAAATATCTCTATTGTAAAAAGTTGAAGATTATAACATAGTTTCCTAACTTTTAAGCCTGTGCAACTAACAGCAAAGAATTGATCTCTCGGCGGATGCATCTCGACATACGTCAGTGGTGAAATGATAAGGTCCTCGACGATCTTTAAAGTGCTCCAACCATAGGTGGAGAATTGCTGGATTAGAAAATTCAGATACATGTAATATTCAACAAGGTATGAGTAATATAACCTGGATCTCGTACATATGCCAAAAAAACGTTGGTAGTGTTAGATTACGCCTTTACTGACAGATGTGACGCAGATCGGGATGAGAGCGTTTGAATATCTATTTGCTTACATACAAATTGCGAAAAGGAAGACTCATTCATTCGTATTAGTTTAAAGATGATTATGTCTTGTACTTTTTTGTTCTTCAAATTGTATGCCGCTAATCTCGCAGTACGTCACCAAAAGCATGGCGAATTTTCATAAAGCGTACAAGACTACGCTATGTATTAAGTCAGGCTCAAAACTAAATTCAAGCCATGCTACTTTTCAACGAGTTTCGAAAGCATGTCAGCATTCCTGCTGAATACATTCCTACACATGTACATATGCAAGTGTAATTGACTAGAGCCAGTCTTCAAATAAAAAATTATTTAAATGAGCTGCTCGTCAAAGTGAATGCATGTGCTGGAAATTATGAATTTATTAATACCTACAAAAAATGTAAAGCATTCATGACAAATTACAGTGATTCAGTATAACGAATGATATAATGTCCAGGTGTACTTGTCAAATTGGAAAATCGAGCAGATTTTTCGAAATGGTAAATAAATACACAAAAATTTCTTTAGTTATTTACGTTTTATTTCATTTATTTATAAAGTTAACAAACAAAACTATTCAAAGTAAGACAAAAAAAACAAAATCACGGTTAATTGTGTGAACTTTGAATGCAGTGACTTACAACTTTCCCCTGCAGGCATATTAGTGCAAATATTTTGGAATGCTCAACGTTTTAAGTTTTTTGCATCTTATAGTCCTAGTCTACTAAATATCTGAAAGCAAAAAGTGTGTTGTGTCTAACGACTCATGATCTAATGGATTTATTTTGTGCACCGTTAATTGTTTAGAAAACTTTGTCGTACTCATAGTTTTCGTTTTCTGTTTTATTTGTGCTAGTTCTTGCAGTGACTGTTGCTTTCATTTTGTAACTTCCAGTTTTTGGTTTTCCAAGCTCATTGTTTTATCGATTTATAACTAAATATTGCTTCGCCCTATTGTGTCGACATAATGTATCAAAGTTCTTAGTACTTTACTGTAAACAAAAAACACTGCTGTGGAAAAAAGTACTTACAACTATTTCCTTGCATACATATCCGATATCTGCTTATTATTTTAACATATACTTAAATACATAATTAACTTCCGCAGCAGTCTTGGATCACCATATCCAAACCAAAGACATTTTGGAAAATATTTATTATTTCTTCGAGTGACGTTACGTTCCATGTCGGATGTGGGCCTACCTTAACACTTGTAATGTGTGTTAGTATTTAATATTCGTGTATTCTCATGTATAATTTCGCAACATTAGCGTAACATGATGTAAGAATGGTCGCCACATTAAGTGATGTTATTGGTTTGTGTCACGTTTTTAGTATTTACATTTACATATGTGAAAGCCTGATTTGTAAATTACAGCGAGATTAGACTTTTCATGAATCCACTGGATGGATGTAGGTTAGGTTAGGTTGCAGGGCACACTTAGGGTGAAGCGGTTAAGCTTGCCTATGCTGGCACTGTTTAGCTTATTGAGGTTATTGAAGTAGTTTGCCCTAGGTGTAAGAACCTACGACTAACCAGAGCGCTGCAGGCGCAGAGTAGGTGATGACTGTTTCCTTTCTGGATGTATGTAAGTCTGTACGATAGTTGGACCTCATCCATGAAAACGTCTCTCAGTTTTTATTATTAATTTCGTTCTTCAAAGTTTCAGATTTTTTTTTGGAACTGCGTATATGTTTACCTACTGCCTTCGTCCACGATTCCTCGATCATTCCTCATGTTAACGCCAGCATCTATATAATAATAATAATATGGGTGGCGCTACAGCCCATAGAGGGCCAGGGTCTAGCTTCTCAGCAACCACTCGTGTTGTGCGTGCTATTGTTCTCTCACGAGTGGAAGGGACCTACAGTTTAATGCCGAATCCGAACGGCCAAGTTTGAGAAGCTTTTTCTAGACAGGAAATACTCTTTAAGCATTGTCAGTGACACAAATTATTTGTGTCACTTAGAGCTGGAATCGAACCTACGACGTCGAGGTTGGGGTCGACGCACATACACACAACGCCACGGGCCACGCCAGCATCTACTTAGTAGAAGTCACAGTCATCAACTGGGCTGTTCAGCGATGTAAGTAAAACTCTGACTTAAATACATGTTCAGCCAGCTTAAGCATTCACATATCCTTAAGGAAGGTGTTCCTCCTGAAAAAATATATATAGCATGTCATTAGGCAAGCTACAACAATAAATGAATAAGTACTTTCGTTAAATGTCGTTGATCGACAGTGATTTACTAAAGCAACAATGTCAGCATGATTTGTTGCCATCGGAGCTGCTATATCACTTCTATTTGCTCTGCGTGTTCGGTCAATGACAGTGTCAATTCGTTTTACCGACTTACATGTCAGCTGTCATTTCTTTACACCTACCATATTAGACTGTACACCTAGCAGTGAGACCCGTTTACTTAATTTACATATCAATTGTCATTTTTAACACGTAAGTGTGATGATCCTCCTCAAAATCAAACATCCAAAATGATCTCTGGATTTTTTTATTTCTCTATGTAGTACACATCTGGCATGTCGATAATTTGAGTGTCTCAGCATTTCTGGGAAGGATTGCAAACCAGTTTTTGAAGCGTCTTTGAAAAAAGAACCCTGTTGCATGCTTTATTTAAGCCAGCACGTACTTTCTTCTCAAATAGTCCTTTTTAACTCAAAACACCAAAAGGATTCAAAATAAAATGGTAAGGTTTCGAAAAAAAATAACTTGTACTCACAACTGAAACTACGGCCAATACTGTCCGTCATTTTCAAACAAAATAAAGCCATTTAAGTAAAACAATTCACTGTTTGTTCGTTAATTTAACACTCCCCTGGCAAAGTGATTTGCACCGCAAATAGTGATGGTGCTCAGTACAGGCAGCTCCTGGAGTGAATCACTTGTCTTAACTGTCACGCGATCAGCACAATGAACCACTGCCCCATAGACCGATGTTTATTTGCCTAAAAGCAATATATTTACCGTCTGCTTGACTATCAAAGCTCACACCTTACATTCGTCTACAGTCCACCACAGGTACCCTGCTTCACAAACGGCCAGAAATCGAATAAACCAACAGCCACAGCCAATAGTCTTCCGTAAGCTACTGAACGCCTCAATGATTGATTAACAAACTATCACGCTATTTGTTTGAAGCTTAGCATATAGTTAGCGGACGGTTGCATTCGCTTAAGGCAGTCTCTTGCGCACAGGCCTCCGTCAACAATAACACATTTGGCTGCGAGTTTAATTACGCCGCGGAACAAAGGAGGTCACTCGACTTTAATATTTAATAAGCCAATCGTGCTAAGAATACTTAACACAGGTGTTAAGTGAAATTGAAAATCAGAGAAACATCACGTATTTTAATTAAGATTTTGTCATCACTTAACGTTTTATTACGTATACTCAGTCCAACATGTATCTCACCCGTTCGATATCAGCCTTGGATCTCTGCATTGCGGCACTGTATCTGAAGCAAGCTGTTTTATATCTGCAAACAAAAAACATAAAACAATTCATCAGTGGGATCGTAAAAACACACATAATCGAGTATAATTTTCCTTTATGTGCACATCAAACACACTGAACACTGATTACTGGGATCGCGCACTTAACAGCAGCTGATCGGTGAAATTAAATCAAGCAGCAAACGAGAACACACCGTAATCTGGAAGCTTTCACTGTCGTCCGGCGGAAGAAGAGGGCAAAAGTAAACCGGAATAATTAAGATCAATTCTTAAGTTTGCCTCCAAATGACGAGACGACGCATTCAGTTAGAACCAGACTGACAAGTCCGAATATAGAACGGAATGAAATGGAAATGTAAAAGTAAATCTCAATTGACGGCCGCTGCAAGAGAGATCCACTCATCTGAGCGTCAAAAACCACAAGCCTCCGGCCGAGCCGGGTTCAGTGGAAAATTAAATTTCCCACTTTCTCCTTCGTTTTCCCCCCCATATGGCGGAGCGTCGTCGGCCTGCGGTTTGACTTTTTATAAATACGAGCGCACTCATGACTTTCGATTCACTTTTAGTCGAAATCTAGAGTCGTCATCGCGTCAAGCATAAGCACAAGCACAAGCACAATGCCTTGACTTCACTTGGATATTGTGTGTACATTCCGGCATCGACTTCTGTGGATATAGTGAAACCCTTTAGTGCGCGCGTCGTTTGTTTCTCATGTGGCCGAGGTGCTAATTGATTATGCAGAATGCGTTGCGTGTGAACGCATGCTGATTGTGTAGGTATGCAGACGGTGTAGTTGGTAGAATTGTGTGACCCAGATGCGGACCCATGACTGTCCTCGGAAAGTGAAATTAAAGATTTGTGTATTTTCGTTCGCAGTTACAAGGAGTCCACAGTGCTAGGACGGCAGGCGCAATCACAGAAGGTCTCCTTCCGTCGGACTCCGCTGGAAGGATTGTGCCCGCCAAGGGAGGCACCGACATGTATGCCAGCTTCGCAGCGGTACCGCACTCATGACGGGACTTGCAACAACCGCCGCAGACCACGATGGGGATCGGCACAGATGCCATTCAATCGATTCCTTCCTCCGGAGTACGGCGATGGAGTGGACGCTATACGAGGATCCGTTGAAGGTGGGCCACTTTCATCAGCGAGGTTTGTGAGCTTGTTGGTCCATGGTGCCAGAGAGGGTGATGCGCCACTCACCCTGATGATAGCTCAATGGGGACAACTCCTGGATCACGACATGACCTCAACCGCACAGCCAAGGTATGTTCGAATATCGATATCCATCATGACAAAATAGCCAATTCACAACCATTTCTTCACAGATCCATCAACGGCTCAGTTCCCAGTTGCTGTGGGTCAAAGGATTTCCATCCGTCGTGCTTCCCCATCAAGGTTCCACTTGACGACCCGTGGTTGGCTCCACTGAAAGTCCGTTGCCTGGAGTTTCTACGGTCTGCGCCCGCTCAACGAAGGGACTGCGTCCTATCGTGGAGAGAGCAGACCAACCAGGTCACGTCGTTTATCGATGCCTCACCGATTTACTCAAGCAATGCCAAGACCTCCGACAATGCGCGGGTCTTCCGGAACGGCCTGTTGATTTACGGACGCGGAAACCCATCAGAAGATGTGTGCATGCGAGGAGCGCTCGCGCATCAGTGCATTCGTTCCGGAGATGGGCGCAGCGGTGAGCAGCCAGGCCTATTGGCGCTTCATCATGTCTGGGTGGGAGAGCACAATCGAATCGCTATGGAGTTGAGTAATCTGAATCCGCATTGGAGTGACGAAAAGGTGTATCAGGAGACGAGGAGGATTATTGGAGCTCTTTTCCAGCACATCACCTATCGGGAATTCTTGCCCATCGTCCTCGGGCGAGAAGTCTGCAAGCTCTTCGATGTTGAGCTCCTCAACTCTGGCTACTACACGGGATACGATCCGAACACAAACCCGTCCGTTGCGAATTCATTTGCGGCTGCAGCCTTCCGGTTCGGCCATTCGTTGGTGCAGAACTCCTACATGCGATGCGATCGTCACCACAATTTCATCCATAACAGTAAGTAACCATCCGCCTGCAAACCACTCGATAGTAACCGACATTTATGTGTTTCTAGACGTAAGCCTTCACGAGGAGTTCCAGCATGGCGACATCGGAACAGCAGGATCGCTTCACAGGCTGATAAGAGGTTTGGTGTCGCAGAAAGCCCTTAAACGGGATGAGTTCATCACACCGGAACTCACCAACCACCTCTTCCAAACACCTGGTAATTTAAACTCGCAATCTTTCACGTCCCATTCTAATCGGTTTTCGTGCAGGCTTTCCATTCGGTCTCGATCTGGCAGCGATCAACATCCAACGAGGTCGTGACCATGGCATCGCATCGTATACAGCGTGGCGGCAACCGTGTGGACTATCACCCATTCGCAGCTGGGACGATTTGGCGAACGTGGTAGGCCCGGAGTCTGCCAAGAGGATCAGTCATGCGTATAGAAATGTTCACGATATCGATTTGTTTGTGGGAGGAATCGCTGAGCGGCCGGTAGTCGGCGGTCTCGTAGGACCGACCTTTGCGTGCATCATCGCCCAACAATTCACCAATTCACGAAAAGGTGACCGGTTTTGGTATGAAAATCCAGGCTTCGAAAGTTCATTTACACCAGCCCAACTGCACTCGCTGAGGCACGTTTCACTCTCGTCAATCCTCTGCCGAGCGGTGGGCGGTGGAACTTTACAACCTCACGCCTTCATTCCAAGCGATGTTAGTGGCAACGAACGAGTCGAGTGTGGCAAAGATCCACTGGCGCCAATAGATTTGAAACCTTGGCTGGAGCAAGATCCCTTCCAGGCTGCCAGTGACAAGACCGATGGGCCAATTAGCCAAGATCTACCGATTCCGGCGCCACTGCCAATGCAAATAATCAAAGAAGAGAAGGGCATAAACAACCGGGTGCACAACATAACAATGGTTGGACACGTAGACTTCATTCCAAATGGATCCACGGGATTCCACCGACCGAACATGACCAAAATACACGACAAACTAGACATTGCTCAGAAAGTTGTTGCGCGACCGGTGCAAAAACCATTCGAGGGCATCAGTAACAAACTCGACAAGGGGCGACCGCCAACCAAAAAACTCCCAAAGCCAGTCGCCTCAATGCTGGGTAAGCGGCCTGGTACGACGACCCGACGAACCGTTGTTATTCATAACGTGGAGATAGAATTGAGAAGCTCTCCGAAGGCGCCACAGAAAAATAAGAAGAAAAAGATCAATAGAGACAGTCAGCAGGAGTTGATTGACACGGCGGCTCAGAATACAATTCTTAAGGTGGCAGGATTAGTCAGGTCGCAGCTTAATGCTGCAATCGATGCGGTGGAGCCACGAACAATTGAAGAGGATGACGATTACTTGATAGAGTCCGATGACCTGGATGCGGTTACTGACTCAGTGACAGACTACACCACCGACGAACCACTTGACGGCACCGACAAGACGGACTTAGACTTACTAGCCAAGACTGGTTTCAGTGAGACAGCAACTGTTGACCCTTTCGCGACGCAACAGGCGATGACAGAGGGACTTGCGTTCGACGGTCGGACTGCAACAACCACTTCGACCTACAACTCGACTCAGTCAAACTCCACATACGAGGACTTTCAAGCCATTATAGACTCGGCCCTCCAAGAGCCCACAGACGAGCATGTTAGAGTGCACAGAAGTCCAGGTGGCGACGACTACAGTTTACGGGGCGTTGAGCTAAGTACCCAACTTGACTTTGGTGACAAACTACGGACTCTTGAGCTAAACACTTTGACGCCCAGACAGTTGACAGACACTCCATTCCTAGCTGACTCACCTCAACCCAAACTCGATCCCATAGAGCAACCTGACTTGAAAAACCTCACAAGCCCGACCGCGAACGTACGAAACCTGACTCAGAACTTACCGGGGGCGGATCACTTTACAACCGATCACCCAGCGACACTACGTAACGTTGAAATTCGACAGTACCACGAACGACCAATCTACCACCGGCCACAGAAATTGATACTAGACGGACCGAACTCTGACCAGTACGAAATTGAGATCAACATCCGACAGACGAACGCAAAGCCAACCCCAACTCCAGCCAATTACCCAGAGTACAGTCCAAACCAACGCTACGATCACGATCGGTACGACAACGATCCACAAAACCCACCCGGTTTCAACCGGTACACTCAGACGACCAGATCACCGTACGTAACGCGCACCAAACCACCGACAGTAATTTACTTGAGCGAACACGATGACCAAAAGGCCACCACGACACGAACGCCGGGCTTCTTCCAGAACATCATATCCTTCGCAACCAATGGCTTCAACGGCAATAGGCATCAGGCGCAAACAGAGCCAACAAGCAGCCCCTTCCACCACATACCCAACAGAATTCAGAACAGTGGGAGCGGGTACGATGGAGGCTCCTCGCCGACTTCCAGCAAGTACACGAACACGCCCCCAAGTCAGACTTATTCGCAAGCAAAGCCCATTGCCGGGAATTATGTAAACTCGCCTCAAACGCAGCAGCCCTTTCCACCCCCACAAGGCTTCCCGCAACAGGTTCCTCCTAATTTCGGTCCACTCAATGGAGTCCCGCCTGGCTTACCACCTCCACCGGGGTTTCCTCGTCCAATGCTGCCGGGAGCTAACAGCTTCAGCTCTGTGACAAATTCCGGGGGGGTAGCACATGCGACCAGTAGCGCAGTTAGCACAGGTCACTTTGGAGCCATAGTGGGCAGTGCGTCCAGTTCGGGGAGCGATAGCACTTTCAGTTTCAACATTCGCCCGTCGTCCAGACCGCAACTAAATTTGGTCTCGCCCGGCGCCGTAAGACCGAATTATGAGTCCTTGCCACAAAGGCGACCTCAGTACCCGAGTACTCCAAGCTACGCTAGTCCGCCGAAGCCCATTTCAAGTGTAGAGAGCTTTCACTATCCCCCAAACCGACAAGACCCATTTTCCAGTCACAAACGAAGGCCAGCCCCGCCCTACTATGACGAACGACCGACAAACGTCTACGACCCAGCCTATGACGACCTGGGACGTTCCGAACTGAAACTTGACGAAAACGGTGACATTGAACGAAAGAAGAACGGCACTAAGGACGACAGGGAACTGGACAGTGAAGAGTACGACTACCTTGACGATGACGACACCGCGGACGATGCTCACGGAACTCACAATGACGTTGACGAAGACGAACCAGCCAAAAAATTCGACAAAGACGGCTATTTAAGGCCGGAGCACATGGCAGCAAGCCTTTACAAAGAGACTTCGACCAACAAGACGACACCGAACGCTACCGAATTGGACGACAACTTTGTTCTGCCGGCTCTTAAGCAAAGCGATGAGTTTCTTGAGCCTCCGGCAACAGACCGTATTTCCCTGAACACGACTGACACTACAGCCTACCCCGACACACAACAAAAGAGCCTGAGCAATGATATTTTGGCCGAAGACTATGACGATCTCTTAACAGCACGTACATCATTTATGGCAGCCCGAGCAGCCGCTCGAGCAGAGAAACGACGGAGACCAGCAATCAATTTGCAGGTCGCCTTCGCACCAATCAACATTTTGACAAAGCCGGAGAGGTAAGATTTGTCAGGAGAAACTATCTATTTCGATTAATCAGCAAATAACTTTTCCCAGGCCTGACAACTGGGTGATCTTTGACACTCCGGAGGAGAAACCAATTCTACCTGTTTTGCCAGAGTATAATACGGACACATTGGCGGCTGCAGAAGTGCCGCTGCCGATCAACGAAAATCGAGGCCATCATCTTGACAGACATGTGACGAAGACAAATACACAACCTACTGAACAGACAATACAAGACGGTACAACGAAAAACATAACGAACGAACTAGCCGCCGAACAAGTGACAGGCAATTTAACAGCTATGGACCGACCAAAACAAGACTCTGTGACATTGACAGAGAACGTTGACAAACAAGACGAAACTATTTTGGCCGACACTACGGAAATGACCGAAATCCCGACAAACTCACAGGAATCACATGAAACATCTACAAACGAACAAACAGGACAACTGACGCAAGACACTACCAAGCACAAGGAAATAGGAAAACCAACAGACTCACAGACGGACATCGATTTAACTTGACAATGAACAACCAGACCTTAACTTTACATTTGTAGTCTATTTATTTTACAGTTTCACTCTCATTAAATTATTTATTCGAATTCATCGTCATTCCATTTTCTCAACAAGAAAATAAATAATAAATCATGTAAGCAGAGAACTGGGAATGGTTTTATTGAACATTTTACAGAGGTTTTGATTGATAGGGAACCTGTTGAATTTTTAAGAAATTAGGTGAAGGCCTCTGAAATGGGTTAACCATAGGGGACGTCCATGGACTTGAGTTAACTTAAGAAATCGAGCGAATAGACAGAATGACACATTTTGATCATGATTTGATCATTAATTATTCTGCAGCTAGGTAGGTAGGTGTCAAAAATGAATGAACTGCTTCGTAATGTTTCCACAAATATAGTTAAGTTTTAATACTACAAAAGAAAACCAGAAAACCGGTCAGAACAAATTTTAACGTGTGAAAGTGCTCTTAATCTTATGGGGTACTCAAGCCTGGTGTATTTGAGTATGTACATGTACGACTTCCCAACAATTTAAAGCCACTTATGATGTTCCATGAAATAGTGAAAAATTTCCTTGTTGTTTGAACTTTCTTTCGGTTGATTATGCATTCATATTGTCAATCTATTAAGGCCCGTTCATATGAGCATTGAAGTCGCAATACACAAATAGTCAAACGCAATCCACAACCCCCACGACCAAAAAATTCGCAGTGAAGTGTCAGTTTACACCTGTAGTTGTCTGCGAATGAGAAAATTCCGTTAGAACGAGTTGTCAGAGTTTGCGATGTTCGCAGTTAGTAGCGACCTCATATGAATGGGCGTGTACCGGTACGAAGTGAGCGTCAATATACAAATGTCTCGATAGTGAACATTTGTTGTGAACGAGCCCTTATTTTTTTTTTTTTTTGGTTATTTTTATGACATCTGTGAAAAATATTTAGCATACATCAAGTCATTTAACAGACAAAATCATATTTTTTCATTGTGTTAAAAATGTCGAATTTTGTACCAGAAAGTGATGATTTGCGGAAAGCATTAATTTTTTGTTTTCATTTGAAGAAAAGTGCTGTGGAGTCGCATATGGTGATCATGCTCTATCAGAAGCAACATGCAAAAGATGGTTTCAATGTTTTAGAAATAATTACTTTGATGTGAGAAATGAAGAACGTGGAAGACCACCAAAAAAGTTCCAAGACGGCGAATTGCAAACGATATTGGATGGAGATGACACTTTGAGTCAAAAGCAAATGGCAGCAATGTCAAATGTTGCACAACAAACAAATTCTGACCGTTTAAAAGCTATGGGAAAGATCCCAAAGTGTGCTAAATGGGTGCCACATGAATTGAATGAAAGACAGATGGAAAACCGAAAAAACACTGGTGAAATCTTGCTTCAAAGACACGTAAGAAAATCGGTTTTGCATCGGATTGATACTGGCGATGAAAAATGGATTTATTTTAAGAATCCTAAACGGAAAAAATCATGGGTTAATCCGGGCACGACTGCAAAACTAGATCGATTCGGCAAGAAGACATTGCTGTGTGTTTGGTGGGACCAGAAAGGTGTGGTGTACCACGAGCTCCTAAAACCTGGTGAAACCGTTAATACTGATCGCTACCGACAACAAATGATCAATTTGAACCATGCATTGATCGAGAAACGACCAGAATTGGCCAGAAGACACGGCAAGGTAATTTTGCTCCATGACAATGCACCTGCACACAAAGCAAAACCGGTTCAGGATACAATCGAAACAATAGGCTGGGAGCAGCTACCCCACCCGCCGTATTCACCAGACTTGGCTCCTTCCGACTTCCATTTGTTTTCATCGATGGGACATGCATTGGCTGAGCAGCACTTCTATTCCTACGAAGAAGTCAAAAATTGGGAAAGGCGAACAACAACAAAAACAACGCCAGTAAGCGTGGTATTCACAAATTGCCAGAAAGGTGGTCAAAATGTGTAGAAAACAATGGCCAATACGTTTATACTTTCCCATTAATAATAAGTGTTTATTAAAAAAAAAACGCTCATCAGGTACACCTGGTACGCCTTATAAATTAAAGCCAACTGAGAGGGGTGAAATATTTTTTGCATTTCTTGATTAAGGAAACTTAAATATCGCAGCATTTTTGGCAATCACTAAAGGGATCGCAAACGCAATGTACATACGAGAGATTTCGACGCTATTTGATTACTTGCCACCCACTCTATCTGCTTAGGAGTTACTACGAATCGAAACCTGCTAAATTCTTGAGATTGGTCCAACTTGTCCAAGCTCTACCTGATGGAATCGCATTCAAAGCACGCCTTGGAAATCGTGACGATAAGGACATTCGTGACACTTGACTAAACCATGAAGGCATATCTTTCTCCGTTCAAAAAAGCATTGGTTTTCACCATCCCATGAACATATGTAGGTGAGAGTTGGACGATTTGAGTTGAAAACCGCTAACTTCGCTTTGACACAACTGGTTAGCGCAGAAGGTTAGGTACCTGGTTCGATTCCCAGTAAAAGAACTTATCCGTTTTTCAAATCTGTTACTATCACTGGATTTGTCGATCAGTGGTAGCGACTATAAGTATCACATGGTGTGCTGATGATTTCGCTGGCAGCTCATTTTAGTGATGGGAACTATCGAATAAAAACTATCTTGTTATTCGATAGTTACAAACTATTTATTTATTCGATAGTCGAAAACCATTCATTCATCAAATTGAATGAAAAAAATATTCAATAGGTTTTACTTTTTTTACTTTTACACACGCTAATTTTGACAGCAAGTTTCACCTTTCTGCCTAAAAAATGGAAATGCTTGCTGTCAATTTTAGTTCGTGTAAAATGGGTCTTGTATGGCTGGTTGGACTGAGTCAAATGGTCGGCATGGCAGCTTCTCTGAGAGAGAATTTTGTGTATGCATACACACATTGCCAAAATATTTGCATGACAGATTGTTCTATGGTTTGGTTCGAGCCGATAGTTCGACTCAGTTAAGAGACGAGTTCGAATTCGTTCATTTGTATGATGGAAAAATGTTCAAATGGTTTTAGTTGAATGAATGGTTTTTTCGTTCGCTTGGACTTTGGACTATCGAGTCGAATGAATGGTTTTTGCTGAATGAATGGTTTTTTCGTTCGCTTGGACTTTGGACTATCGAGTCGAATGAATGGTTTTTGCTGAATAAATGGTTTTTTCGTTCGCTTGGACTTTGGGCTATCGGCTGCTATGAACGATCCGTTCAATTGTATGATGCAAAAATGTTTGAATGGATTTAGTTGTTTGAGTGGCGTTGTGGGTAGGTGCGTCGACCCCAACGTCGACGTCGTAGGTTCGATTCCTGCTCTGTGCGACGAAAACAATTTTCACGACCCCACCTCTTTCGAGTCACTGACAATGCTCAAGAAGTATTTCCTGTCTAGAAAAAGCTTTCGGATTCGGCATAAAAGTCAAGGGCCCTTCCACTCGTGAGAGAACAATGGCACGCACAACACGAGTGGTTGCTGAGAAGCTAGGCCCTGGCTCCCTACGGGCTGTAGCGCCACCCATATATACATATAATGCGTGAACCTGAGCCTAAGTCAACAATCCTCTCCAACCTGCACGATCCTTAGCCAGCTGGCTCCAAATTCACACGCCAAGTTGGGTCAGGTTCTTCTCTACTTGTGTGCGCCATCAGCTTCCTAGTCGCCCTCTATTACTTACCACTGGTTCGGAGTGGAAGACTGTTTCGGCTGCAGCAATGTTGTCCATGCGCTCTACATGACCTAGTCATCTTAGGCGATGCATCCGTTGACACTTGAGGTAGATTCATGTCGCTGTACAGCCCGTACAGTTCGTGGTTGACCAATCACGTTAATGTCGTCCGCGTATGTCGTAGGACGAACTTTTGGAAGACCGTGTCTCTTGTGAGAGAGTCTTGCATGACATGAGTTTGTTACCGACCTTGATGGAGCAGCGGGAGTTCTCCATCATCACTACCCACCTACACTAAGGTAGAATGTCAAAACAAGACATGGCGTTGTATAACTCGTCTCTATGCTTGCTGTCATATGCGTCCTTTAATTCGACGAATAGATAGTGGGTGTCGGTCTGCATCTTCTGAGTTTTGTCAAGAATCTGGCGAATGTGAAGATTTGATCAATGGCGGACTTCCCAGGCCTGAAACCGCATTGATAAGGACCTAATTTTGACGAACTGTTTCAGGCGCTCACACAGGCCATGTTGAGGAGACTGATTCATCGTTTAGTTGGAGCAGTTGAAGGAGTCTCCTCTCTTATGGATCGGGCACACAATACTGAGATTCTCCTAGCCGGACATGCTTAATTAATTGGTACTACCAGATCATCTCTAGCTGCTTTAAAGAGTTCTGCGGACAGTCCGTCTATACCAGCAGCTTTGGGGATGGGATTTTATTCTACCGTCGTTCATTGCGTGGAGTGGACCATTCTACCTGACAACGGCACTGGTTTCAATTTCGCCGTTTAACAGTCTTCAGAAGTAATCCTTCCAGATTCTCAGTATCGACTGCTGCTCTGACGAGCTATCCCTCTTAGTTCCAACATGCTTCTGTCCTATGTTTATACTCTTCTTATAGTTTTTTTAGCCGTTGGTAGAACTTTCGGACATCATTTCTGCCGTAACACCTCTCCATTTACTGGACCGTGGGCTTTCTTTTTCTTTTTGAGAAGCTGGTGCCTCGTGGTCTTATAAACTGCTTGCTTCGCTGAATCCCAGCACTCGTTGTCAAGCCAGGGGTTTTTCCTGGGTGGCGTTTTTAAACCCAGCACATCAGTGGCAGCCGTTTAGACAACGGTTCCATTGCATAGATGATGGAACCGTTGTCATTTGCGCCAAACCCCATGGACCGGCTTTGCCCATGTGTTTTCTGTGCTCTGCATTCTTATCCCTGTTCCATTGTTTCGCCTGACATGGTTGGACTCTCTGAGAATTTCAGGGAGACTCGATCGGCAAAGTTTCTAGCGGTCCATTGCGATTGTAGCTTTCCGATGTCAAACTGTTCTGACATTGGCTGCAAATGTCGATGTTACCCCCTCGGAACGCTCGGACATCGAGAGTACTGGAGCAATGTCTGACGACGATAGCAATATGATCAATCTTGATGACGGTTGATTGATCAGGGTACCGCCAGGTCTCTTTGTGGATGTATACCCATGGTTGATAGATCAGGGTACCGCCAGGTCCCTTTGTGGATGTATACCCAAGCTACGCGAAATTTAATATTCTATATTCTCGTACACAACATATTCAAATGACTGTTTAATTTATCGATTATAGTATTCGTTACACATATGACAAGTGATATCGCTTCCACTTGGTGGAAACGGCCTGTTACAGTATAAGACAGTGAATGTTTAAACATAAGTTCAGAACCTTCAATTGAGTTCGAATTCAGAATTTTGCAAAAACAAATAGTCAATTTGCTTGATAATATTAGAGAAATACTCCTATACTTATAGGAGCTCATCGTAAATATCATATGTCCTTATCCTTTAAATATTACCTACACTGTATTTCTAGTACACTTTGGGAGATAATGTTAAACACTTCTTCAATTTCATTAGCTGTGCGAACATCTAGATGGCGCTGGCGAGTTTCCAACCGGATAAATTGCCTCAACTTGTCAACAGCTGTCAAATAGTTTGTGTTTCGTTTTTTTTTTTGTCTTCACCTACAATCGTGCGTTCGTTGATGGCTGCTACAAAGTTGCCTCATCAAAATTGTTTATAGACCCAGGAAAAGTGAAAATTGGCATCGAAAATGTTTGCAAATTAATTGAATACCTGCGAACTATCTCAGGAGCATCTCGACTGAAAGGAACACGAAATGAATTGCAGGCAATGCTATGATTTAACTTCAGTGTGAGTAGCAAAGTGGTCCCTTATTTTTTTTCCTTTTCCCTCTACTTTGGGTTTTAGTTTTTTTTCCTCTTTGCTTTTTGCCTTTTTTTCCCATTTTTCTTCTCACACTACCTGATTAGAGTAGGAAGGGGGATGCGATCCTGATTTTCTTTAACAGGAGGTAGCATATAATTTGCTTGTTCTTTTCCTTTTCTTGTGAAATCTTGCAGACATTCAAGTTAACTGCTAAAATGGAGAATCGCTTTGGTGCGAGTATCTATGCGGAAACGTCGTCAGATGAATTCGCTTCAGACAGTTCTGATGAGGATTCGGATGAGTGCAGGAATATGTCTACGTCGAGGTCAGCGGTATCGGTCACATCAGCCAGTGAGGAAGTGAATCTGCATTACAAACTTTTGCAGAGGGAGGTAAGTGTGTTCAATATTCTGGTTAAACAAGTTGTGTACTCAAATGATGGAAATTGAATTTATTTTTAGCACACTGGACACTTTACGGGAAATCCTAGATGTAAACAAGTGCAACGCGCATTTACAAAAGTGCCAAGTAGGCTAGGATTTTGTCTTAAGGATATTGTGCCGTATTGTTATTTACAAGGGTAAGTGTGTGCATAGAAGACAACTTATAGATTCGTAATATATCTATCAACTGGCAGTAGTATAGTGAGAATTAATCGTATATGGACAGATTTGGGATCTTAGGCGTGCAAACAACCTTATCAAACTTACTTCAATCTTTTATCAGGTCATGGTCGAAGCTCAGATTAATACTGTGGATAAGTATTGATAATGTTGAATACAATTACAAGCACGCAGTAATGAACATATCGGCGAATAACAAGTGTTTCTTAAGCAGATTTGCTCGCCAAAGACGTCCTGTTTTATTCAAACAAATAGCACGTCCTACTCCTTCGTAAAAACATTGCAAAGGTATTCTTCAGAAGTGTATGAAGTTATGGCAAGCCGTATACTTCAAGAACACCAATGGTTGCAGCATATTGTGTTTGTTGGAAAAGAATATACCTTGGTTTTCCATGTGGGATAACACCGAATGCTTGGGAATTTTCCAGTAGTCGCCTTTTTACCTGGGACGATGTCTCTTTTAAACTGAAAATGAAGCGCATGCGCTACATGCAGCATATTTTAAGAATACAAAACCAGAGGGTTTTTACGCGGCCTTGGAAACACATTTCTTGGACAGAGATTTTTATAATCAGGGTCATAAAGTTTATGAAAAGATCGGTCATAAATTGAAGATGTCTTTATGAGAAACAACAAGCGGTAGATATTTTTTGCATTTCACTCAGTAGTTGAGTATGTTACGTTTATCACAGCAGACAAAAATATCTTCCTATCTTGCTATTTAATTCTGATGATTGACTATTTTGCTTATGTTAAATTCAATAATCATGGAGACTTTGAAAGTGACATTGACATTTCAATTTGAAACAAAAGAACGGTTTGGTTATGTTCGCTTATGAGAATAACAATGACAATTTAATGCACCTGTGACATTGGCACGTGACATACATTTAATGGCGTAAGCATACTTGTTTTTGGCATGAATTTAAAACACATGCCGTCGTAAGATATAGATTTTGTTGTCTTCATCGAACTTTGAGGAACAGAGTACATATTGTATTTGGGGTCTCAGTGCAACTATCCTTAAATAACATATTTATAATTTCAATATTGAGGTTTGTCCTGCCCATGGCAACTTTTTGCTTTCCCATGGCACGCAGCAAAATATAGTAAGCTCTCGATAACGTGAAAAATTAATAACCAAGTGAATGCAAGCTTGCGAGAAAGTTCGCGTTCACAAAGAATATGACAATCCTACTCTAAATGTTAATTTTATGTCTTATCCTTAACAAATTTGACTACTACATAAACGTACATTTAATTCATTTGAAACGAAAATTTATTGCATAAGAATCTTCTATTTGCATTGCGCTACAGCCCGGTGTGAACCTGGGTCTCAGTCAGCATTCCTCTCAAAGTAGCGCGATCTTGCGCTAGGCGCCTCCAGTTTCGTGCACCCAGCTGATTAAAATCCCTTTACAGTTGGATACGCCATTGGAGGCGAGGTCTTACTCTACCGCGTTGTCCCTCAGGGTTGGTCTCGAAGTTATCGCCCATTCTCTCTACATGTCTTTAGCCATTTGAATCGAGACAACCAAGTTCGCTCGTAGAGTTTGTCGTTCAATCTTCACCTTCGCAAACGGGACCGAAAATGATTCCAAGGATTTTCCTCTCGAAGCGACCGACTATCTCTTCGCCCTCATTTCATATTTTCCACTCTTCTGCGCCATACAGCAGGACTGGGTCTATCAAAGAGACAGCTTCCGTCCGAGACAGGGCTTTATTTTTCAATTGCCACCTACGCCCAAAGACACAGCTATTAGCCGGGGTTATCCTTCGTTTTATCTCCGCGCTGATTTCATTTCCGGAGTTTATTGTAGAGCCTTGATAGACAAAGTCTTTAACTACATCTAAGTTGTATCTGCATATTGTGGCAGTATTGCAAAAGAATATATAAGATAAAAAATAATTGCATAAAAAGTAACATGAAATATTGACTGAGCAAGGGCACCGATACCAAATTTAATGAAAAAAATCAGTTCATGTTTTAGAGTGTTCATAACATGAGAGATGTGAGATGTCAAGCAAGAAAAATATCTGTTCACGTTATCCGGCGATCACTTTATCGAGAGACCACTGTACTCACAAATGAATAACAGTGGACTCCCCCTAAATCGAATTTCTCTTTAACACAAAATTGTTGTTGTCCATATTTTAACATTTCCCGAACAAGAAATTATTCTCTAAGTCGAACTGCCTCCAACTCGAACTGATTTTGATATCTCTTGAAAATTCGACTTATGGAGAGACCACTGTACGTGTATATACCTACGATTCCATGAGATATAGCGAACTCCCCATGTATCAATGTTTCGAAATCAATTGAACTACAACCATATAAATATGTGCAACTATACTTGCTTTATGCTTGCATCGCGTGTGGAGGGAATGTGGATGTACCCTTAAATTATAAAAGCTCTTTGTGCCACTGTTTCGAGCTTGACACCCATAACGTCTATATATCTACCAAAAAGAAAGAACAAACATCAT
Source organism: Eristalis arbustorum (assembly GCA_916610145.1). Classification (NCBI taxonomy): domain Eukaryota; kingdom Metazoa; phylum Arthropoda; class Insecta; order Diptera; family Syrphidae; genus Eristalis; species Eristalis arbustorum. The sequence continues at coordinate 16,718,980 of OU744316.1, read as the reverse complement.
CCCTAAAATACTCGCAACAGCATGTGGTACAGAATATAAAAAACCGGCCAGGCACAGAACAACACACAATTCACCGCCCTGCATGCCTTCACTTTGTTCAAATTCTACCCATAAGACGTAGTAATTTGTAGTTTATTTAACTGTAGGAGTGGTATTTCAAAACATTTTTGGTACTCGATAAGAAAACAAAAACCTTTAGTGCTTCATCACTTTGACTTTTGTAAATCAGTTCGTTTCATTTCAGGCATATGTTTATGGGTCTGAGTGCCTGCGGACAGTTTCTACTTAGTTATAAGGTATGCTGTAATGAAACTTCGAATGCAAATGCTTATTATTTTAACATTGGCTATAAGTACACGTAAGTAGAGGCACACAAATCTACACTCTTGATCACTCTTGATTGCACATTCTCTGTTCTTGTTTTAGACTATATTTCTGGATCTATCGACCCCACCTACCCCTGCGAAGATTCTTTAAGATTTGTCTATTTGACGATCATGGCGTTGACAATCTGAAGAGTGTAACTATGACACAATGGGTGACAAACCCCAGGGTTCTGATTGTGCATGGCGCTGCAGAGAATGAAAATGAAGATTCCTATCTAACATACGTTAAAGTTCCTAGACTCGGTTGTTTGGATTGCAAAAAGTTGCGAGAATTTGATGAGGATGGATGTAAGTACAAGTGAATTGCCTTAACACCGTGAAGCCGCGTGCAACTTAATCTCTTCTTTTAGTTTCTCGCTGCGACGCCTTATGTATTAAGTGCAATCTGACCATACATACGAAATACTCAACGACAGAATCCGATCCAAAATTCAATCCACACACCAATCTGATATGCCCCGATAGAGTGATCATCATTGCAAATGGATTCATACACATGCTCCATGTTGACCTGGAACAGCATTCAGTTCATACGGCAAATGTTCAGCACCAGCAGCATATGATTTCTGTTCAAGCGACATCGATATCCACTAATGTACGTGGCACTCCTCCTCACGAGGTGCAGTCAGCTGTGGACAGACGCCAGCCGGTCAGCACATTCCCGCGACCGTCGACGATTGTGACTGAAGAGACTCTTGGTTGTGATAATAAGAATAACATAGTCGCACGAATAATTGCCGACTTTTCTGACATCGAAAACGAGGCACAGTCTGGGGGTGGTGAGAAAACTGCGCACAGGAGCATGGAAGCGGGGAAGTCAAAGAACTTCGACGAACTGATATTCACGTGCGGTCTCAGCTCAGGGTCGGGCACGTCAAACCCCAGCAGTCAGACATCGAACGCAGTCGCTGCCGGCAGCCAATCGAAGGTTAGCTTGATCAACCATCAGGGCAAACGTAATCATCGAATTGTGACAAAGTCATATCGAAATGGAGTGACCACGGTCGATTTGCAGGGTGCCAGCACCAGCACCAGCGACAAGTCGAACGCCTATGAATTCTCAGAGGACAACGAAAAGTGTGAAAAGATTGGTACGTTTCGAAAGCGTCGCCTGGCCGACAAGAAATACGAGTTCTCCGAGGACAACTCAGAAAATATAATTCCATTCACGAAGGTTCGCATGACAACGCAGCAGATGCTCCCTACGGCGACAAGTCGCCTCCACCGTGCAACTAGTCATTTTCACTCGCCATGTGTATCACCTCCAGCATCGTCATCATCGCACTCGTACGATAGTTTCAGCGCCACAGTTCATCATTACCATGGTTTTCGTTCGCCATGCGGTTCGCCCGTAGGCAACACAATGATGCGGTCACCCGGACACTTGTTCCAGCAGCAAAGATCCCCACCATCGAATCCTACGCAGCAAGTATTGAATTTTAAGCCTCTGACAACGCTGTCCCCACTGCAAGTTTCCATGGCAATGAGGAACCACTACGAGATCGGAAGCATGTCGCCAACGACGGTGCCATTCCTGTCGCCGCGGCGAGAGGAGCCGAAAGTGTTTGAAGTGCCGCTGCAGGGCGGATTTGGGCAGGATAAGCCAACATGTACAAAGAAGTTCAAGCGTCGCTACGTCGAGGAAGACGATGCAGCCTCAGTTATAACCAGCGAGGAAGGTAAGTGAAGCAAATTGAGGAGGCGAGTGCAAAGTTACAAGACATTTTTTTTCACTAGATGACTGCATCTCACCCGGCTACCATACGTCGTTGCCTATGGAGGTCCACGGATCGTGCTACTCCGACATGCAAATGATCTCACAGATGTCTTATCAGAAGTTGAAGTGTGCTTCGGTCGTGATAACACAGCACTCATTTGATCTGGAGACCTTCACGTACTATGTCATCAGCAACCTGTGCCAGAAGAACAACAAGACCTACGACGTTTTCTACGACTGGGCTTGTGAGCTCGTCAACGTAAGATTGTGGCATTTCCTTTCCATATTCATTTCTACATTTCACTGTCCCTTGGAATAGGTTTGTCCACGCAGCAATCTTATTTGTTGCATACTGATGGCACACTTCACAGCGCGTGATCAACTTCCAGCCACCAGCAAAAACTGCCTAAATTGCTCAAGGAACATTGACTGCGGTTTCCATCGTAAGCAGTTTGAGTGCCGCATCCTCTTCACATGGAACATGGAATTGGGCGACTGGGATGTCGTAGACTACGGCGAACTTCATGAATTCAACAGAGCCACCCAACCGTATGACAGTGGCAGCACAAAATCCTCAAAATTGTTTGGCGGCGGCCTCTCGCAAACGGCCAAAACTCTTGCTCAAGATCTAGCGGCCAGCTTAGACAAGCTGCAAGACTTTTCGTCGAATCTTCGTGTGTGGGACTCGAATGTCAGCAAAACGAAAAGCTGCATCACTGACCTGGACAACGTCATTGAATTCTTTCTGAAGCGTTCCAGGTATACTGATTAAGAAAAAGGACGGCTTGCTTCGAACGATTGACATGACATCAGCTGCTGTTCAACTGATGAGGAAAAGACTTTGTTTTTTTAAATAGACTTTTGAGTTCTTTACTTTATAGATTTTTATCAATGAAATGTGATTTGATTCTTATTTTAAGTTTGTTCATTTACTGACTTGTCTTTACCACATTCATCTCTTGCTCCTTCTCTCTTCCTCCACATCTATCTGCGTTCATTCTAATAGCGAGGTCTTGTAGGTCAAATTTTTTTTTATTATTTTTTTCGATGTAAATCTTAAAAATTTCCCAAGTTCTGTACCATTTACATACATTTTAGGTTAAATGATAAGCGAATTTGCATAGTGGAATATGAGTGAGATGTTTTATTTGCTTGAACTGAAACTTGTTTCGGTGAATAAAATAAAAATGATGATATTAAATTAAATGTTCTTTGTTTTCATGAAGTTAAGGTACCCAGAAATCGTGTAATATCCTTGAATGATTGCAAAAAACAGATGAAGAAAAGCGACCAGTCTGAGTTTAGGAAACAACCATTAGTCAACAACTTCTGGTTTGACTTTGAAAAACACTTTCATGACGAGTTTCTCACCAGAAGAGCAAATAAATAAGTAGCAAAGGAAACCAAACATGTACGTGGCGTTGTGGGTATGTGCGTCAAACCTTGAACCACGACGTCTGGGTTCGATCGCTGGTCTGTATCGCCTAAACAATTTTCATGACCCCACCTCTTTCGAGTTACTGACAATGTTCACAGAGTTAAATTGCCTAGAAAAAGCTTCTCAACCGTTGACCGTTCGGCGTTAGCATAAAAGTGAAGGTCCCTTCCACTCGTGAGGGAATAATAGCATGCAATAATATTTAAATCAAGCGCAGAATTACTCTTGCCAATCGCTGTTTCTTCGGGCTCAAGAGGCAATTGAGTAACAGAGCCATCTCTTGAAACACCAAATTGACCTTCTATAAAACCCTGATCATCCCAGTTCAGTTCTATGGCGCAGACACATGGACGCTATTGAAAGCGGATGAAGAAGCTCTTGGTTGTTTTGAGAGAAAAGTTCTGCGTACGATCTTTGATCCTGTTTTCGTTGATGACGTTTGGAAGAGAAGGTTCAACCACGAACTGTACGAGCTGTACAGCGGCATGCACCTAGTTAAGCGTCTTCGGATCCAACGCTTAAGATGGCTAGGTCATGTAGAGCGGATGGACACCACAGCTCCGGCCCGCACTAGATGGCGCACACAAGTGGAAAGGACCTCAAGCAACTTGGTGTGCGCAACTGGAGGCAGCTGGCGAAAGATCATGCTGGCTGGAGAGGCATGTTGGTTGAGGCCCAGGTCCACCCCGGACTGTAGCGCCAATCAAAGAAGAAGAATATTTAAATTGCGTCACAGATGATGTTGTAATGTCAAATTCGATAATCCATCACAAAAAGGAGCCCATAACTCTGCCAAATACCAATTGATAATTCCCTTAAACATCGCTTATAAGATCCGTTGTACCGGTTTGTGTGAGCGTCTCACATCGATTGTCACTGACAGGTCCTTATCGTTGCAGGCCGAGGCGGTCCACTAAAGACCAAATCTTCACAAATCAACATCCACCACACATTCGTCGCTTTCAAGACCACATATGACAGTGTACATAGAATCGAACTACACATACAAGGACATGTCTAGTTTTGACATTCCTGCCAAAGTCGTCAAGCCGGTTGACGCTTTAGTTTTCTCGCTGCCCCATCAAGGCAGGAAAGGAACTCATCGAGGACATAAAAGTCAAAAATAGGATTTAGACATTAGACGTTAAGACGCGCTGTCATGTGATTTCTTCTACATCATCTTGGATCAAAACCCACAGCCTACCACAAGAGGTACGATATTCCATAAGTCCGTTCAATTGTTAGCATACGCAGACGATATTGACGTATTTGCTCATCATAGCGAGCCGCCAAAGATATCAGAAATTGTGCAGTTGAATGGTACAAGACAATTTTCGTTAATATCGTTAACCAACACCAGGAATCAAATGCAATCGAAAGTATTTTTATTTCTGCTGTAGAAAATTTCGAATGTCACTTTTTTATTAACTTTTTATTTTGCCTCGGTTTCCAAAAAAAATTCAAAATAAATCATGGTGAACAATTAATAGCTTTAAAAACAATTACACGCTTTTGATTTTGACTTCAGTTCAATTTCAACAGTTTCAAAAGTCTTTTGCACAGTTTCAAAATAAACTGTTACATATGTATTAGAACAAATTGGTGGCCCGTGGCGTTGTGGATATGTTCGTCGACCCCAACCTCGACGTCATAGGTTCGATTCCTGCTCTGTGCGGCAAAAAAAATGTTCACGACCTCTCACATTGCTCAAAGTGTATTTCTTTCTGTGAAAAAACTTGGCCGTTCGGAGTCGGCATAAAACTGTAGGTCCATTCCATTCGTGAGAGAACAATAGCACGCACAACACGAGTGGGTGCTGAGAAGCTAGTTCCTGGCCCATTATGGGCTGTAGCGCCACCCATTATTATTATTATATATTATAACAAACTACACTGCATACTTCAACCTTCAATATCCCCGTTGTATGCACATATGTATGTCCAATACTAGACAATCCACATTGTTATTTTGTAAATGAAACAAATACACTACAAAATTGTTACAATAAATATGATAGCGCACCAGTTTTCTCAACTTTACCAAAGTTTACAACTTTGAAAACGCTGATTCCACATAGTAGTAGTTGGTGCTTAAATGATGTAATAATTAGGTTAACAACAGTGGTCGGCCACTCTCTACTACTAGGCCACCAATCATACTTCGGTCATTCCAGACCTAACGGTATTTAACAGGGGTCAGTACCCGATCACTAGAAATTGGCCGATCAGTAGAAATTGGCCGGTCACTGGTGCCGCTAACTTACTAACCTGTACTTAGCAAAAGTCACACACTATATACAATTTTTTATACGCATTCTATCAAGATGTTCTGCTTCGGCAAGTCCTCAGTTTTCAATTCACATCGAAAATCCCTGCTCATCCTCATTCATCAACATTCAAGGGTTCGTCATTATAACATTCTAACCCGATAAAGCAGGCACTAGAGATCGCACGACCACTCGATAATCCACTATCGGTTCATCAGGATTTACGGCCAGGCACAACCAAGCGTGTTTTTGGAGGTGGTGCAACCACATCGTCCTAGGTCGGCCCGAGGGAAGACTTCCTAATGGAGTCGTATTTATGGCACGCCTGGGAAAACGTGATCATGGGCACATTCGAGCCACATTTCCAAACCATCGAAGCATAGGTCTTTGTGTTCGGAGAAGTACCTGCTCGATATTGATTCCTCGCTTATTGCCGTGTTTCACTTTATCTCGACGAGTAACTCCCACAACAGCACGAAGAAATCTCATCTCGGCAGTTTCTTTTCGCGATCTTATTCTTTCTGTTGTTACCCAAATTGCATGACTGTAGGTGAGAGTTGGTACAAATACTGAGTTGAAAACCGCTAACTTGGCTTTGACACCACGTTTAGCCTTTCTGATTATAGATCTTCTAAGCAGTTTCAATATTGATCCAGCTTGGCCAATCCTACAGGAAAACTCAGCATTACTATTCCCTTCATTCGTGAAAAAGACCCCGAGATTCTTGAACTTCTCACCGGTGATACTACACGTTAAATTATTATTTATGGGTCCCAGAAGCTAAAAAAACGAGTCATTTTCAAAATAAATGAGTCCCAACAAAGGTTTTAGAGAACAAAAGGCCTACTTATGCGAAAAAAAGAAACAAGTATTTCCTCAGGCGTTTTAAATGAAAACTAGCTCACACTTTGCAAAATTATGAAAACGATGAAATGATGAAATGATGAAAATGAAAATCTGAAATAAAAATACGTTAGATGTTTAGGCATTTCTGTTCTTGGGAAAATGAGTGAAATCGAAGAATTCTGAGTCAAGTCTAAAAAAGTAGTCCTTTTGACTCTATAGAGTCCCTGTGGTAACACTGCTTCTCACCCTGTTTCAATGCTACTCCACGTTTCACTATACGACAACGTGGACATCCAAAGGAACACTATGAAGTTGGATGCAAATCTCTAAAAGAAGTGCTATATTTTTGCCCGTATTTTTTTGTATCGTTCATGTAATTTGTAATGAACGATGTGTTGCGATTTTTTCTCTAAAAATCCACATTGAAGCACCGCTTTGAATTGTTTGCCTTTTAATCTAATTCAACGTTTCCAGTTTTTTTCCATTACATTATATTTCATCACCAATGAATATTCTAACAATTTGTTTAATAGTTTAATAGCTAACACTTAGCATTTATTAATATTACACTACAAATAGCGCTCGAAGTCATGCAGAATATTCATGACCTGTCAGCCACTTTTCGCGTTCATTTATGAACAATTTAGAAAGGGCAAAGGGAAGCCGACTTTTTACAGTGATGTTAATTTAGTAAGTTTTTGTGGCTAAACAAAATGATTGAGAAACCTCACAATTGAGGGGCTGTCTCAACCAGATGTCGAGAAACGTAATTTTCCTTATCATTTACTAAAAATGTCCAGCCGTGTATCCGATGGCACCGACATGTCTGCACAGTTCTTTACTGACAAGTAAATAACGCAAGCACGTTAGTCTAAAATACTACAAATATTAATTAAACATATTTACATGAATATAAATCGGGGGCGAGCATACAAACAATTACCTCGCAGTTAAATTGCTTTGGTTTTTACTACTCCCAATGGTCTATTGTCGAGGGCCAAGCCCCCAAAGGTGAAAGAAGTATTTGCTGATTACATTAGTATCATGAACATGTAACTAAGAGAAATACATGCACAGTCTCCCTCAAAAGGGAGTAGGTTAGGTTAGGTAGTAGTAGTGGCTGACTGCTGCAGAGCAGTCACACTTAGGCCAGAGTAGGCCCATTGTGATACCACGCGGATTGACTTCGCCTAACGCTGGAACCAGTTGTTGCTGCTGATGAACCGATTTAGTTGGCCAATGCTGGCACTTTTTAGCTCGTTACGCTCGCTGAAGTAGTAGGCTCCTAGGTGCAGGAACCTACGACTGGCAAGAGCACTGCAGGAGCAGAGAAGGTGATGGGTATTTTCTTCCTCCTCTTCATCCATGCAGCTTCTGCAAAAATCGTTATATGGAGCACCCATCCTACGAGCATGAGTGTCAATTACACAGTGCCCGGTTGTGACTCGAATGAGGGTCCTTAATGAGGACTTGCTGAGTCCTGCTGAGTGATGGCCAGATTTCTTTTGTTTCAAGGCAGGTGGTGCCTTCTAGCCATTTGTCATGAGTGGTTTTAGTTGTGTAGATCTTAAGAGGATGGTAAGCTGTAGCGATCGGCATGGAAGGCGGTACCCCTGCTATCGATAGGAATGAGATTGTACCACACCTAGTGAGTTCGTCGGCTTTGCAGTTTCCTGGTATGTCACAGTGTCCCGGCACCCACATGATGTGAATGTTAAAATGCTCGGCCATCTCCTTACGTGACAGCCTGCAATTAAGGGATGTTTTAGAGTAGAACATGACATTGTCTAGGGATTTTATGGCGGCCTGACTATCGGAACAGATGGTGATATCCCTTTTTGATATCACATTGTTTTTAAGCCAAGACAGCGCCTCTTTAATCGCTATGGTTTCTGCCTGAAAAACGCTACAGTGATCAGGGAGCTTCACGGAGATTGTAATGTTGAGGTATTGAGAATAGACACCCGCACCCAGCCCTTATTTTGTCTTTGATCCATCTGTTAAAATGCGCAGAGGATCTTTCAGCGTTTGGCTGTCAGACATCCAGTCCGATCTGCAAGGAATGCTGATTGAGAATTTAGTCGGCGGTCGGTGTCGCTAGGTAGGAAATTGAATTCCTTGAGAATGGTTGAGTGGCCAGTGTTGAGTTCGGACCACAATCGAAGTGTTTATAGTCTCATGGCTGTGCTTGCTGCTACTTGTTTTACCGAATATTTCCAGAGGTGGGAGATGGAGGAGAATATTCAGTGCGTCTGACGGAGTACTTCTCAGTGCCCCGCTGATACACAGGCAGGCCAGTCTTTGTACTCGGTTGAGTGCAGTAGATAAATACAAAATTCTGTTCATAATTTTTATGGGTACATACTATGGCACTCAAAAACCTATACGTTCATTGTGGACCACAAACAACCTTTTGCTTAGAGTTTGTGATAGGGTGCTTTTATAATTATATGGAACTTAAAATAATTTTTTTAAATTTTGTGTTAACCTTTTTTTGACACTCACTGTAAGTTTCAGGATATTTCCTTGTCCATGACACCTATGTATATTCTTACTCATAGCGATTTATATTGCCACCTTATTCTAACACCCTCTTGAATAACTAAGTACATGCATCATTTATCGATACGAATGGTCATTCATACTGACATATGTACAACCGGATCTGTTACATGTCCATACAACGGTCATGCTGTGTTGTACTAACTTATTGCGACCAGTAATTGAGTCAGTTTTAGAGTGTAAACAATAGAATTTGTGGGCCCACACAACAACTGGTCACACGTGGATCATTAATTTTTTATATAACTTCAGTGCCTCTCTTAGATTGCTGGTGAGACTTTTCATGGCACACCAGCCAAAATCGATTTAATAATTGTTAATTGCTGCGTGCCTATCCAATCGCTATGTGGTTGATAAACGGTATATTACCGAATACCGTGTTTACACTATGTATCTTCTGTGAAGTAAACTCGAAATAGTGGTTCGCACATGCACATATGAGTTTGGACACATGTGGAGAGAAATTAGGGAGATCACCTTTGTGACGAGAAGGATACTTACGCTGACACGCAATGTTTGGATTTATTTGGTGAAATTAATGCGTTTGTGTTATACGTCATATTTTTTTGTCTTTCTTATTGTCCTAATTAGGTGATTGGATAGCGTGATAGTTTAGTTACCAGCCTTGATTAGGAGACATTTTCAAACTTTCAAATGTGTTATCCACATACAGGTTTTGGTTGAGGGTTTTGCACGATTCTTCAATAAGAGGGAAAACGTTGCGATGCCTTGAGTTTGTGAAAGCTGTGCTCTTTTTAGCAACTTAAAGTCTTTATTTCCGAAAGCAAATTAATCGATTTCTTTCACATTTCGTAATGCTGGTGGCAGTGGATAAGTGTTTAGCACCATGAATATGTTTTTTATTCAAGACTTCTTAGGTAGCACTTAATTTCCGCAGGTGTTGCTGCCAAATGTTGAATACGATAAATAATAAATCTGAGGCGGTGTCATTTCTGAAACCACACAAAAATGTGTTGTTTTCAAACGATTTCTTTACAGCCTCAATTGAGAAAAAGCAACCGGAAGGAAATGTCCTAATAGAGGGAGCTACGAGTATAAGCTAGTTCTGCTGCGATCATTTGTCTTAGAAGAGTTGGTGCAGGTAAAGATGCAAGTGGGCCACATTAATCTTGTCGGATGTCTCCGCACGTTAAGGGTCTGGAAAACATGCCACAGAAATAAGTTCGCCTCAGTGAACTAGTGTTTGAAATTGTAGACAGGAAAAAATTGTGACAGCTGAAGCGACTTGTTTGTTGAGTCTGCAGCATCATAGATTTCGGATCACTATTTTCAACAACATTAAATTACAACCGTACAAATTCTGGAAGAGCTGAATGAACTGAAAAATGGAAGAATTAAATATTCCTATTAGTTCTTCTTTAGACAGACTGAAAACTCGTTTGGTCAAGCCGAGCCAAATTTGATTCATTACAATTTTGCTCCTGTCAACTAAAAATAATAGCCTGATCAAAAACATGCATACTATCGTTGGGTGCTCGAAGCTGGAGCCTTGAATAAAATTATATAAATCATATTTGATAGTCATTGCAGGCAATTTATTAAGGACGAGAAACCTTCTGTAATCAACACCAACCAATATATAGAATGAGTTGCATTTACGTGATAAGAAGTCCATTTACATATTTCATTAGAGTTTAGAAGCGGTATGCAGATATCATAAACTTATAGGGAGAATTGAAATAAAATCAGGGCGTTCTCGTGACTTGTATTTTCAACCACATGCTAATTTCACGTCCATTACGGAATCATATAATTAATTCAATATGTACGCTATTTTTAATTAAAAAACGAAATGTAATCACTCCTTGTCTGTCTCTTTAATTACAACATCGTACTGGAACACTATCTATTGCTAAGTCCACAGGTAAATCTAAGCTTGAACTGGATCAGTATTTACGATGAATCTTTTGCCAACCCCTGTTGCTATGGCTTTAAGAGGCAATTGATCAATCAGCCGCCTATCAAGCTTGTTTATAAAACCCTGATCATCCCAGTCTTGCTGTACATGAATCGACATGGACAACATCAAATCGGATGAAAAAGTCCTTAGTATATTCGAGAAAAAAGTTCTTCTTGAGATTTATGGTCCTGTTTGCGTTGGAGTAGAGTCAACCACAAGTTCTAGATTAACCACTAGTGAACTGCGTGTTAGTGTTCTCTCTTACAAGTCAAGGACCACAACAGTTTCACAGCGACTTCGAACGGGGAAGTTTCCCAATCTTTTCCTAGACAACATACTCCTCGGGAAACATCCTCGATGAGGAAAGAGGCATGAATCAGTGCCTGTTGCTTGATCCCAAGTACCCCTTTCTAATCACTCAAGTTGCTGCACTAAATGATTTTAAATATCTCTTCTTTTAAGCACAGACGAGAGCACAGTTTGCCAAGGTAGACAATTGAAAAGTAGAAACAGCTGTGGTCCCAAAGCCGAAAGATGAGCTTAGGCGATGCACGGCTGATCATGAATTCTTGTTTGTTTCCAGAACAAGAAAAAAACATGAAGGGTGCGAGGCAGGTCTAGATAAACCTCAGACACCTTCCTGTTTTTGATCATCAATAAAACCGGTCGTAGGTGTAACGTCATATTTAGACTAAACTCATGTCGGTGACCAGACAGACTTTTTTCTCGATATGAGCAGGGAGTCCAACACTTTAGACCAAGCCTCTGCTCTCTCCCAACAGAGTCCACAGTTAAGATTCTGAAATGAATTGGACTCCATTGTCCAGCACTTGACAAGAGTACTCCTGCATTCTATCTTCACGAAAAATAAACCTTCGAATCGACCACAAACTTTATGGGCTATACAGCGAAATAAGCCTAATCATGCATCGAACGCCTAAGGTAGATTAAAAAGAGTCTTCGACTCCGAACTTGCAGTTGAAGATCCACCCCACTCTAGCGCCAAGCAGAGAATTATTTAATAGTATCTGAGTAAAAATTCGTATTTTTTTAAATGATAATTTGAGTTTATTATTTGTTCAGTTCTTTTAAAAATGTGCTTGTCTTTCAAACCATGCTCCATTTAGATCGGTGCATTGTGCTTGATAGTCTTATACCTTGGTTCCAAGTCGATGCTTATGCCGACATCCCTGGCTCTGAAATTAGGTCAAGTATAGAGATGATGTGGAGGGAGGTGCACCACTGTTTCCTCTTCTTCCTCATCATTGCGGGAAAGTTTTACCAGAGTTAATTTACACACTGTTTCCAGGCCATTGCATTGCCAAACTATCATGCATAAAATAATGAGTGGCTTATTGATAATAGGAGTGTCTATCGGGTCAATTGATGGTATAAGCGTCGGAAGTTGTATTTTTAATCGAATTCGCAATATTGCGAATCTATTCGACTCAAATTGGTAACCATAAAAATATAGAATCTAATGTCGTGTATTCCGCTTATTCGCTTTTAGGACCCAAACTATCCGAAGACGACGATGTTCAATTCGTTCATAACTCATGCAAACGCAATTTTTTTTTAATAAACTGTGGAGACAGTATATGTACATATTTAATAACCAAATTGTCATAAAATTAACTAATTAACGCGTGTAACGTCGTTGCCAGACATATTTTTAGCTCTCGCAAAAGAAATCATTTTTCAGAGAGTCTACTTTCAGTCTGCTGATAACTGAATGAAGTGATCACGATCTTAGTGGTATACCATAAAAGTTTGTGTGTAATTTGAGATGATGCTTTTATCACATTTTATTTCGAGACCAAATAAGCTTGCGAATTGGCTCTTTGAGTTTTATAGACCACTTCTAGTCACTATTCGTGTAAGTATTTCACGGTCAAGAGTAGTACACCAAGGTCAGACTCCATTTATAGTTAATTAATTAATTGTAATGCTAATACTGTCTAATGAACATAATAAAGCTGTAAAATGTTTGATTATTGTAAAAAAATTAATACATTTTACGAGCCTGTTTAAAACAACACATTCCTTCTGAGTGATAGTTTACACTCAAATTGCTTCGATCACTCGGGCCTATACATAATTATGACCATAATTTGTATGAGCAACAAAACGAAGTTCGTTTACCTTTTGATAAAATTGCTTAAGTCTTCAGGATTCGATTGGCTGAATAAAATAAAACAACGAATTTATTTTGAAAATAGCAACAAAATGTTTTTCTTTTCATTTATTTATTTATTTCGTCTCTTTTTTCTTCTCCCCAATATTGCAAATTTATCATAGTAAACAAAATTTTAGTTAGGTATGTTCTTTTTTTTTTCATTTCATTTTTGGTTCGTCGACTTTTGTAGTTTCATATTTCATACATACATATGCACGACTCTCGTCTGCAATTATTATTTTACAATTAATGTAACTACTTAAGGTTTCCTTTTGCTCTTTTTTATTTTACTTGTTTGTTTTTAGCTGGCTCTTTTTTTTTTCTCTCTAAAAATGGTTAAACATAAAAATCCCATTCAACACACATTTACAAAAAGAAAATTAAAGAGAAGTTTCAGAAGAACAGGAAGAAATGTATAGCCCTTTGCGTATAAAAAGTGATAAAAATAAATAAATAATAATTAACAGCAAATGAAGAAACACATTTTCTCAATTGCATTAATGATTATTACTCCTTTGTGTTTTATGAATATTTTCTTTTTCTTCATCCTTTGAATAAGTTGAACGTATGCAGCAGTTTAAGATTGCTTATGAGTTTTTTTCTTTTCTAGCTTATTTATTTTTTCAATTGGTTGTTATGAAAAAGAAACTAGCGTTTTTTTTTTGTTTTTAATTATATTTTGGTTTCGATTGTGTTTTGATACTTTTGCCCAATTTACATATATGATTTTTTTTTTGAACTTTGAACACGTTATAAAGATGATTTTTTTTTTTGTATACTTATGGACAAACTAAATCACACTTTATTTATATATATATTTTTTTTAAGTAAAAATATGTAAATAACATTTTCTTTGTTTTTATGGAATACCTTTCCTGCTATTGAATGAATACAAAAAAAAAGGAAAAAAATAAAAAAGAATGTAATGCTCTACCTTACACCTTAATATTTCTTTTACAGTTTCCGTTACTTAAATGTAATATTTAAAAAGTAAATAAAACTTTTGTTTTTGAATCTTTTGCTGGTTGTGTTTGCTTTGTTGTTGTCTTTCGAATGTCTTCTTATAGCTGATTATAGTTACAACTTTTTGTAATGTACAGTAACATTATTACAATTTTCTTAATTTATATACCATGAATTAATTGTTTAGATGCTATATTTTTAGTTTTTTTTACAGATCGATTTTTGTGTAGTTTTTGATTTACTTGTTTTTATGTGTTTTTTTTCTTTGTTTTCCTTTAACAATTTTTGTAGCAGAATTATAGTTTTGTATTTGTTTTTTCGCTTTTTTTTTACAATTACTATGAATTATTTTAAGTCTACATATAATTTTTTATACAACTAAAAAACCAAAAAAAAAATCATAATAATAATAATCGGAAATTATAATAGGTTTTTGTTTAAAAAATATATTTATATATTTATAATTAATTACGAAACGAAATCGATAGAAATAAATTAATATTATTTTTGAATCTTTCGCTGTACCAGCCCCGTTGGTTTGTCGCCACTGTGCAAATGTAGATCACCATTCGTCGTGATCGCCGAGCCATTTTTGTATACACCATTTGTAAGGCTTCCATTTAGGCTGCCATTGGCACTGCCATTCATCGATGATTTCGTGCCATTTGATTGTGCTTTTGTTGTACCATTGCAGTGACCATTGGCGGCGGTTTTCTCTGTTAGCGGAGCTGTTGCGTCACCATTGCAGTGGCCATTTGCTAATTCGGCTAAATAAGACTTGTCACGTTTCTGTAAGACGAACATGAGTAAATTCTTGTACTGCTGCATGGCGCGACAAACAGTAACATGAATACCAAAGAAAAGCATTATTAATAAATTTATTTTTTTTAAATATTTGCATTATTTTTTTTATAAGAGTAAAATAATTTGTTTGTGTATTTTTGCGTATTTTTTATTTTTTTTGGAAAAGCTTCACGTGATTTTGTGTGTTGTTGATTTTGATGTGTTTAGCTTGTTCTTTCTTTGTTGGAAGAAGGAAGAATTTTTTACAACATATTTATGAAAAGCATTTTTTATACAGCAAATATTCGCAAAGTGAATGTGACATACTTAAAAATACAATGTGATATTTACAAAGCAACTATTTTGTGAACGAAGCAAATTGTTGATTTTTTTGCGCACGCCCCTTGTGCGCACCGTCTTGCTGTACAGATACCAATCATGGTCAATACAAGAACACTTAGTTTGAAGAGTAGTAAGCATGTTTTCACTAACATAGACGAGTAAGCAAGCCGGTATTTGTACAGATTCTTCTGCTCATCAGTGAACGTATGTGAGCAATATGCAATGTCGTTTTGAAAGTAGTTTGAGCTCAATGAAGGTGTACGCATATGTTTACTAAACTTCGAAGTAAGGTCATTGATTGGGCCAACATAAACTAATTTATAGATTCTTGCTATTGTAAAATATTTCAGGTTTAAGGTTAGTTCTTAGTTCTAAAACTTCTTAAGCTTAGTTCTTGCCACACATTTCTAAGCTTAAGCCAAACGAATGAGTTGACAATTTTTAAAAGAAAAGCCTTTATTTGTGAGTTTTATTGCAACACCGTGTGAAATATTTTCGCGTCTGTGCTGTGCGAAGGTAAGCTACATACGTATGTGCCCATTTGGACATGGATGTCCATATTAAAGCAAACCACCTCATGAATATCAAAAATCGTTTTTGGAGGTAAATATGTGCAGTGGTATTTACCCAACTAAAATCAAATTCATACGCATATCCATGTGTGTATACCATGGTATTGCACAGAATTCGCGTTACCTCAATTTTGTGTGTAGACGCTCAATGCCGACTGGCTGTCGATAAGAAGACCGCCAAGTCAAATAAGATTTGCGAAACAACTTATCAAGCATAAACGCCCAATAATCTATCCATTGAGTAATCATATTGTATGGCTATACGACACAGTGCGTCAACAGCCAAACGCGGGTGTTGATGCCCCTCTTAGCTCCAATAACAGAGATTCCAGTCAAATCAAACACTGTCACCATCGGAATATTAGTAATGTGTACGGATTAGAAATAAGAGAAGGATGGATAAAGAAACTTAAAGCGAATAAAAAAGCTTCACAAAGGCATGCCAGTAGCGCGTCGCGTCTGTGTCTGTGATGTAATCGCTTTCACCTCTTTTTACCTATTTTTCCTCTATGTGAAAAAAATAATTAATATTGGAGGAAAAAAAAGTTACACGTTGTCTCCCAATTGGTGGCGAACGATGACGAAACTAATTGATAATGAACTGTAACTATGCCACAGCCATCAGGTCCGCCGGAGATGCTCGTGTATACGATTATTATGTGATTGCTTTTCTCGGCGCTGCACACTTGTGTAGACACATGCACATAATCTTAACGATCTTCGTCTAAGAAATGGAATTCCGTTTTTCGAGGTTACTGTGACGTATACGCAATTTTGATTTTTTTTTTGGCTGTGGCACTTGATTAACTCCAGTTACCATACCGCAGCCGATATCGCAGACTTACTGTTTGAACGTACTTGGATTATGTGCCCGCATTTCGAAAGATTCGAGTAAAATAATCGTGCAAATTGGCTATTTGGTGGTTGACCCAGTTAAGCATTAAGGAGATTACACATTGCACGAGTCTTGCTGTTCGACGTTTCGGTTATTCTCTGGTACAAGTGTGTGAGTGCTTCCGGGCTTTTGAGCTTTGTGGTTCTTAATGTGGCTTTTGCAGCTGTGGGATGGATGGATGGACCATGTATGGCAAAGGTGAATAGTCACAAAGCGTCCTTCACCCAAGAGCCATACAAGACGCAGTTTGACATACAATCGAGTAGTTAAAGATTCCTCAAAGTGGAAACTGAATAATTAACCGAATATGGTTGCCGATCTAATACAAGTTACCATTTAAAAGAATTGCCTTGAGCACTGACGTTCAGTTACATTCAGTATGAAAATAAAAAAGAATAGATACCCAACACAAGCAGCTTTTGAAAGTTTGTTCATCTTTCAAGAAACAATAAATTACAGACACCTTGAAGTGGTCCACAAGAGTGAACCCTCAAATGGGATTCGTTTACGCTCAACGACCGACGAAATCTTGCAAAACTTTTGCATATCATAAAAAAACAACAATTCTCAATTCGAAGTCGATGAATAATTTATGACAAAGAATTAATACATAATCGATTTGCTGTTTTTAGATGATATTGATCAAAAATTTACATTTCAAGGGATTTGAAGGTCGCTGAAGAATATTTGATTATATTCACACGGCGATAAAATCTTCTCTGGCAGCAGCCTACGACGACTGTAAAAACCACAACCCACTTTTTCCAAGCTAAACGAAATGTGGTTGTAAATTTACTCAATTTAATTTAAGTGAAATTGAAGGGTAGACGTATAAATTCATAAAACAAAATTATGTCTACGTGTATGCTGGTTTCCGCAAAGCCTTACGGTTCATTACGTCTTTCATTTTTTTGTTATAATAATAATAATTCATAAATGCAGATGTATACGGCGTGGGATCGCGTCGTAAAAGGAAAACATTTCACTTTATCCCTCGGCAACAGTTAACAAGCGTTTATAACCTGAACTCTATAGCCACATTTACATTCTTCCTTCTTCTAAAATATGGCCAAATTAATTTATGAATACAGATTTAAAAAAAAAAACAATAAATTAAGCAATCATTTAAACTTATAATGCAAATATTTTCTTCTTTCTGCCCCTTTTTTTACGTTCCAATTTGTGACGCTATACTTAACCACGTCTTGCAGGGAAAATATATTTAAATATCGTAGACTACAAACAACATCTCCACATAATTATACAAATGTCCAAATGTAGAAATTGAAATCCTAGAGCCTAAGTACATGAACAGAGAGTACAACTGTTTTAAATACAAATGTATGAAGTGAGTTATTAAAGCATTTTTACTTTCGACAAATGACCACGGGGCGTATGCGTAACTTTTTTTTGTTTTCTTATCAAAAAGAAAGAAAACAATAACCTTGTTTTCCGTACACAATATGCGGATGTATTACATGATGGCAGCTGGGAACAAAGAGTGGTGCTTTTTATGACAGGACTTCGCTTGTGCATTTGAGAACAATATGTTTTGTTAAGCTGGAGGATATTGCGAAGATGTCATGCAAGTGGGTGAATTATAATGAGCGAAATCAAATATTTGATGAATGATGATGAAAATGATGACGTCGAAATGAGATTTAAAAAACAGACTGACTAGAGGTCAGTACGAATTGAGCGGTTGCTCCTTAAAACTTTGGCACAGTCTCTGAAACATTTTCGAATAGTTGTCCACATGAAAACTAACAGCTGTTCTGCAATTTAAGCTAGCCGGTATATGTCGAAGCGGTTTGCAGATGTTGGGCGAAAGTTGAATCATCCCCTGTGGTAACGGTTGCCAACAAGGTACACATTATGTGGGTTTTGATTTCAGTTATGTTTAATGTCGAACAAGCAGTTCAATTGAACTCCAGTTGGATCACATCCGGTGGCGTCAACTATGAGTTCAAAAATCCTTAATCTATGCCGTTTTTATTTATTTTTGCAACATTACCAGCAAGAGCAACTGGTACTCAGACTTACTGTACATTGCATTACCGCTCGTAAAAAAACCAAGCACGTTGGTTGTCATTTATATCAGTCTTGGACTGGAGCGCAAAGGGGTTCACGTGCTGGTGCCCAGGAAAGACGTTGAAATAAAATTATTTGCACCCCTTACTTCAAATTTATTACGATTGGACTCAATTTGCCGATTTTGCCGTTTAGGGTGACAATTCCTTGAACACGGTTTCGGAATGTATCGATTATCCTCACCATGATGTCATACAAGCAACAACAAAATGGCTCGTATTGTTTATAAAAGTCGAGCCTTCTTATTTGGTGAATAAACTGTAATTAAACTGTTTTATTACTTCAGTGACCTAGATCACGAAAAAACCGTCCACAAGTAGAGCCTTTTAATTGACTATAAACAAATGCATGGCGGTCGGATTCTCTTTCGAATTGTACAGTAGTTCGTTTCCCAACTAGAAGTAAAATCATTTCTAACCCTAACTCATCGCATATAAAAAAAAGTACAAAAAGAGCAAATGAAAGGATATCATTTTTATGGCTGCAAGCATTTTTTCTTAGTGTACTCTTTGCATGCAATCCACGGCATGAAATATTCAAAATGCATATACCTCTGCTTGGTTGGCTACAAAGAAGAAAAAAAATGAAATAAACTTCTGGACTATGGCAACCAAATGCGCAGAAAACAGAAGGATATTCGTATAAAACAGAATTGGAGTGTAACATGTTGAAAATGGTGGTGCTCGTGTATGCGTGTGAAGAAATGTGCACAAGCGTGAAAAATATACACAAACATAAGAAAAAACAAAAAAAAGATAAATTTAAATTGCAAATGTGCATATTTGTACGTACCCTTCGGTTGCCCTTGTAGGTGGATTTGTAGAATTCATTGAACAAGAAGAAGAACATAACGGCATGCATGCCGATCCACCAAACGAACGCTTTTGGATAGTTGCACTCGATGAACAACAATTGGAAGGCATGAACCATAATTGCAACAAATTGAACCTGCGAATAAAAATAACGTAAATAAAAAAATTTACAACCGGAATGAGCAATTCGAAAAAAAGCATAATCCTTGGATTCACATTTGCATTGCAGAGTAGTAAAAACGTGCAAGGATTCTTACCATTTGCAGGGTGGTGAGGTATTTCTTCCACCACAAGAACCTCTGGTATTGTGGTCCCATGGCAGAGAATAGGTAGTATGTGTACATGACAATATGAACGAATGTGTTGAGTAGACCGAAGAATGTACTGTGACCACCTGGATGATGAGATAAACAAAAATTAATAATTAATCAGTTCGCATGTATGTATGACGTGTTTTGCGAGTTTCAACTGGCGCGGTTTTTCTGCAAATACTTAGCGTTCGAGTGTGAAGATTTTGTAAGACACTAGGTATATGATGCGTCAAACGTTTATATTAGTCGCGGTGGTGGTTGCTTAATCGAGGCTGTTGTTTCATTAAGTTATAACGAAACGGATGAGTGAATTGGAACGACAGTAATACAGTTTTCATGGAATGCACATTGCGGCAATATTGTGAAATGAGTTTCACACGAAGCTTAGAAAGTAAGTTTTCATAGATTTGCGCAAGAACGCAATCATCACAGCCAAACAAATCGCTTATTTATGTGATGGCTCATTTAACTTACAATCTTTGAGTGCCTTAAGGTGTAATGTATACAGTTGCATTCGTGAATAATAAATGTGTATTACTCAACATTGTCTTGACATGTTGACCAGGACGTGATCCATAAAATAGTTGAAATGAGAATTGATTAAATATAGGTTATGTTGTAGATGTCCTTTAGCTTATCTCCACGTAATTCAGACTTTGCTGAAAATATGGCTGCATTTAGTGAAATCGTTGGAGACATCTACAAATTTCACGATTCACGCAATGTATGGTAGAATATCATTTTTAGATTTGCATTTACAATGTCTCATAAAATTGAACTCAGCTAAATGCTTGATGGCATACTCATATATTGCTGCGGATACGTCAAAAAAACAAAACTGTCAACATTACCGTTAAGTGATTGGTATAGTCAACTGATTTTGATTGGATTCACGTCGAAGGCAGGGATGTTTTAGCCGTTTAAGTTCCCTTTATCGGGGTATGTACAATACCCAAGTACTTTGAAAACGAAGATTCGTGACGGTACAGTATGTATTCTTGCAACCATACAATGAGGGGCGTACTTTATCCGACATTTAGCAAAAGATCTTAACTGTCTGTGGTCAGAAACTCTACCATGGCCACTAAAACTAATTCTTGAACAAATTCAAGATCCTCTTTTAAACCAGGAGAATCAAAACAGAAGTATTCTCATCAACTTTTTTTGAATATTCATACCAATTCAGGAACTAGCATACAAATGAATAAAATTAAACACGTTTGTGCAACTTTCTTGTCCGGATATAATAATGAAATAAATCGAAGGAACATTATACCGTCATTAAAGCAAATATAATTAAATACATACACGTGGGTTCTGAACTTTGATTGGTGGCAGCAGTGGATAATGAAATATCAAGTCACTATTGCAATGTCATGATATAATCACTGTCATCAATGCAACACTGCCTGAGAGTTATCCATTAGGTAATGATGTAATTTTCTTCTTAAAAAATAAGAAAAAATAAACAAAAACAAACCGAACCGACGGTCAATTAACACATTCCTGAACTTCGCACCCTGATAAGTATCTCCTGTTGGTTGTGTACTATAATGAGAAACCCGTATGATTCAACAAATAAAGAGTATCTACAAATAGAATTCAATACCATCAACTGTTCGTCAATTAGTGAATTCATACAGTCTAAAACCATCACGCAATCTTACTTCGAACTAAAGCTAAATATTTGCAAACCTAAAAACCAGTTTGGTCCGACCATCATATTTTCTTTTTTTCGTAAAAAATCAAAGACATTTCGATATGAGAAAGGAGCAGTAAATCTCTTACCTGGAGTGAACTTAACACCAAACCAAACAGACATTGGCATACATCCGTGATGAATTACATGTAGAGTTGTGACTTGGCTAGTCTTCTTTCGCAACACGAAGAAAATCTACAAACAAAAAATAAATCAAAAAAAGAAAGATAAGTATGAATCAGAGTTAAATAATCTTTTGCCACCACTTAATTTTTAAGCCTCGTGTGTCTTAATTTCTAATTCATTGAGTAAAACCGCCACGAGCCACACCGCCGCTCGACAGACTCGGTCGCCATGCCGGCTGTAGAGTCGGTCAGTTGTTGACAGATAGGGATGTATTCAAGATCATGGATTTTTGGCTAGCAACCGGCTAACCAATGAAATTGATTAACTAATTCAGCCGATGTGAGGTGTGCTAATGATTTTTTGGGGCGCAAAACACGTTCCA
This sequence comes from Eristalis arbustorum, assembly GCA_916610145.1. NCBI lineage: Eukaryota > Metazoa > Arthropoda > Insecta > Diptera > Syrphidae > Eristalis > Eristalis arbustorum. The sequence continues at coordinate 16,696,692 of OU744316.1, read as the reverse complement.
ATTAATTTATGCTAATTTTTGACAACATAAGCGTGGTAACTGGTTGAACTTTTGTTTCTGTGTCCTAATCGATGAAGGTGAAAGGACACATGCAGATTTGTTGTTGGAATGAATAGAATTAGAATTTTTTTTGTTTTCCTTGGAGATTATTGAATATTTAGAACTTTAAATGGTTCTTGAAATCATGGTAATCTATGCGGTCAAGGATAACCACAAAGCACGGAAGTGAATTCTATAACAGTGGACTTAGTTTGGAATTCTAATGAATAGCTTTGAAAGACGCACGTCAAGGAGAATGAATGAATACATTTTAACAGCTTCCTGAACAGGAAATAAATTGAAGCAGGATACGAATATATCTTTGAATTGGCATCACTAAATATTGTCATACTTTCCGGTTTTTTTGTACAGTTGGTAGGAAATAAATATAAGACATAATCTTGTTGTAAGAGGATCAATTTATAATAATATGGGTGGCGCTACAGCCCAGTAGACAGTAGAGAGCCATGGCCCAGCTTTGCAGCAACCACTCGTGTCGTGTGGGCTATTCGTCTCCCACGAGTGGAAGGGACCTACAATTTTATGTCGAATCCGATGACAGTCTGAAAGGTACAATTTCCGTTGACACTTTAGAAAAGATTCTTAAACAAAGGCACTGACCCAAACCAATGTCAAATCTCGACCGGAGGCAACAGGTCGAAAGCCTTTCAGTCGAAGTCATTACAAATTATGCAGAACAAGTATTCATGGGCTATTGACTATTACAGAAGTTCCAAAGACAAATTAAGAGTCCTTGTCCAAGTTCATTATACAGCCAACGAAATGATCTGTATGGAAGCCTGCGAATCTCTTGATAGTCATACTTAAATCTGAGTGATTTCGAAAATTCTCATTACTGGTAATTTTTTTCTTTTATAGAGTATAGGTCTCTAAGCTTTGATATTGACTCGATAGAGGTGCTGTCGCAAAAATAGAAACCCGTCCTTTCGTTCTGTTTCAAACCACAGACGTTTGATGTTGAAATCAACACATGCAAGCTAGATCATTACTCATTTAGGCTCATAATGTGTTTCAATTTTTCATTGTGGCAGTTCGAAGATGAACTATGAAAACCATTAAAAACGCCCTACTAACCACTGCACATTTTTTTCCATTTCCGAATCGATTAATTAATGTACAAAAATAACACCAACGGTGTGCTCTCTGCTAAAAAAAGGCTATTTCCAAAAAACTCAACTCCCTTCAGACTCAAGGATCTTAAAAACAAATATTAAACATAACACAAACTTACCGTGTCCATGAATTCTGTGAACTTTGAAAAGTAGTACCACCAACACGCGTGGACCATCTATAATTGAACCCACACAAACCCAAAGAGGTAATTAGAAAAGAAAATATGAATTAGTTTCATTTTTTAAATATAATACAAGAAAGAGAATTCATTTTTTTTTTCATAATAAACATTTGTACAAAAGAAATTATAGAGTAACTCTTCACATCACGATACTGAATTAAATTAAGGTTTCATTAAGGAAAGAAATCAAAACTGCAGCTCTCTCGAAAGTTATGGGGCAAAATCAAACTTAAACAAAAAAAATATATATCTTTGAACATCTTAAAAACCATAGTTTCTTGGGATTTTTGGAATGTTTTTTTCTTTTTTTTTTCTAATAGCTGTTAGTAGTCGGAGGGATATCGTAATTCGTTAAACTACACTATTGAATACTAGGAAAGCACTGTATTTTCACTTGCATTAGTTTGTCATTCAAACAATTTATTTATATAGTATGTATTTATGCGAGAGCGAAATTAAATTATTTTATACTTGCATTAGTACTTTATACGAGTTATACATAAATATATATATTATATGTATAGGGTTATTTACGCGATTAAGTTAATATGTATGTATAAACAAACTAAGTTTATATAGTTGTATCTATTGCATTCGCTAAATGGAAGCCATATATATGTTGTTTTTTTTTTAATTTTTTGGTTTAATATTATACCCTCAACTTAAAAGTTAATTCTTGTTATTTACAAAAAAATACAGATCATTCAAATGTAATGTATAAAAAATATAGAATTAAATAAGAAATAAGAATAAATCAAGGGAAAATATTTAAAAAGAGAATGATGTACCACACATATATCAGTTACCACATACCCTTAATGTTCTAGGGTTATTACTATAGTCAACTGGCTGACATCGGAAGTTATAATGTCCCGTTAGCCAACCGGAAATAGCTATCTGTAAATGTAAAAAAGAGGAAAAGAACATTGTTTGGTGATGATGTTTTCTTAATATCTTGTGGTTTCGTCATCGATGTTGGTGGTGTTTTTTTTTTGTTGTTCTTGTTCTTTGTTATTGTTGTTTTCTTTATGTCTGTCTGATTTTTATATGAGTGGAGTTGTTTTTGTAGTAGTTGGTTGGTTTTTATTGTATCATTTTGTGATTGTGTACGGGTAGGTAAATCTCTCTTCCTTCGCTGCTTCTACGAACTAATTGCATCCTAAAATGATGTACTACTTTACATGTGGGTCCTTTCTGGCTGGTTTCGTCATTTAAATAAATGCTTGCGATACACGTCTTTAAATGTGTAGACAAATTTTGGATTTTATGAAGAAATTCTGTTGAAATCTAGCTGAATAATACTTTAATCGACGGGGGTTCTTTTGGAGCAGATACGATGTAGTAATTTTCGGTGTACACTTTCGACATTGCTTGGCCGTTTTTTTTTTTATTAAGTTCAAGGAAAAGCTGGAGTACTATATATATAAAACAAAGGTCTTGATAGCATTCACACAGGACAGACAAGTGATTGTAAGCGAACACGTATTATTGTTACACATTGTTTTGGCCGTGAAGACTGCCAATTTGAAGCCTAATAGACTGAAAACGAAGATAACACACAGTTCAGAGTTAAATTGACATTTTGATTTCAAAAAATATAACAAACAATTAGCATAATGTCAGTGTCCCATGGAGACTTGGGAAGCAGGTACGAATCTTTCAGATCGTATGATTCTTTCTGTGAAATTGGTTATACTTCGTAACTGGAGAAAGGACCTTTTCAATTGATTTGTATGGAATCGATCGTCAAATCAGAAAATGTGCTCATATCGAATAATTTTTAAACGATATATTTTTTGTGGTAAAATATAGGTAAGCTGTGCACATTCCAAAAGGCAAACTAGATTCTAAACAAATGAATACACTTGATAGTGACCAGCAAATATGTACCAACAACTTAAGCACACGATGGGTTGTCTAAAACGGCCTTTATACCATTGTCAATAAAGTTCTGATTTAAATATAAGCCACAAAATTAACTGATCGACTTTTCAAGAAAAACGTGAGCATTCAACATGGCCAATTAACAAATTTGATGGTAATTCGAAATTCTTGACTTATTGCTGAACAAGCAAAGAGTTATTTCATAATAAAATATGTGCATTAGAACTGAGAAGACAACCAAAATCTTCTTGGCAAATTGGCAGGAATCACTTACACCCAGCGGGTTAGGCACACTTAGTCCATGTTGGGTAATTTTGATATGCATAGTCGGACTACCATCACTGATAGACAACTCCAATGCCGATCCCAATGACAAGTGGTGACTGGACCAGATTTGAAAAACGGATAAACAATATTTGCCTATTTTTTTAACTGGGATTCGAACCGAAGACCCCTCTAACCGAGGTGTACTCAAAAAATTGCAACATCCAGCTGTATTGAAAGATCTTGATCTTTTAGCCATAAAGAGGCTTAATTGGATTTTAGTAAACCACTTGTCCATCATTTCGTACAAAATTGCATACTAAACTATCAAAGCAATATACAAAATTGATCAAATACATCTCAAGCAACAGAGTGAACACACAAAAAGAACAAAAGACACGAGTTTCATTTTGAAGAAACAAAAACGTAGAAAACAATCTCCAACTGGAAACACAAAGCTGCAAACAATAAATTTATTTAGAGGGGAAAAAATGATTATTAAAGCAATAAAATAAATCAAACTAGACTTAATTATTGCAAACAAAGCAACATTGAGTACAATAGCGTTATTATTATTAAACACTAACAGTGAAGGATACATAGCTGGTGCTAACTAATTTCTAAATAACAACAAAATATAACACACATATATTTCTAAGGACTACATATACGTGAACACACTTATTGCAAATATGGTGATTGAAGCAACACAAATTACATATGTAGGTATGTAGCGGTATCGCTGTTCTTTTTGGTTTTTTTAGTAATTTTACAAAAGCGTGTTTTATCTTTTTTGTTTCTTCTAATTAAAAAAGGAGTAACCTGATATTTGGGTGCCTCCTTTTTTATTTGATTTACTACGTGAAAGTAAATTTTATGTGTTTTAAAATAAGCATTTTTTTGTAGCAAATTTCGTCTTTTCTTTGAAGTTTAATTTTGCTGAAGATGAACGTGTAATTGTGTTTTTTTTTAGGTGTGAGTGTACATAACAAGTGTGAATGTTTGCCAATAATGTTCTTTTAGTTAAAAACACTTAATTAATTGCCAATTAGTTACGTTTTAGGAATTGACCAATTTCAAACGTGTAACTTGGAAAAGACAGAGCGATAGAACTTCGGAAGGGAAATGTATACTTTTATTTCGTGCCGTTTCTGTGTTGTTTTTTTTTTCTTTTTAATTTAAATTTTTTCCACTATCCCTTTCTGCGGATGGATTTCTTGCAAAAATGTGTCGATACCGTTTACACTATTCAATATAGATAGATATTTCGAGAGTGCGCAGATGCATACATATACGCGAAATGTATATTTTTATCTTTTTCTTTCACCAATCGATTGAGAGGTATTACTTTAGTTTTTTTCTTGTTGTAATCTGTTCGCACTTACTCTCCTAGCTGTTGGACTATCACTATAATCCACTGGTTGACATCTAAAGCTGTATTGACCCCACCAGCCGCCCATTAACGACTAAAAATATTTGAGTGATTTGAGAAATTTAAATTTTTGAAACAAAAAAAAAATCCACATAAAAAAATAATGAGACATGTGTTTTCTTTTTTTCCAAAAAAAAAATGTAATCCCTATAAAAAAGATATCTTTTGCTCTTCGTATGAATGGATTTTTTTGGAAACTTTTTTTTTCATATTGGAAGCGAAAATCCTTTCTATAAAAATATAAAAAAAAAAATTAATACAAATGTAGAATTGCATTATTAGTTCTTCGGTAGAAGCCACAAGAGGATCGAAACGAGACTAGTTGCGCGATGGATGATGAATGGTCTTACCTCGTAAAACAGCCATGCACTAAATATCACTTGTACTAGATTATAAATTATTAGTGTGTTTTGTAAGTGGAATGGCTTGCGATTTTCCATTAATCGAGGTCCTATAACCTGGAGAAAAAATAAAAAAAATGTAAAATTAATGATGGTAAATAGAAAGAAACTGTGGTGAAAATGTTTTAGAATTGGTCTCCAATAAATTAAAAGTCCATTCACTTTTAAATTTGCATTTATGGATATCATTCCATCTTTTTTTTTTTCTTTATATGACAAATATAAGTTCCAACTGTGCTGACTGCATGATTTCTTTAAATGATATTTTAGAAAGCAACCGGTGTAGAGTCGTCCTTGGAAACAGGAAGGATCACCCTCTGCCAATTAGACGAAGATGGGGAGTCTGATGTACAGCAGATTTTTAAAGGTATAAATTGTTGTTAGGGTGGCTCGTAGCATTGTGGGTATGTGCGACCCCAACCTCGATGTCGTAGGTTCGATTCCAGCTTTGAGCGACAAAAATAATTTTCACGACCCCACCTCTTTCGAGTCACTGACAATGCTCAAGGAGTATTTCCTGTGTAGAAAAAGCATCTCAAACTTGGCCGTTCGGATTCGACATTAAACTGTAGGTCCCTTCCACTCGTGAGAGAACAAACGCACAACACGAGTGGTTGCTGAGAAGCTAGGCCCTGGCCCCCTACGGGCTGTAGCGTCACCCATATATTATTATAATTGTTGTTAGGCGTCGTCAGTACTCGAAAAGAATTCGGGTGCATTTACATTTTGATTACATTGATCATGTAATATGTAATGTACTTGCCAAGACTGCTTTCAAGAGAAACTATTCGATGCAATTTTCCACATTTTTTTAAGCCTTAATCTCGATTGGAACTATGCGACATGTTTTAAGGTGCAACATTTGAGGCAGTTTTAGATTCAACCAACCTACAATTCACACCAAATAATGCCATTATAAGGTGTAATAACAATAGACACTGGGGTAGCTACTCCGAAGTAATGTTAATCCGGCATAAGTTCATTCATCGTAAAAACAAATACTGTCATCAACATTGCGACAAAGGGGAAGAAAACAAACAACATACAGATATCAGGCAGCTCAAACCTAGGGCCCTGCTTTTTGAATAACCTGAGTGCCTGGATAGGAGCATCTTAATCTGCATGGTATCACAATGGGTCAATACTAGCCTAACTGTAGCAAGGCAGTCATTTTAAACCAACTTCAGCCACCTAGTGACGGGGTTGATTTAAGTCAGAATTGAAGTACTATTGACATAACCGAGTCTAGCTGACTGTCCCCTTGCCCATCGACAAATTTTGACAGATAGACAGATAGATTTTGTATGGTTATTTATTTTTGACAGTTAAGCACGAAATCACGACCATTATATATTTCCGAACACTTGCGTGAATATATCAGTGCACGACGTCAAAAAATTTCAAGTGGCAAGCGGGATAGAGTCGGCTATCGCAATATAGTATTCGACTTCTGTTTTTAATCACGATCAGTTTCTATATTGTCTATTACTTCAATAATCCTTATCTATTTTGTATACAGCTAGTGACGCATGATAGGTATTCCTTACTTGCCTTCAGTATATCAGTGCTGGTTGCAGTTTATCTTGATTTAATTTCCGTCATAACTAGAAATATTTACTGGACTTATCATATTAGGTTCATATTTTGTCTTAGAAGAGGGATTATTGTTTTACAACTATTTCGATTACTGAAATTTGAACGTGAGTTCCTTGGCAGAGAATCAGAACCTATCCTCATTCTTCCATAAGTTCTTTAAGCCAACCTGTAGAGCTTAATTTCTTCGTAAAAACGTTTCGATTTAACGCGTATTGATACGATCATGGGAAAATGTAGGCCATCAAATATTCCTACTCATGTTGTTCAACACGGATCGGAAATATTTATCGAAATCGGATTTATAATAGATTTGATTTTCAGGTAGATGAATACAACCGAAGCTTATCTCACTTTATGAAACCTGCATGATATGCGATGAGAACTTCTACAGTTTTATGACCTTAATGATTTGATTTAAATCAAATCGAACTACATATTGATAAATAAAATTTATTAAAGAACTCTGTCTAGGAGCCATTCGATAATATTCTGGTCTGAAGTGGTTTCATATCTACAGAGCTCTCTGAAGGTCTTTTGAATAGACTGATATTTGAAATCGTTATCGTTTTGGTACAGTTCTCATGGTTGCCAAGGAGGGCAGAGTTAAATAATTGAATCTTTCCATAGAAATCAGTCATTCCGTTGGTGTGCCATGTGACTGAACCGATAAGTTAGTCGTTATGAATGCCGTGGTTTCCGGCGTATTATCGCTTTCCTTTGAGTTAAGGCAAATAACTGATCGTACTCAATCTAAACAAAGGGTACAAGTCTAAACAAGGAATGTCATTTTGACGTTTCAAAAAGTTGTCGACTGATCAAGTTTGGGGCAATAAGAGAATGGCTAACTTGATGATAATTATCTATCTTCTCGTTACTCCTACGTTAACAACTATTTAATTTTGCAACAAAACGATCATCGGACCATGAACGTGTGTGTTTTTTGACACAAATGTCAGTTGAATGGTCAATTACACATTTATTGTTGCATTCTATCCACAAATCTGTTACGTTCAACGCGATTCGCGGCTGGGGAATCATTAAACATTTCGCTGTCAATTTGTCCTTTTACTTGGTGGAGATAAAATCTTTGACATGCATACGATAAATTGCGAAAATCGCATGGAATGATATAAATGCTTCGTCTTTGTGAACTTGGACTAGAGACGATAGCAAAGCGAATTAATTGTTGTGCTAGTTTGCGTTTACGTACCTTGACAAGGTAAACATACGTCAGACATACGGCTAGTGTTGGAAACGGTGATGACATCATTGGCCAATCCTTTGTCCTAGAATCTGAAATGAGAAAAAGAATAGTTAATAAATGGTAGAAAGTTTAAATGTAAATGAGTGGGAAAGGTGCTAATTGCCAAAGGTGAATGAACACCAGTCGGAAGACCTGGATGAGCATTGAAAGTTGGCCTTGAGGCAATTTTGTTGGGCTTAGGTAATTCAGCATTTTTGCAATACAAACATGAATGTGTAGTTTTCGTAACTTTTTTTGTTCACACGTGTCGCTTTCTACATTAACATTCTTTTTTTTGTTAAGTAAGAAAACATATAAGAGACAATTAATGTCAATCAAAGTATAATCAACACCTTTTCACTGATTGGATTGGAGTCGGTTGATAGAGTCTCTGCTCCCTTAATCTGATTTGCACGGAATTGCTGATTCGCTTTCATTTGATTTTATTTCATCGTTCTTTCTGGAGTGCTAGTTATTGGGTTTGGCAGTAAGAAAAGTTGTATTTAATAGTAAATACACAGCTCCGTTTATTGTTTTTTTTTTCCAGAGCAAGATTCCTCAATTAAGTGCATTGAATGTGATGTCTCACTGTCTGTTTAGTGATTTCGAGACTTAGTAGACTCTTACGGAATTTTTTTCCTCAAGTAAACAACTATAGGGTATTGCTACCGACGACGCTCTTGACTCAATTCAGTCCAATCTTATCAAATGATCTGATCTTGTACCTGTTGTTCTTGAAAGCAATACGAGACTTGACTTCAAAGTGCAAGTTACGAGCAATATCTGGTGACTTGGCAGAAATAAATTCAAGACGGAATACCTCAAATCGTTTACGATGGACTGTAGGTGGTTTCATGAGTTCGCCCGGTATTTTCATTGTCAAAATAACGATTTAGTTCCACAGTGGTGAGCCTTAGGTAGAGAGGTCTGAGTGTAAGGAGAATGTTTGGAGAAACATCATTAGACTCTTCTGTATTTTTTTCTAACACACACAAGGTATTCAATGTGACCACAGGAGTGCCTATTGCCCGTAATGGCACAATGTTTATGACTTTATTTAACATCAAATCTAGATTAGAGAGTCGGAAAAGAGAGAGTATACTTTACGAACAGTTCAAGCTGAGTGCGGTATTCCATAGGAAATAAATAAAACACTAAACTGCATACCGGGACGAAGAGTTTCTATGAAAAGTAAGTTTTACGACTTCTTCAGAGAGTGTTACGCAACATTACGGGGATATTTGAACAATTAAAACAATCCAGAAATGTGTATGTGAGTGCAAATGGTATCGAATCATGTACACACCCAATAACGCACTTCAATACCATCGAGCTCAATCACTTTCACAGTCAATGGCAACAGTGATTGCAGCTACACGTGATGGCTTATCGACAAGTCCCACAAAGCAAAACAAATATATCCCAATGGCGCGACAGGCAAATATTTATTTTCGAAATATTTGCTACTCATAGAAAACCAACTAATCTTGACCATGCAATCCCATCGTTGTGCAACTATTGACTTTCAAATACTTCATCTGACCATAGCCGCGATCAAATCGAATATAATCGACTGCTATATCGACACTTGCAACAGAGTACAGACAAAAGGAGGGGTGTTTGTTCATCACGGATTTGATTCACTTTTGAGCGTATTTCAATTCGTCGCTCTTGACCTTCAACTGCGCCGCACCAAGCCTGCGAAAAAAATCACCGAAACAACCGAATCCGAGCCCCAAGTGTAAATCGATTTATTAGTATCCAATTATCTTTTTTGAATAATAGCGTCTTCGCTGCAAGCAGATATGAACTTAATCAAGTTCACACAGTGGGGTTAATTAATTGAGGCAAATCGGCATTAGAAAGGGCTAATCATTCGTTTTGTGTTTACTGCTTTGACCTCCTCCCATTGAAACATTTGAAGGTGTTACTTTGCTCATTGATATGATTTAGCCTTAACACATTTTTTTTTGTTTTTCTCTTTGAAGGTGTGGTAAAGTGTCAAAGTAAAACAAAAACTACAAAAGTTCTCTTGTCTGTGTTTGTTCTCCGACAAGGCAATGACCTTTCTTCAAGGTGAACACAGCATATTACATTGACATCAGCAACACGTTAAATAATCGCTTCTTATGCGGCGGAATCTTGAAAATGAAGCCCAGAATAGGAATCAGCACAATGCTGAAAAAAAAAACGAAACGTGACTAATTCTTGACGAGTTGTTGATAGTGATAAGTGCCATGCTCAACTTTTTGGTAGGGAATGTATAATTAAGCCAACACGTGGTGGATTCTTGAATTTTTTTTGATTTCATTTTGGGCGGTGGGCGTTACGTGTTTGTGAGTCATTTTGTCGAAAATGATGAAGAGAACACCTCTTAATATTACTCAATTACGGTGTGGCGGTTTTATATCTTCCTTGGAGTGACAAGTGGGTCACATGGCACGAGAATCCTTTAGGAATAATTCAATAGGAGTGGCATGAAAGACACGTTCTGTGTGAATTGAATAGAAATCGTGTAAGCATTTGCTTCAGTTAACAATTGTAGCGCTTGAAAACAAGTACCTGGTGATGTTAATGTCGTTCGTCGTGTGTGTCTGACTGCTGTTTTGGTTTGAATCAGTTGGTTGTTGATAGAGGATGCTTTATAAAAATGTCTTATGAAGAAATCATAACATAAATTCAGTACAGACACAGAGTTCGATGTAAGCAACGAACCTGAGCAATGGGACCGAACAAATATAAATATAAGCATCTGTCATACTATAAGATGCACCCTGTGTACTCGTGGCAGTAGAAATCATTTTGAGTTGTCAACGTCTCACTACTCTACTTGTATATGACGTTCTCCTGTGTTGGATACTTAAATAAAATAAAGTGCATACACATCAACACTTAATCCATCAGCGGTTGTATTCTCCTGTACAAGTTTTCGTATCGCCTTAATTTGGTAAACATCTGGTTGTATTAAGTGGTCAACACACTTGAAATCTACATAAATCAAGGTCCAGCTGAATACACTCGATTAATTAGAATTGTCTTAAATTAAGGCAATAAGCACACCTGTCGAATTATGCATCTCAATCTTAAGGTGAAGTTTTGACACAACTCCCTGAGATGTATCACACCCAATTCTCATTAAATGCCAACCAAGTTGCACAATTAAACTCTTAAAAGCGTTTCATTAAGAAGCATTGTGCCGAGACTCAGATTTCATTTAGTATGCTAAACTCAATCCGTAGATGAACATAGAACAGCATCATTGCTGACTCGAGCATATTAATGAATCGGTTTAAATTTATTACCCATCACAACCGACCAAGGGTAAGTGAATATAAATTGTTTTCTTTTTGTTTTCCTCAGGAAATGTTGTTTCTAATACAAATTTGAAGTGTAAACAAACGCTTAGTGCAACTGAAGGAAATGAGATTTTGCAATATGACCGCATGTTGTCGCAAATTTAACCTTCGATCACGAATTTCTGGTTTCATGTTTGTTCCAACCGAATTGGGTTCTCTTTTTTTTGGTTTATTTTTTCTCAAGAAATGTTGTTTTGAGTTCATCGGCACAGTGACATCTCCCAGTTTGTTGATCTTTCAACAGGTGTCAGTGAGAGGTTCACGGAAATCTATTACAATTACAGTGGACATCATCAGACAGTTACATAGTTGCAGACAATGTTCTTTCGGTGAGTAATTTTCTATGATTGCTTTGTTGACTTGGAGGCATTTTACATGTGTAATTGACGAGAAAATCAATCAATGCAATTTTTTTCCAAGTTAATATCGATTAATTGTCAGGCGGTTTGATTTATAGTGTTTTCAATGTTCCGTTGTGGATCGAAAGGCACTCGGTTCATTAATTATTCCTGCAAATTAGCGACTTAAGGTGCAACATATAATTACAGTTAATCATTTTATCTGCCACTTGCGTGCTTTCAGAGTTGATAGTGATCGGCAATGAAAAATAACCGAAAGCGTCGTGATCAATTATTTCTTTATAGCAAAGCATAGCCAAGATATCAATATTTCATTCACTAGGAGAAACAGGCGTTGATGTGGGTTCAACTTAAGTATGCGAGCAAAAATTAACGAAACTTAACGAAACTGAAAAGTCACAGTATGCATGTATTCGCTCCATTGCTTGTGTTTTTTTTTTATTTCGCGGTAAATTGTAGAGTAATGTTTTGATTTGTATGCTATGTCAGGTCAGACGTTCAGTTTACAGAATGATTTCTTTAAATTTAACTTACCACCATGTGAGTCCATGTATCTTTGCATGCTATCAATGTATTTCATTATTAAGGCCATTGTGCTTTAATTAATTCTGAAAAGTAAAAGAAAATTATTAGATTCATTATCATTATACAAATCTTAAATAAACATAGAAATAAATACAATTAAAAATGTTTGTAAGGACGAGCTTCCAAAACACATACAAACAAAAATTGTATCTAATCAGTTGGGCAGAAAAAAAAGGAAAAAGCTAGACAGAATTATCTCGTCTAAAGCTATCAGCAAACATGTCCACCTGCACTAGGTTTTATTTTCGTTTATCTACTTTTGCTTACTGGGTGTATTGGTAGTCTTATGATTTATTATGCTCAACCCTAATCATACATCTAATCGAACGCACTGTTATTTGTAGAAAAAAGAAAATAAGTAGCTGTTGGCCATCAATGAAGATGCAGATAATAATCCACTCGTGACCAACAATTTATAGAGAGTAAGGTTCTTATGAACTTGCAAAAAGATAACAAAGCACTTATAAACGTCAATTAATTTAATAAGAGATCAATTTTAGTTAAATGGTCATTTGTATCAATAATTATCACACACAGGAGACACATTCAGTGGCTACTCAAGTGTTTCCTAAGTTTGGTCCAAGGTGCTAGAAATTAGTTCTAATGAAAGGCGTTACCTCATGCAGAAAATTAAGTTTTTTTCAATAATTATCAAAGTCTAAGGTGATTTGATAAAGGTGGCGACCGTGGAGTTGTAAGTCTGTGCGTCGACTCCAATGCACTTGAACCTCAGCATCTAGGTTCAAATTCCAGTGCCTACGACAACAACGGAAATATTACATTGTACAAGTGTCGAGATATAATCAACAAACTCATTTATCAATATTTGACATAAAAAAAAATCCACAAAAAATATGATCACCCCTCAGTAAAGACATAGCCTCTTCAGCTTATTTATCAGTGACTGATAAGGGATATTATAACAGTCAAATATGTGAACTTTGCAACCTCAATAACATCGAATGCTCTGACTCATGTGTGAGTCGCAGCCAAATGAACAACCTCCACGTAAATGAAAAGTGTTATCAGCTACCATGTTAGCTAACCTTCACCACCCAGTCAAATCCTCAACTTAACACATATGTACAAGTGTCCTATCAGGCCCAAACGACAAAAAAAAAACATCACAGCTTATCACCCGACTGGAACAGATGGTCAATGTTTTTTTTTTCCTCCACACACATGGCTATAAAAGTTCTAATAATTGTGGATTCGAAAGCAAAGCACAGGCACGAAACGTTTATTGTTCAGCACATTCCAAGTGTCAATCGGCTTAGAGTTAATAAAAAAAAATGCAATTCTCCATTTATATGCACGGCGAGATACTGAAATGAAATAAGAAATAAGAATATTCTAATGACATAACAAAAGTCCACCTCACCCTTATGTTATTACAAAATCACATCAAAACATTTTTCTTGAATCTCTTAAGCCTATGGACTTTGTCTTGTTCAAACTTAACCTACAAAGGCGCACAGATGAATGATGAAAATACACAATAATACGCTGAATTCCCCGCTGAAGACTTTCACAAATTGCCATGCTGACCGTGATGATCAATTCGTTTTTGGTTCACCGTGTCTCGTGATCGGTCCCCGTCGCAGTGCTTATACTTGGTGTGTTCCTCAGAATGCCTCGAAATAGAAACCACGTGCTAATGGAGAGCCAGGCAATTTTCCTTACAACACGGCAGGTTGATGTCACTATCCGAGGGGGCATAACTCTTACACTGGGACGGTATAAACAAATTCAGGGGATGTTGCGACTACCCTATGCTTCGGTAGCATATCAAGAATTGTCAATGTCAAACTGTCAGCTGGGTATGTGATGAGAATGCTTCCAGATGCACTAATGCTGTTCAGAGAACACATCATCAGAGGACGCTGGTGATTTAGTCGCAACTGCAATGCATTTCCATTCGTTCATGGATATTGGTACGAGTTTGGAGTGAGATTGTTCAGTAGTGAACATTTGAAACTCAACCAAACACACCCTATACAGAGCATTTTAAAAATAAATAAAATATCGTGCGAAAATACGTGATTTTGTTCTATTTTCACAACATAGACACAAGACACAACAACTGGCTGTCTCCCAGTCATTTATATCACTCTTTGCGATCAAATAATATAAAAATACACAACATTTTAGGCCGCTTTACGTCAGACAGAAAAATGTGTTTTCTTTTTAGACCACATGACATAAGAGTAATAATTTATTACACTTAAGTTGTAGCACAGGAGGACAATCGAAGATACACCTCCAAGAGGGTTGAGAGTTTATGAGGCTATCAATGTTGTCATATTGTAGGCTTGTGACCCAGTTTTCGGTGGACATTGATGTGAGTGATAACCATCTAGTAGCCTTCTATTGTAAAAGAAATAGCGAAGAAAGTGTATTTTTGCTATCGAAATTGGAAAGGCATTAAAATTCAGGATAATCTTTTTCATTAATATTTTCGCACGTAAAATAGTTTTATTGACATTTCGTGTGACATTGAGAGGTAAAGGAAAAGCTGTTATACGGTGATTAGGGTTTGCTTTGCATTTTTGTTTAGACAGGATATAGTGTGTTTTATGCTTAAAGTCATTCATTTCCAACGGATCGCCGCTACATTTTTGTGTGCACTTACGTTCAGTTATGTAAATGAATTACCGACTGCAGCACGGAGAAGTAATTAAAAGCCATCAAGTAGGTACACGTATGAATGTATAATAGTACACATATGCCTCCCCATTAATACATGTATGTACACACAAATGTCGTGATCATGTAAATCATTTCCTATTTAGAAGCTCACGAATGATAAAATGTTCTAAGCTCAGTGTCTAGTGCTGTACACCATGTGACATTGTTTGGGCGGCAACACAACAGCACTCGAGCGAGATACAATCTAAAGGTTAATTCACGAAACGATACAGAATGTCGTTGACTCGATTTTTTCCTCTTCTTATTTGTACATATCTCTGAACGTAAGTGATAAAGAGTGAGAATTGCGTTATTTGCAGATGAATTCATGCAATATTTACTGTTTGTTACGAAACTGGGTCCATAACATTCAGCATGGATGTTGTGTGCTTTGTGCTGCTTTACAAGTAGTAGCAGTGTCGCAAAGGTTCCATCAAGCATGCCTTGCAATGTTCCACTTATCGCTTGAAACAGAATTGGCGAAAAAAAAAACGAAAAAATACTGATTGACAAATGCTTTACGGGTTCAACAACATTTAAAAAAATGGAAAAATAAAGCAAACAACAATGGACAATTTTAGAATTTTACGATGCTGATTTTAGCAAGAGAGCAATTTAGAGGGCGTGTGTGTCAGCCAAGGTGGCCAGAGTACATGTGTGTTTTAAAGATAGACAATGTGTCCTCGAATTTTTAGGGAAAAAACGGTGAAGACTGTTATCGCTCAAGAGGAAGGGAAGATATTATTACTTGAAGTTAGGTATGTGAAGTAAATTGCACAAGCGCGATAAGAAAAATTATAATCTTTTATTTGCCCAAGGAATTTCCCGAATGATTTGTGAACATGCAATAAAACTTGAGTTACATGTGTTCTCCTACTCGTGAATGTAAGCAACTGGATAAGCTCATTTGCACAGTGCAGTTGCTAATCTGCGTCTAGCCCTCATGGGCGTGAATGTGCACGATTGAGTGACAGAGCAAGGTTGAATATGACAAGAACAAGCTTTGCGAAATAAGCTGTAGGGGTGTTTTTTTTGACTACTCTGTACTCAGCTCAGTAATGATCCTCAATAAAACGCTATTTTACTGAGTTTAATTTTTTTAATTTTCTTCTGGCCTCTTTTATTCGGTAAGTCCTTTTGTTGGTGCTTCACGTTTGAAATTTTACTAAGTACTGAGTAGTAAACAAAACACGCCATGTATTTAAATGAAAATCCAGCATAGCCGATTCAGCCGATTGTATAGCGGTCTTAAGACATATTCAACATTTTTATGCATATTATCTGCAATCTTCTTCTCATTGGAGCTGCGCAATCGTAAAGCGAATATTGTTTACGTCTTCATCCTCAGCAAAGCACATTGCGTGGGTGCGCATTGTGTCACAGTGTCCGGGGTTAAAGTGTAAGCACACTTAAATGAGTGTTAAGCTGTCAATAAATATTGCTGAAGTTTAAAAGTAAACTTGAAACTGCATGCCAAGCTGCATGCGTTGCATGTTCTCTGCAAAAACTTAACCTAACATACGTAATTCCGCAAAACCGCTGATTTATGTAAATTTAAATGCATCTTTATTTTAGTTTTCAACCACTTTGCAGCTATCTGATTACTTCTGCAAAGTCCCAAAAGGTATCCTTGTCAGGCAACCTTGTCGTCCGCTTGATGATTTTATTTGCATGTCAAATGTGATAAGATTGCGAGTTAAACTTGAAATATTTTAGGTTCAATTTTAAATGTAGGACATGCTGCATTGACATTCGCATAGCATTAAGAACTTAAAGTGTTCCTTAAGTAAAACTGGTATCGTGAACTTGATAAACCAGTCAAAAATTACTTGAATTTGTGAAGAAATCTTTAGATGACGCTCCAAATTTAAGTCAAAAGCTAAATGTAATAAATGGATGGACACGTGTTCTCTGTATTAATTATTATGAAGATTTTAAATGTCAGCGTACCTTAAAGAGATCAGTCCAGAAATCTGCATTCATATAGAGTGACTGGCTGAATTATAACTGAGGCAATGACTTGTGAGAAAATTTGCATAAAAACCGAGAGGGTCAAACAGTTTGTTTACACTGTCAATTCAGCTGAGTCAGAGAGTACATAATTATCATTTTGAATAGCAATTTCGTTAAATTTGTGACTGATTTTTGATTTTATGGCACATTTTCTTCATTCTACTGGATTAATTCCATTCATTTTCAGTCTTCAAAGCATTAAGTTTTCAAAAAAATTTACACAAATCTATAAATCTTCTGAAAGTTCGAATCTATTTTCGGAAAGTAATATATCTGCTTCAAAAACTATTCAGTAAAAGTTAGAAATAACCCCACATTACCACTTACATCACTTATTTGTAGAGTATTAAAACATTCTCAGCCTATTAATAGAATCGAAATTATAAAAATATTCTTTTCCCAGATAGTAGGCACTGAAATAGTAGCGTACTTGTTTAGAACATCGTGAACAGATTAATCTATTCATATTTGCTAATAATTTTTAAGAGGGGAAGTGCAACCCAAATGCTCTGAAAACATATAGCTTGCAGACAATGATTTATTCGAAAGCATAGTCGTTGCATACATGCTACAGCTACAGCTGTGGGAAGATGTCTTTTGCTGCAGTAGATCAGCTCTATGTGTATGGCTTTGAAAAAAAACAACAACCTAGTAGCAATGAAAGTGAGAGCTGCTGGGAATGACATAGTGAACCGAAATTCCAATATCTAAGTCGAAGTAGTAAATAAAAAAAGTGGTGAAGGTACGTACATAAGTATCATACCCACATTAACGGTATTTGACTGAACTCTATGCATTCATTCACACATAAATGCATTTTTCATTGATTTTCTACGTTCTTCTCTCGTACCTTTCACTGATCTGAAACGATCAAGATTCATTAACACACAAAACAAGTTAATTCGGTGCTATTCGACTATGTACAAAGATACAAATGTTTATGTGTGCAGTATGTGCACGTGTTAATTACTTCTTTGGCAGATTCCGTTTCTTTTTCAGTCTCGTTTTCGGATACAAATTCGGTTTCGATTTTCACTTTATTTCATAAGACCCATTGCAAGGTAAAGGGTGTGAGTAAACAAATGCAACTTGGCACTTTTCTTTTGCCATTCGTGCGTTATGTTGTTGACGTCGCGTAACTTGACTTCACCTTGATACGATGGAACAATTTGCAATAAATGCAGAAAACAAGTCATGAGAGTTTACAATTTGAACTTGAAGATTCAAAAATATTTTAACCATGCAAAAACAAAAATATCAAGTGAAAACGAACGAGGTTGACCTCCTGAGCCATGGGAAATCACCTCTACAGACATTTGGAGTAGTCAAATACCTTTTCCATAACACATTTATCTTTATTCTGAATTCGTTTGAGGAGTGGAGAAGAAATGCTGAGACCCTCCAAGCAGACACGGACCAAGTCCTAACCTTCTATGAGAATCACTCGTCTTGTGGGAGCAACTCAGGGTAATTATACAAAATTTTAGGCGTGTCGCCAATTGAATTTAGTTATCAAGCCCAAACGTTGAAGTATCACCACTATGCCGTGTACTGATGGTGATATGCCGGTTTAGTGACTGTTATACTGCCTGAGAAGTATAACAGTATAACGTATGTTGAAAATCCACATACGTTTAACCAACTTGCTAGGAACTTTTATAATAATTTGCTCAATTGAGCGTTTATTTGGAAGAGGTCTACCACACAAAATGTCTTCGATTCGCTCGCGAATTTAACAACAAAGTGAATGTACTGCGATATGCTTGCAAATGTCAAAACTATTTGTCAAACCTATCCATTCATAAGCTCTAGGACGACTAAGGATCAGCAACTGAAGATCTTCAAAAGCAGGCAGTAACATTAAGTAATATTCCCTCAAACAATTGGCCACTTCCTTGTAGTCCACTTCAACAGAGACAAACAACCACTAATTTGGTCTTAATTACGACCTCTAACCCAGTTACAATGCAACAAACTTACGAAATCCGAAAAGAAAAAAAAAATAACTCAAGCAATGTAATTCTCATTCATTATCCTGCAATGTGCAATGTGAAAACCAACAATGTACAAGCATACAAAGCAACACTATCAAGTGTGGTGGCAGAGAAAGAGGCAGAAATCTCCTGAAGTGGGGTGAATCGACTTCTTGTTACGCAACACGTATACTGTTCACCTACTCTCATTTGCCAGTCGTCCCCGTCTGACATTCTCTTTTTGTTTCCATCTCTCTGTTCTTTGAATTGAAAGCAATTCCGCAATTTACTCCTTTTGTGCCAGCACCTAAGCGCATTTTCCATTCAAATTCGAAATATTCATCAACTGTTCGCTCGTCGCAATTTGCATCCTTTATACACACTCGCTCACTCCCACACCCATACCCACGCACCTGCAGATGCAACGGGCGTAAAAAATGCTATTCATCAAGGGAAAACATGTGCACAACCGCAATTTAATTACCAACACCTGTACAACGTGCAGCCCGTCACCATGTCCTGTGTACGGCATTTCATTGACCTCTTTATCCTTTTGCAGCCAACTCACCCACACAGGCAGAGGATCAAGAGAGCGGTGCAGTCAATACCACCGCATGCACGCCCTCTCAATGAAAACTGGAGTCGCCAGCTCCAGCACAGCTACTGCCGTCGATTTACATAAGTTAGAGCCGTGCCGTGCCGCATCAATCTTCGACACACTGATGTCCTGTGCCAACTGACATAACAAATGAAATGAGATGAGATGATGAAAAAAAGAGCAAACACTGCGGAATAACATTTAAACTGAGACACTCTTAGTTATGACGAGCATTGCGCTTTCTCTCCTTTTGGAATATCCAGCTGCCTGGCATGGCAAATGTTTAAGTATCGATTTTCTACACTTCTTGGCCGGTCTCATCAACAGCAGGAGAGAGAGGACATGTCATGCACGAATGCACGTCGCACACAGACACCAAAAAAAAAGTCCTAGTGGCTCGGTCACGAATTCAGTGTTGGGGAGCTTTTTTCGCCGCCATACTCATCGTTGGTGTCCTGGATACCCAATATCGACCGACCCTAAACCCACTCATACACACATCCTGGAAGTGTTCGCTCATGCATACATATGTGCTCTTAAACTCTGCCATGACTTCACTAAAGGATAATGATTGAGCTGTGCCTGTGCGGCAGAGGCTGGCAGCACTTGTTCTCCCGATTTTATTGACAAATTCCATTGACAAATTCCAGTCGATAAGGAAGAGCATGTGCGTGCCAAGTAGAATAAAAACAAATTTTCTGCGAACTTTGGACGGGTATCAAATCCATAAAAAAATCGATAAATGCAGTTTAGTCGCACTGTTCAGTCGTGCCGGGAATGTTTACAAAACTAAATAGCTTTGCGAAATTCCAGGAAACGAACAACATGATGTAAGTTTTTTCTTTTACAATTCTCGTTGACCTTCCGCAGATACGTGTGAATATTTAATCAGATAAAATTATTACAAATTAAAATGCGACGATAGACACGCTTCCGCCTACAGTGTCTGGTTGTCTTAAATGAGTTTTCCAACTGAAAAATACTCTCTTTGGAGGCGAATTAAATAAACGTCATTTTTTCACGTTAACCTTGATGCTGAATAGTTTTTCCTTTTCTGTAGGCATATGTAAATACAAGTTCAATGGTTAAGGCATAGTGGGTGTGAGCAACTTAAGCATTTGGTGTTTTGTGGATTCAAAGTTTGGGATGTTCGGGGTTGTACTTTACAAGGCGACTTTTATGGTTGACAACTGCTTAAATGTAGTCAAAACTTGCTAATCTTCAAGACATTTTTAAGACGAGTTTAAATCGAATGTCTTTCATCAAGGCCCTTAGGTTATGTCTTATAAGGAAAAGTTACCTGCTAAGAGCTGTTTACTCCAAAATGATAGAATATGATTATTTTAGTCGTTACTTAAATTGAGAGAATTCGGGTAGGTTGCGAGTTACACTGGCCAACCAAGTTCTTTAAGGAGTTTCCATTTATGCCACGGTCACTACAAGCAGTAGTAGAATATTAAAGTTCAAAGGGGGAAGAAATAGTTGGGAAACTGGCCAATTCCGAGACACATCACAGATGTCTACAATTCGAAGTCCATGCTTTTGTGCGCTTGTTCCGATCGTTACCGCAAGCCTTAAAAAGAAATGTTCCCCAATTGGAGCTCCACTGAAAGACGCCATCGCTGAATAATAACATTTTCTGGTTTTCCAACTCAAAGGACGACAGCCATAAATGGAACAAATCATTGGCACAAACAAGAAAACTATTAACTGTATACCTGTACGAAATACCTACGAAAAGCAGGTTATGTTTTGTATTGTTGGGAATTGAAGGTATGAAACACTAATACCCACTCGGCACAACCTAATATAATATCGGTGGCGCTACAGCCCATACAAGGTAAGAGCTTCTCAGCAACCACTCTCCTAATGGCCAAGTTTGAGAAGCCTTTTCTAGACAGAAGTACTCTTTGAGCATTGTCAGCAGGAGGGGCGTAGAACTATTAATTATTTTTGTCGTACAGACCAGGAATCGAACCTAGATGTCGAAGTTCAAGCGCATTGGTGTCGCCGCACATACCCACAGCAAAAATTTAGGCTGCGCGAAAGTCCGATGTGGAGCTGGGTCTAGCTTCTAAAGTACCCACTCTTCCTGTACGAGCTGTTGTTCTATCACGAGTGGATGAGACCTACAGTTTAAGGCTGTCTCCGAAAGGCGAAGTTTGGGAAGCACGACGTAGGTGGAGCCATGAATCCAAGTTTTGGATTCACTTTTTAGACACAATTTATAAGTATTTAACTCTTATGAAACTTTTTATTAATTTTTTAAAATTCATACCTTTTTGATGAACAAACATACAAGAGAACATTCAGATGTGTTTAGAAAAACTCATTGATTGATCATCTTACCTGCAAAGAAAAGAAAAAAGAATAATTTTAGTATATGTGAATTTTATGTTTGTTTGTATAAATTTTGCTGCACTCCTAATGCCCGTCACAAAATTCCACTATCATCACAGTTTTTCAACGCAAAACTTACTCAAACAAAAACCAAGCATCATCCAGTAGCCTATCAGACGATAACTTAAGAATCATTCAAAAGCAGTGACGTAGATCTGTACGTTCGTGTGTAGTCTCTTATCACTTGAACCGCCAGTTGAACCTCACATTTTTCGTTCAACGAACTGTGACTATTTTTTATTTGGGTAATTTTATGCATGAAGAATTTTATGATATGCTCAAATTAATATTTCAATTCAGCACATTTACCATTGTAAATTTGATGGGGGGCAAAAACTGCAAAAAGTTATGCTTTCACATCATGACTTTGAATTATTTATTGAGTTGTGAAGAAATTTGGTGAACAAATTAAAGGCATAGTCATTGTTTGGGTGCGACTAGAAGTTCATGGCACGAACGCGTATTCGGAGGTACGGGTGGTAAGACTTGATTCAGAATTGAGGTTTTGGAACCGAATGACATAATTATTTGGCGAGTGCGATAACCTCTTCACTGAGGATAGTACGGAGTTGTGTAAATTCTGTACGGACGTCGAAAGTGTACTTGCTTTCTGAAGTTATTTAGTTGGTCGCTATTTTGAATCCACAAAACCTTGACTCATCCATTATTCAATAAGCTGCCTAGAATTATGAGGCCTACTGAAAGATATTTTCTAACACTCTTGCTTGATTGTTAGTGGGATCAAGGATTTAGCAACCATTTAAAGTCAAATTTAAGAATAGTCACTCATTAAATAACCAGTCAAATAGAATAGATTTAATGAAAAAGAAGAAAGCCGAATAATTTGCCAACGTTCTGTGTATCTGCATACGGAAAAAGCGAGGAAAAAAGAAAGCAAATTTATTCTGAAGGACATTCTTGTGGCTTGCATATGCAAACAGTTCATGCATGAGAAGATTCAATAAAGTAGATCCACCTTCCCACAACCAAACTGCACATAGCCGGATTGAGCCCCGAAGGCATTGGACGGTTGCCAAAAATTTTATAATACCAATGGATTTTCGTCGTCAAACTTTCTGCTCTCGTCGTCGTCGTGTCGTTGGCGTCTTGCGGTTCATTCAGTGCAAGGATTCGTGTATAAATATTTATGCGCAAATGAATTAGGGATATACGGTGCGGCGCTGGTGTGCATGCAGCGAAATTGAAAAGCTTCTGCTCTTATGTGTGTGTCCACTGTAGGCTGTGCATGACTGAATTTGGTATCTATT